>CM053172.1:58373421-58626011 GCA_012977825.3 Pteromalus puparum | reverse complement strand
TCGTTAATAACCCGGGCGTCTTGCATTTGTCACCTGACGTCCGCCCCGCCTGCGCCCCTTGCGACGACTGTGTAATGGTTCGCGGTGATCGCGTCGACTTGTGAGCTCGACCGTTAGCTCAGGAGGTTCTTCGATGCAGACATGGGACACCGAGAGAGCTGGGCTTGACGGACGTGTTTTCCGTTTTCCTGTATACGCGCGAAAAAGTGCAGGGATTTCGAGCGACCAATGAGCGCGGTTTACGACGCTTCCTCTGGGATCCTCGCTGCGGTTATACGACGCGAAGTTATAAATAATATTCTTGGCAAAGTGCATTAGGTTCTATTTTTTTTCTAATTCAATATATTTGCTTATACTCACCTACGGCAATCAAAGTGACTGCAAGCCTAAGCATATACACACTCCACAACGCTCCACCCTTTTCTTCGCCCTCGAGTCCTTAAATACCGGTTCTCTCGCTACACACACACACAGACACGCTGCGTACACTCATCTCAGATATACACGCACTCTCCTATCTCGACTCTGTGCAGGCCTAGAGGTGATAAGGAATTGATAGCGCGGCTGCAATTAGAGGCGTAAATTGTTAAACACACGCGCCTCCTGCATCCCGGCGCAGCCGCCGCCGCCGCCGTAAAATGACAATGTGCGCGTGCTGCGTGCTCGGCGACACGGAAAAAAGCAACCGCGTAACCGACGAGATAAGCAAGCGACTTGCAGAGGGAGAGAGATCCGCGCCTCGAGATAATCTAACCTTCGTCATAGCTTACCGAGCGCGACGCCGGTTTCTCTCCTTCTTTCTATATACTCCTTCTACACATATACAATAAGTATATATACACTCACGCGCGCGTTTCCTCGCTCTCTGATGTGTGCTCTGGGAGAGATGTGCGTCGAGCAAAGTTGCTTTAAAGCTGCGCGATTACTCTGGGCGTAAATCAGAAGGCTGCGCACACGAATTCCTGAATGAAGACGATGAGTCTTCTCTGTATTATATACGTGTCCGCCGCAGGCGTCGCGGCTCGTCGCGTGTGTGATGCAGCCGTGATACACCTTGACGCAACGACTCGAGCCTTGGACTTGCCACCGGATGAAGGATGGATCCACACCAGCTGCTGCTGTTTGAAGGTCGCCGTTGCGACACTATATACTTTATCGTGTTGCGCGCTTGATGCTTCCTTCTTCGGGACTTTGCCCTTAGGCCATAGGTGAATCTTCTCTTCTTTTGTGTCTTGAATTTATTTTTCACCTTTGTTCTTGCGTAAGGTGCGTGTGTTGATTTTTCCCTGATAGTTTCTTTGATTTGCGTTTGATAAAGTTCTTGTTTGCTTTGGTAACTTCTGAATTATTAGCTGTTTACCGCGTGGTGACATGAGTGATCACTTCTTAATTACTCGGCGGATATTTCAATATAGTCATGTACAAAAATATATGGTTTCTTGCGTGTGAAAATAAAAGTTTAGAAACGTTAAATCAAATATTTGATAATTTTGTTTGATTCCTTGCAAATTCAGAATTGTCAAATTTACAAGACAACTATACTTATTCAGCTGGAACTTGAATATTAAATCGATGCAATTTATTTGTATCGCATCGACAATCAGCTATAAATTGAGTCGTTAATCTTTTTAGAAAATCGGCGTAGACGTTTGAACGATAACCTACTGGCAATATTACTGAAATTAATCTGCCATTACAATATAATAAACTACGCTCAGCCGCATTAATTATCAGAAAGCAGAGTAATTGCATAATTCATTAAACCATAAGCACATCTCGAGCAGAAAGATGTATAAAAAACAAAACCGGTCCTTCGCTATAGCTCGCCAAGAATCGTAAAGCCCTTATATATATATACTCCTTCTTCCAACAGCGCACCAGAAAAAAAGAAATCTTACTCTGCTCCCTACAAAAGCCAAGAGTTTTGCGCTGGTATAATTAATTACATGCAACCGCACTCGCGAGAGCGCAAAAGTGAAACGTGCGTATCGGACATGCGAGATAGGCATCTTGTGCAGTGCTGCAGCGCGCAATGTTACGCGAGAGACTTTTAAAGCTGCGCGCGCGCGGACTACTCTTGTAATAAGAAGCTCACGAAAAAAAAAGTATACTACACACATACGGCAGTTCACGCCCGACGACTCTTTTACAAGGAGCGAGCGTTAAATTTTTCGTCCTTTTACTTTTAATTAAGTGCAGCCTGAACACAACCGCGCGCTGCTGCTATCACTATACAACAATATAACGAATGGTAGTCCCCCCCCCCCCTGCGTGGAAGCGATTAATGCGTAATTCTCGCGTTAATGAATATTAATATAAGCGAGCTTATTTATAATGCATTGTTTTTTTCTGCAATTATTAGTTTCAAAAGCCCTGGAGCATGCATCATCCTCAGCCGCATTAAACTTTTTAAACGGAAACTGGCAAACACGAAACGATCGTGCTTGTGTATACGTATATAAATATAACTCGTTAAAAATGGCCTCCGAATGAAAAATGCAACAGACACACACATACACACCAAGTATGGTACATCGGAAAACCGGGTGTACGATCGAACTAATCCACGGAATTAATCGAAAATGCGTGTACGGCAACTTGCGCGGCATCCTCCATCATCCCCACTGTGTGATTCTCAGCAAGCAAGTAAGCAGGCAGGTAGGTTGGCAACAAATCAGAGGCATCTTCCAGCTGGCGCCTCGGTGCCGGCGCGCGGCAGCAGCCCATATAATAATTACGGAAATCGGCCTTTTCCCCTCGATCGTACACGCATATATACACGACTCTCTCGTTGCACAGTCCTCGAAGACGTGACGGATGGCGCCGCTCGAGGTCTACGCGAAAACACGTGTTGCCCCTGCCATACACGCGTGTATATGTGTGCTTACTCGCTTGCTTGAGAGAGCTGCCTGTGTGTGTATTTATATCTATCTATCTCTGTTCCTCTCGCGCTTGAGGAAATTGAAAGGATAGAGCTCGCAGCAGAAAGAGAAACTAATAGTGTGGAAGCCCTGTGTTAGTCGAGATGTGTATATGCGTGTTTAGCGAGAACTGGTATATCAAGAACCGAGTGTATACACCGCTTGCTTCGATTGCGGACTTACACGTTAACACGGCTCTTATTTTGTCAGGGAAGCTGCTCTCGCGATTCTCTTTTATTCCTTCGCGTATAATTTAATCGGAGCCGGTGACGGATTTTTCCTCGCATTTTCTCGATAAATCAGCTGCAAGTTGTTCGAAGCGGTTCACTATTTTCGTCGGAAAGTATCGTTCGAAGCGACGCTGCTTTGACACGTTACTCGTATACACGCTCATGCGCAGCAGCAGCAGCCATCGCGTACGAGCCATGCATATAACGTGCAACCTGTTGCTGTAGGATCTCTTTCTCTCTTTCTCTCGCTGTTTCGTTTGCAAGCCAGCAGCAGCAGCAGCAGCGCCTACTTCTTTTTTTCCTCCTCGCGCACATACTCTCGGGGGGAACATATACGCGCAGGCAGGTGCGAGAGAGGCTTTAAATGCACGTGACACGCGTGGAGCGAATTTTTATAATCCGTCCCTCTCTCTCTCTCTCTCTCTCGCGCTTCTAGTCCCATGAATAATGTGAGCCGGTAATGAACGCGCCCCGCGTTCGGTGTACACAGAGAGCAACGCGCCATGGCAATCATTGTCGGTTTATCTCGGGCCTCGTATGTGTGTGTATTATATATACGCATCACGCGCGCTCGAAAATACAATTAATTTTTTTTACACTCAACGCGCGCGCGCGCAAGTCGCAAAAATCGCGAAGCTAAATGCTCGTTTTATCACGTGTGGGGCGAGCGCTGTATAGGGATTAAAATAACGAACGCGCGATTCCTCGAGAGGATAAGACCGGTAGTTCGCTTATGACGGGTTATTTTACCGGCGAAAACGGTGTAAAAAAGAAGCTTCACCGATGAGGATCGTAAAATTATAATTCGTATAATCCCTTGCCTCCGTGTATATAATTACGCTCTTATAATAAGTATCGTACTTAGCATTAGCGGTAGCTCCCGCGTGACAACGTTTCCACCAACAACAGCAGCCTCTTACTTTTCCGTGCGCTTCCGCGCGGAGACTTCTCTGCTACTGCCCAAATAATCGCCTCGACCCACAAATTCCTCCGTAATCTCTTCGACGCCAAGGTGTAATCCACTCTTCGCTGTATCCATCTATCCATTGGCGCGTGTGTACGTAGAGCTAGACGAAGAAATGTATAGATTCCGTAGGGCGAAGCAAAATTATTCATCGCAAGCTTCCGGCGCGTACACATAGCGCTGCCCGCAGCAGCAGCAGCGAAATCGACGCGCGAGGCTTGTACTCTCTCACACGCAGAGGAGGCCTCGACTTCCCCGTGGGAAGTAGCTGCTGAATTCTCCGGGAAAACGCCGCTGAAATAAGCACTCGCGCGAACGATTTAGTCGGCGCGCGGCAATTTGCCCGGGATTCTACTCCTGACTTCTGTGCACGGCTTCATGCGTCTTCCTATATACTCCTCCGCGAGCTGTGAGGAAAAATGAGATTTTTTATCGGAACTCGACGTTTGCGTTGCACACTGCCGTGAAAATTCGTCGGTTATTTCCTATGTTAATTGAATTCCACTCTTCTGCGAGGATGTATCTGAAAGTCGAAACGCCGCGCTCGGCCAATTCGAAATGTCAGGCGTCGTCCAGAAAAAGAGCAAACGGTATAATCACACCTCTCTCTATCTCCCTTTCCGCGCTGGCTCGACGGTTGATAACAAATGACTTTGGCGGATTTTCCGGTTTCTGGCCAGCTCTCAAGCGAGACAAGGAGAGACGTATAGGAAACGCCGATCCAGCTTCTATACATCCACGCGCGTTTGTGCATGTGTGTACCTGTGTGTCCGCCACACGGATAACGGATAGATTCGCTTATAGTAGCGTTATATCGTGCATAATTAACAGTACAAGAAGAAGCTCGGCTTTTTTTCACCGCGACGCTCATCGAGCGTATACTTCTCTCGAGATAAGAGGCACTTAGTCGCGCGCGAGGCAACAAAGTTTGCTCGAGAGCTTTCGAAAGCGAGTTTGGTGAATTATATTCGAGTGCCCTTGGAAATTTTCACTTTTCGAATTCGTGGGAGTGTGGAATATCCCCGTGACGGTGGGATCGTTACGTATACTTGATGTATAGTGCTGAATCACTTTTTCTGGGAATTCAATCGAGATACGAAAATTTCGCTTCGTGCGCACGTCCTCGAGGTTTAATCCTGCCGCTGTAATAATAAGGACATCTAATACCGTGCAATTTTTAGCCCATAAAAAGAGCCGCGCCTGCCGATTACGTTTAATGGATTGCCCGCACTCGCTCGGCGGCTAATAGAAAACGAGTCGAATTATGCAAATCGTCAATCATAAAACGTTTAGCTCACTGTATATACGGCAGTCCTTACAATGAGGGGCGATAAATCAAGCTCTCGATATCGCGTGTTCATCGTAAATGTAGTGCGCATTGTTTCCCAGAGATTTTTCAAACGCTTGGCGTATATATGCAGCTCTCTCGCGAGGAAGGAAAAAACTACAGCTATACGCTCTATCCGTCGATATTGTTACGTCCAGAGCGATGACGCGACGAAGTTCTTGAAGTTGCCTGATGAAGCGAACGAGAGCGAGCGCGAACTCGACACGCTTTCCCATTATAATTTCCGAAGCTTTGCGAAACGATTGTACTGCTGCAATTGTCAATCCTGCTAGTCACTTTGACGTCCAGCGAGAGGTTACTATACTTTATCTTTTTTATCTGTATCCTGAAAAAAGAAAATATTATTTTGCGCTGCATTCTTTTCTCTCTGTCTCTGTCTCTCGAAAACCAGTCAAGTAGACCAACGACTAATTACTCCGATTTTGCCGTCGAAGCGTTCCAAAAACCCGGTAGCAAACGCGGAAGGTGACACCTTCTTCCTCTATATACTTCCCTCTCACTCAAGAGAGAGAAAAAGAGAGGTATATATGTACCTTTCGCACGTGCGCGTAACTCAGCGAGCCACAGTGAAAAGGTGATGTATGCGTCTATAACAGGTTCGTTTGCTTTTTTGTTCCAGGGCCAAGAACCCGCGACTGTCAACAAGTGAGTATCCAAGACCGCAGAGCAAACATCATAACTCATCTAACGGTATTATACAACTGCTTTTTCGTATCGCGATCTCTTTTATCCTATACGTCCAACGCGTCACTTTTATTTATGCATATTCACGCTTTTACCGGTTTTTCGCCGCGCGGCCAGTGCACCACACGCTCGCGTAACGCACAACCGATGTATTTTTACCAAGAAATCGTTGTTATAACGAAAGTTTCACCAGGTATGACAAGGATCCTTCGAAATATCAACAGTCACAATGCGTAATGAGACCGGAAAGCCGAAAAAGTAGCCGACGCATCCTTTTCAAACAAAGCGGCCCGCTATATATATAAGCTCGGGATTTCGTCACACGATCGTGAACCCCTGCGCGAACAAGGGACCCAATTCAATATACCTGTATATAATATACGTTATACACGGAGCGCCGAAAATCGTGTAACCGCGATGTTAAGTCAAGCGCGACTCGTGCATGCGCAAGGCCCTCTGTATTATATCGAGAGGATCCTTGCGTTAACTGCAGCAGTGCTCACGCGGAGTAGCCGTTAATCGGCATCGAATAATGAAGCGTGTCGGTCGTCCAGCCGGCCGTGACGCATCGCTCGAGCGAGAAAGCCGATACACAGCATCGCAGGCCGATCGACTTATACTCCGGTATTTAAAGCTTGGGCGTTAAGCTGTTTCGATCTGCTCTCTTGCTGTATTATATACACAGAGAGCTCCTTTGTTCCTCGAAAAATTCCTTATCTCCCTCGACACACGCGCAAAGAAAAAAGCGACCCCCCCGCTCGTTTTTATATATATATATCTACCTAATAATCGAGCTCAGCAGCGGGAGTTAAATCAAGCATAGGTGCGTGACTGTATATACGTATGAGGATTTAAAAGATGCGAGCAACGTATAGCATCTCTGCGCGCATGCGATATTGTGCGTCTTTACTTCTCGCGCTAAGGAGCGTGAAAAGCCCGTCAAAAGCGCGCAGATCATCGGCAATCCAAAAACGAAAAAGACGTATACACTCGGAGCGAATTTCGCCTCAGACGGGAATTTCCGGTTCTCCGCACGGTTGTCCGAAACTTTCGATGTAATTAATGTACTCGCCGCGCGACCGAGAGGTCAAAGACACACTCGCGCGCAGTGTACTTTTTGGCAAGCAGGTGTTCCCCCCACCCTTCTTCTTTCGTGTATATGCATACTTGTTTGTATCAGATTAAAATTCACGCGGGCAGTTATAATCGTCGGCGGCGATCATACGAGAGCCGATTTATGGCTCGTGTAGTGCGAGACTCGTTTGGCACAATGAGGGGGTTTATACGAGGAAATTCTTTTTGTTCGGCGCGAGAAGTATAATGCGGCTTTTTATCATTTTTTGGAAGGATTACGCAATATTTCAATATCAAAGTATTATTTTGATTCGCGCGCGAGAAATATACAGTTTCGCCTGGGTGGCATGTATATATAATATCGGCTATACACAAAAGATCGAAAATCAATCAAGATTTTGCGAATAGCCGTGTTGGAAGCCCGCGGCAAATTGAATTCAATAAAAAGCACGTTTAGGGTTCAGCGTATTGGTTGTATAGCCGTTTTGGGCTTCTAATCGCCAGTCGGCGAGATAATTTTAAGGGAAAGAGTCGAGCCGTTGCATAGTATATAATAGTTCGGCCCTCTGGGCAGCCGTTTCTCGCTCAGTCTTTTCGGTGGTCCGTGCACCCTGATGTGTATATACATACAATAATCTCGCGTGTCTGCTGGAACGAAACTGTTCTGCAGTGCCTTTTTAACAAACACTACTCTTCAGAAAGAAGTACTCACGCAAGCGAGGTGAAAATTATTGTACTTTTATCCTTACGAAAAAAATAACAGCCATAGCATACTTGTCATCCTTGTCCTCACGGGAAATTCGCACAAATCCTCCCGCAGAGAAAAAACCGTCATCCTTGCATCCAGGACCATAATACTTGGCATTTTTCTCAAGTCCGCGCAAAACTAATAACGCTCATCATTTTTCCACTCGTATCCACACCGCACGCGCGCGCGTATATAAGCATAGACAACTCACTACGTGTACTGAAATTATCACGGCAGCACAAACACGTCCCGCAGAAGTTGCTTTTTCGCATATCCGTCATATAGTATGGCGCGTCGATCTTCGATGCGTGTGCTACGTGTTTATGAGAACAGACCAGATAAGATAATGTGCAGAGTTGAGCGCAGAGAAATAAGCGGAGGGGATAACTCGAGACTTCCGGTGCTCCTGTGAGCTGCACACCACACATATATGAATTCCGCTGATTGATCGGCCGCGTGCGGCGTGTATAATGATTGCCAAGGATTCGCGGGAAAAAGCTATATAGCCACGGCAGCCGCGAGTCGGGAGGCTGTTTTTGCGATTCGACCGGATCCTATTATAACGGAGCTAGCTACAAGTTGAACGAGATCGACGGGAGCGATGCGTGCGCTACAGCGAAGAGTCTAATTTCGTTAAGAGAACTCTATTAACGGCCGTCGCTTATATACTGTATATGCAACCTCGAGAGCTGACATCTCTCGCGGGTAGCATCATAAATCCACGAAAATTATCCCGTCCTTCCTCGTCAGTCTCAAAATCTGCCACGATTCCCTCCGTATCCATTTTACGAGCTCTTTCTCTCTTTTGCTCCTATATGTAACACATACGTATATACGTTATACGCGGCGAAGAAGAGGAGCAGCCGCGGAGAGTAGAGCTCTCCGCGAGGGCGCTCGCAAGGACGCTCTCCACTCGCTCTCTCTCTCTCTCTCCTACTCTTCCTCGCAGGATTTTTTTTCGAGTGCACCCGGTTCGTTGCTCCGCCGCAAGAGAGAGAAAGAGAGCTCCTCTCTCGCTCGAGCTCGCTCGCGCGTTTCAATTGCCCGCCATTGCCACAGAGCCTCGCCCGCAGGAGGGACGAGGAGAGCAAGAGAGAGAGAGAGAGAGAGAGAGAGAGAGAGAGAGAGAGAGAGAGAGAGATGCACCGAGGGGGCAGCGGCCTTAAACGGAGCACACTCTGCACGCTGCTGCACTATATATATATATATATATATATATACGTGAGCGAGCGATTCGTCAATGCAACGCGAAGGAGCTTCCAGAAGAGAGATTATTACCGATCTATGTGTTATTTCTATCCAGAGCGAGTTTCGGGTCTGCCTATATGCACATGCGCTATATAAGCTGCAAAGATCCTCGGAAGAAGATATTCCGTATAATGACTATATACCGTGCGAGGATGCGTGTGCGCGAGTTTATGGAAAAATTGTACACGAGCTGTAATTCATTTTTACACAACGCAGCGCGATTTACGAGCGAGCTGATGATAAGCCGCATTAAAATCCAAGTGTGAGATGTCACCGTCAACAAGCAGGAACCTCCCCTGTGATTAGTCTCTCATTAGCTCAAGATATATTGTACTCTGTGCGCGACGAGTCCCTATATATATATATACACACACACCAGCTTGCAATTTGGTTCAGTCTCCGAGAATAAGTCTAAATTGTGCACACACAAACAACCAGGCCCATATATATACCTATGCAGCGCAATCTTATTTAATAAAGATAATGCCGTGCGGAGAGTTGAAGTACAAGAGCGAATAATATATTTACCCTGGCAGCAGGACTCTAAATCGGCCGCTACTTACGTCGTAACGACTCTAAACTCTAACCACAGTAATATAGCGCTCTGTGGCAGCAGCTACAACCGAGAGGAGCTGCGTACTGCTGCTGCAGGCCCACCGCCGCGTCTCTTCGTCTTCAATGTCCAATTATTCTCATTACCTTTATTATATTCTAATCGCTCCATGCGGGTGTATGTGTGTGTGTGTGTCTATACTGAAATAATGCAGCCGTATACGCATACGTCGTACACGTATATATATATACATATACATAACGAGACTCGAGGATGAAGGAAAGAGAGAAAAGGATGCCTAAACGGACGTCACGTCACGTGTTCAGCGAACCCGCGCACTTGACCGCGAGCTATACACGCTGAGAGCTCCGCGTCGCTGAAATTCGCTCTTGGTTTATTCTCTGCGCCGCTCCTTCGTCTAGGTCTACATATATACTGTACATTATATTCTCCGGGAATTATTTTAATTTTTGCCTTTGCTCTCGCCCGGTTACGTGTGCATTTTAAAGTCTAATTTGTGGACCAGTTGAGCACAGCGTTTGCATTTACATTACGTTACTTCGAAGTGGATGATGGCAGTATGTAACGCGGGAAAAATGAAAGCGTTAAAAAGACATCGATATAAGCGTGTATACACGAGAACGTCAAGTGTACCTTAATATCTCAATCATCCTAGACAATATAATCGTCGCGTATAACTACATTGAAAATTATTCATCTAAGAAGAATTGAATTCCGCTTATCTGATGCTGTGTATACACACACAGGAGCGGCGAAACGTGTCTGACCACTTCGGTTTAATCTACTTTCAATTACCCCGACGTCTGACAATCAAAGTGCGGTCATTATTCTCAGGAAAAAATCTGCATATTCATGCGATGCGTCGCATCCGTCGTTGTTGCGCGGAGAAAAATGACAGACGATGTAACATACACACAACATCTTCACGCCCATCTCTCCAACGTTTTCTCGGTATCGTTGAACTTCTATAACGCTCATTCTTCAGGTTATACACAGCCGTAGCAGCGGTGCATCGCTCGCTTTACTCTCCCTTCGCACACTCACTCGCGTGCGTAGGTATTCCAGTTCGAGGTAATTCGCCTCTGCAGTGTGTACCCCGAGGACATGAGCACATTTCTCTTGCACACTCGCACACACAAGTACATCAGGAGCGATGGCCAGAGCGCGATTAAAGTAAGCGCGCGCGCGCGCGTTTTCGGCTGTCGAGCGCGGAAGAAGGTAAGGAAAAAAAAAAGGATCGAGGATGATGAGGACGAGAGCGATCAAACGATAATGAGCGGCGGTGGGATAACGACGAACGAGTCTCGCGCGCGATGCGGTAATACATGCTACACGAGAAAGAGAGAGAGACTATACTGCCGCGTGCGTGAAATTCTGGAACCAATGACCATTAGCGAGTATTGCGTCATTACGCGCTGGCCGCATAAAACGACGGGTCGAGATTTTTGTTTGCCTTTCTCCGCGCGAGGGAATCGAAGGAATTGCTCTATTTTCATGAGAATCTCAGTCGGAGCAAGATGTACTTGTTGCGCTCGCTCACTTGTTAAGTGGAGGACGAGGGCAGAGGCAGCTCTTCCTGCTTATTACTTAAATTCTTATACTTAGCGCGTGTAACGGTTCCCGCAATTGTTTGGGGAATGATACGCGTGTTTGGAAGAAGCCTTCGCTCGTGCTCTCACCGTTATTGATACTGGAATTTTCGTAATCGTTCATTACCGCGATTGAAGCCTCTGTTGTACCCTCATTTCGTTCCCTACCGTGTTCTCTCTCTCTTTGATCAATATTTTCCTGTCTCAGGCAAACCTCACGTACGATAAAGCTCGAAACCCTCAGAAGCTACGATTCAAAGCTCGAAGAGCGTCTTCGCGGCGCAGAGCAAACTCCGTGGTCTGCACGGCAACAGTGTATAGGGCTTTCTCTCTCTCTCTCTCTCTCTTCATCTCTCGTCCTACGCCACTGCTCGCAGGCGCACACGGGCAGGGATAGAGAGAGAGAGAGCGAGCGAGCTGCGCGCCAGCACGGCGGCGCACGAAAAAGAGTTGCCATCGACGAGCACTTTCCACAGCAAGTTCCACGACCGCATTTCGGGACAACAGCACGCCAACAGAGCTGCGCTCGCGCGCGAGCGAGAGAGAGAGAGAGAGAGAGAGAGCGGCGACGTCCTTGGTCCGTGTCAGTGGCATAGAGCATACGGGGCCCGTTCAAGGTCGCGAGCCGAGCCGAGCGCTCCCGAGTCGAGCCGAGCGGACTCACGGGGAGAGCCCGGTGTATAGCCGGCCAGCCGAGAGATTCCAGGCTTAGACCGTCGATAACTATACCGGCCAGTCGACTCTCCTTCTTCTATACTTCTATATACAGGCCGTACATGCATGTAGTGTAAGCTCGTTCTTTGATGCACGAAAAGGTGCTTGCGAGATCAGCACTATATGCTTGGAATATTCGTCGTATACGCTTGACGTTCGCGAGAAACGCAAAAAGGGATCAACTCAATTCGAGCCTAATATACCGATTTAGCAATCGGTTTGAATTGCAAATCTACTGCAGCAAGAAGCTCGCGAATGATTAAAATGGCAGCGTGTACTCTTGTATGGAGAACTTCGCTTCAAAGCTCACCCTCGAGTGCAGCGGCGTAAACTTATACTCCAGTCTCATTCAAAACACACACACAAACACATGCACACTGCATACACAAAAGTCATAATACATACGCGAGGGGGAGCGTAAAAAGGCCGGAGATGGATGTAGTCGGAGAGGTGGCAAATGCAAAGGTAAATAAAGGAACTGTAGAAGGAGAGCGCACGAGAGTAGCGTGAAACTTGGGGGGTAGCTGCATAAGCGAGCCTCGTGTCATACTATACCCGTGAGCCCGCGGCTCATCTCCACGTCTCCGCGAGCTCCTTATTACACGTAGGTATACTACGCTGTGTACACATATACGTCTCGGATCATTCGCCTAGTGTCCGTTGCACTCCACTCGGATCCTTATTGCAGCGTCCTTTTGTTTCCTTTACACCGTATGCGTCTATTTTGCCGAGGAGCTTCGCGCGCGCAATATTCCGAGCTTATTTTTCCACTGCGGAGAGACGTGTGCACTTGATATACCTACTGCGGAATGGAACCCATGTATTATACGAGACTTTAATGTGAAGTGTGAGCATCAAGGGAGGAAACAATTTCGTCGAACCTTTACGCTCGTGTTTGAGAATGCAAAGGTAGACTTGTACATGTCGGTGTCAGTAGAAAAAGACAAGCACTGTGCGACGCACCTTTCGTACATATTTTATCATACTTTTTCCCATACACGCGCAGTACAATAAAGGTTTTCGTTATCGGAGAATTGATGGAAGCAACCCGAAACGCATTGAAACTATTACATCTCCCTTCGCCGCGGGCTCTCAGCTCTAAAAATAAAGACATGTATATACCGAGCGCCCGGTCTCCAATGGTCGTCGGCTTTTAAATTAAGGATCGATCGTTTTATTTACCTTTCGTTGCAGCAGTTGCCGCCGCCGCGCGTTGAATACGTACGTATACTCGCGTAGGCAGAGCACGGCTTTGTATTGATAGCCGGCATTATCCCAAGGGTCCTTTATTCCCGCGACGATTAAGGTTCGATCGGCTCGATTTATATATACGAACGTGTCACCGCGAGAAATACATTTATTCCACGAGTACCCCGCGCCACTTAAGACAATCATTTATCCGACTGCTCGGCGTACGTTGCTTTATACTGTAATCACGCGCAGGGTGGAGAGCCAGGAAACGGATAATAGAGCAACTTAATCCACGTCAATTTTGCAATGTATACTTTCCCTCTCGTGCGTGCAGGCCTGGCTTGGAGTTTGTAATATAGATACACCGTGACACGAAAAGACGTTTTAATTTCGTAGGCTCGATCACTGTCTCGCAATTGTTATTACTCGAATTCAGATAATATATGCTCGTTCGGGAGTGTGAAATGGAAGAGGGATTCGAAACTTTGCTGCTCGATAAATCACTTATGCGTATGCGCAATTGCTGTGTTACGACATATAAGAGCGAATCAAAGTCACGCCCTATACCGCGCTCGATTTCGTTTCCAAATCGAATCGACAAATGAAGAAATCCTGAGTTCGAATTAACGATCGTTCAACACGCACCAAGTGTATAAGCCCCTTGATTTACATTCGATCGCCGGGTGTGCAGCAGCGAAATTCGCATGTACGTGTACTATGGATGTAGAGTTGTACGGCGTGCAATTTGCGCCGGTTAAGAAAATCCACCGGCGTTTAAATGGATCGTTATCTAAATTGCCAGCGAGAAGAGTTGCGCTCTTTTCGCGTCCTGCGCGCGGTGGTGTTCCTTCTCATTCTTTCCTTCTCTCCTGTATATAATAGGTACTGCCGCCACTACGTCGAGACTTATTGTCGCGCGTCGCGACGAGGAGATAGCTGTGCGACGCTCTCGATTTCGATTTCTGCGTCAAAGCGGCGCGCCCCTTTCGCGACCTCCTTACCCAGATGCGCACATGCATATACATATAGCCGTATATAGTCGATGAAGAAAGAAAGTATTTACGAGTTTGTTTTTTGTGAGGTATTCGGGTCGTCGCCGTTGTGGCGGTGTAAACAAAGGGGACCGTTCGTTAATTGCCGAAAACAGTATATAGATCGAGTGACCGTCTGCGCGTTTTTACGATTGCTGGCGAAGGCTTTGGCTTACTTATAGTGAAAAGTGTTTGTTTGTTACATCCTAATTGCTTTTATGCTGGATAACAAAGGTTTCATGACTCTGGATTAACGAGCCTTTTGGAAGATACGCTATCTTTGAAGTGGACGAAATTAAATTTACGCTAATTAGGTATAGAAGAAAATAAAGAAGGGGTGGTGAGTCATCCCTCCCGAGAGACGCGTAACTTTGCAGTTTAAGCGAATGTTATTGTTCTCTGCTGAAATTAAAAGCGGTAATTTCAGATAAAACATCAAGAAGCACTCTATCTGATCGGAATGAAAACACTCGCTAATTAGAGCATCCATTAATCAAACAGGTCGATCATTTCGGGTATTTTCCAGCTTATCCCTCGCCCACAAAAACATTATCTTATTATACGCGCGGAGAGACAAACAGCTCGCTCTTAAATCAGCAAACCTTCTGATTCGCATCCGATAATTCTCACGCCAACGCCCTGGCACTCGCATCACAGAGTTAAAAAAATTTCCGTACAATATGCAGTAGACTTCCGCGCGCTAACAAACAACGCAAACACGCAGCAGCACCGGTGGCATAACCAGCTGCCAAGCGCGACAAAAATCTCCTCCACAGACAACGCCGGAAGAGCGCCGCGGTCCATTTGCTTACGCACATACATAGCATAGCTCGTCTCGCACGAGCGATCCTACAGCATTAACGACATTTTTCCTCCCATTCTTCCGTCATCTCTCTTTCACAGTATAGTGCACGCACGCAACGACTAACGAGAGAGAGAATCGCAATACGCGTGGAAAAAAGGGTGTCTCTCGTCGCGCCTCCTACGTTCGAAAATCGCGGCGGGAGAGAGAGAGAGAGAGAGAAGCACGCGCAGTAGCGGCAACAGCCATATCTATCTTTATTAAGGTTAACGGACGTGGACGTAGCGCGCATCGATAATGGTAAGAGATGCGGTGGCGGCTGCTGCAGCTGCAGACGCAATCGATAACGAGGTGGTGGTTAGCGTGTATATATGGCGCGAGCGCGAGTATCTTTGACTGTGCAGCCTCTCCTCTCTCTCTCTCTCTCTCTTGCAATGTCGCGCCGCCGCCGCTGTCGCGTGTTCCGCATAACGGGCTGCTGCTCTGCGCTGTAGTCGGCGAAAAACGGAGTATACGTTCGCGCCTTCGCTCTTGTCGGTCGCGCTCTCTTTCGTTCGCTATACTGCTGCTGGCAGTGCGTGCATGTTCGCATATCGATGATTATTTATATTGGCGGCACGCGGCCTCTTCTTCTTCTTCTTCTTCCTAGTGCTGCCGGCTTTCTCACGCGTGTGTATACTCGACTTTTGAGTACGTGTAATTCTTTTGGACAAGAGGTGGCTTTTACCGTTCGGCCACGACGATTCTCTATTTGGATGATTTAGCGCGCGTTCGACTGGACACGAGTAGTGTACAACTATATATAATACTCGAGACTATGCGCCGCTGCTTAATTGAATCAGCTTTTTCCGATAAAGCCGCAACATTCGTACTTACAATTAAGACTCTGCTCTTCGGAGCACACACACTCGGCCGAACTGACATAATCGCGCGCAGCTGTGCGCCGCGTTTCCCTAATGAACCCAAGAGAGAGAGAGAGAGAGAGAGAGAGAGAGAAGCAGCGCGCGGGGGTACTATACACGCTATATAGATACACATTGAATTCCCGCGTCCTGGTTTCCGGCACACGCGAGAAGGTGGTGGCATTTCGCGCAGCTGCCCGATAGGTCGTACACATATACACTCACGGACACACGGGATTTCCTTGGAAGACTAGCCGCTTTCGGCGCCCAACATGGACTACCGTTCGATCTGTGCTCGCTCGCTCGCTCGCGCGACGTGTCCCGTTGCTCCGCGCGCTAGCGCGTTTGAATTTTGCTCCTGATTGGGAGAGCGAGATTGCGAACGGTGTGTTTCTGTGCGAGCTGGATGTCGGATCGTTCTCGCTCTGTTTAGGTATGCGCGAGATCAAAAGGTCGTATGGGAGGAGAGCGACTGCTGGTCGATATCGATCCTTCTATATACGGGCGGATATATGTTTGGGTATATATATATACGAGAAGGAACGTTGATCGGGAGATTTATATTTCGATTGATATGCGCGCGCGTGTAATTGACTGGCAAGAATGTTGTAGACGTGTCGCTTTTTTCCTCCGCAGGAATAGGTAGTCGATGCTCGTTTGAGTATGCGTATGGCTTGTGTACAGAAAATGGTTCGGTGAATTGGCGTTTACGGCGTTGAATCGATCTACGCCTATACGTTCATCATCAGGCATTAATTGTATAGCGTTACGTCAAAATATTGACCAATTACTAGATACCGTTCGATTTAAATTTGAAGTTCGCATATCATACGTTCGCATAATCGCTCATCGATAATTCGATGAATGTAACATTCAATAAAAAAAAAACAATGTTATCGACGCTCGCGCTGAGCATTCGTCAAACGCAGCTCATAAATTATACAGCTTCGAACAATGCCGAATAACGAAGCATCGAATTAATTTGTACTACGATAAACCCGCCAGTACACACATGCAAGCTCGCGTTGCTCGGAAAATTCGTCTTATCCTATACTCGTGCGCCGGGAAATCATCAGCTCACGCGTCGTCGCTTCGCCATTGTTCTTCGATCGCGTGCATATACGAGGATAGATAGAGCTTGAGCTGCATAAAAAGGCAAAAGAGGATCGCGGCTTCGTCGCGCGGTATACATTAGTCCTCGAGTCGCTTCACTTATACGTATACTGTTGCCAGAGGTTATTTCAAGTGTGTATAATATATACGCCGCGACGCGCGCTCGGCAACAAGCCATTAATATTAATAAGAATTAGAGGAATTAATAAGGCTGCTCACACTCGCGTGTGAACATGACCTCTCCGCGCTGGAAGATCTCTATTATTATATATACTCGCACTTTTAAGGATTCTCCGCCGATTGAATTTATCGAGAATATGCGACAGCCGTATAAAAGCTCCGTAGTGCCGGCAATAAACGAACGATATTTTCAATACACAACGGTATATACCTACTGCTACACTGTGTGTATCGTCCCATCACGCGTATACGAGCGTACTATACGAATCGTCCCAATCGCAGAGAAATTCTCTCTCGCGACCTTCCGCGATCGCAGTGGGATAGTATACTGTATAACCGTTGTTACACCGCGACACATATCCGGAAGAAGGCGCGATAGAAAAAGAAACGAGCGAGGATTCTTTCCTCCCGTGGAGATCGCGGATGATAATAGTGCTCGACTGGCCGCGATATAAATTCAGCTCGCTCGGGTTGTATACTGCACGTATACACGTCCGCCGCGCGTCATTCGTATTCCAGATTCAGCTGAGTAGATGTATTTACATTCGCGCGGTAGTGTGTTTCCGCGAAAACGGCGATTTTCACCACACGCTGTATCCATCTTGTATATAGGAATGATGAATGGAAGCCTCTTGGGAATATCACTCATCGCAGATTTGGTATGATATATTCTTGGGAAAATGATTGCCCGATAGATTTTAACAGTTATACAATACCCCGCTCATTTATATACCTCGCGACGCGACAAAAAGCTCCCCGGCGCACCGTTGTTTGGCTACACGAAAATCGTAAATATGCTCTCGCAAACGCCGCGTGTTTAGATATTATAAAAGAGAAAAAGCTCTCTCTCTCTCTCTCGACGTTTAATTTTGTCAAAGCCAACGGCGACGCGCTCTATCCGTGTGTAATTTATGATCCGCGGCTCTCGCGCAAAATTCCTCCAGTGCAGCGCGACGTCGTGCTTTTCTCTCTCTCTCTACGAGCCATTACGCCCGTGATTTATTAACGCGCTTCAAAAAGTACTGGCAAAAACAAAGCTCTCTTGCGCCGGCGCGTGCTACACTCCCTTCATTAGTATAAAACGACCGGAGAATCTTCTCTCCTTTTGCGCGCGGGGCCCTTCGACTTATTTACACTCCTTTCTCGCTAAAGACTTCCGCGGCGTTCCTCTCGCGAAAAGTGCGCGAATACGACGTCGGTCATACAAAGCCTCTCTGAGAATGTTGGAGCGACGAGAAGGAAGAGGAAAAAAAAATCGCGACGGCATCGGCGGCAAGAAGGAACGAGGAAGAGCCATGCCACTGCTGCTGCTGCTCTCTCTCTCTCTTTCTCTCGTGTCGCGCGCTCAAGCCGAGGTATATGCCTATACTCGCGGCACTGTCCCGTTCTAAATGTTAATTCGTTATTACGCCAGCGTCCCCGCATACATAATGTTATTATCACCTCGCTCGGCGCAAGCGCGCGCGGAAGTGCGAATGAAGCGCGCGAGAGAAGGAGTAGATGCACCGTTGAACGAGTCGATGCGCCGCCACATGGGTAAGTCGCGTTCTCTCTCTCTCTCTCTCTCTCTCTCTCTTTCCGAGCGCAAATTAGACGTAGGTATAAGGAGGGGGAGAGGGGGAGAGAGCGCGAATGGAATAGACCTGTCTCATTACCGGGGCCGTTAGATCTAAGCGGTGGCGGCGGTGCGAGCGCGGGACGATTATCCGGCCGAGTTTTTGCATCGTAACGGTGCCGCCGAACGGACGAACGCGATTTATACACAATATGTATATCTATACGTTCGCGTGTATGTGTGGGATACGTAAGCGAGGATGACTGTGGCTGTGCCGAAGTGACTGACCTTTTGTCGTCGTCGCGCTATACAGTCCAGCCGCGACTTGTCATACTTAATATGTATACCGTCTCTCTGTGGGTACAAAATTATTGTATAATGCTAGCTGCTGATGTTGCTTTTTTACTTATTGCTGGCTGATGACGGTGGTGGTTATTTTTGTATTTTAAATGACGCGACTTGCAGTAAAGCGCACTAGCATTAGCTTATTTACACAGCCTTGTGATGATGTAACATTACGCGCGGCTCGAAGGATTGATAATAAAACGATGCATTATTCACTCGCTATATATACGAAAACTTAAGATTTCATACAATTCAGCGACGGCAGGAGCAATTTCAGAACGATGAACGCCAGAGATATGCGAAATCACCGAACTATAAACACCTGTATCACTACGCAAAATCTCGAGGGACTACCGTAAACGTACGTACGTTCGATGCAAATCGCGGTAATGATCGCTTCTCTTCCGCCCGCGCGCAACTCGAGGAGCGACGATCGCAAGCAGTTATACTTAGAACTACTTATACTGCTGCGCGAGTGTATAATATGCGGTAACGATTACGTAACGTCTGATCGAACGATGCCCAGTACCACTTCGTTGCAATGGATTGATAAATTTTTGCCCACTGGCGAAAGAGCGTATTCTTTTTGCGCGCGCGGATACGACTGCTTTTTATTCGCTCTTCGATGCCACGTTTCCGGTTCTTGACTATCGATCTCTTCGAAAACACTCGAGCGGCAATTAAAAGCGGGTCGATGCACCGAGAAAGAGAGTAGATGATGATGCGAGCATTTTTCGTTTAGCATCAGTTTTTCTCTTACGCGAATCTTCGTACAATTAATAACGGCAGCTCGGGAGACAGCTTTTGCGTGCGCACGGGTAATTATTAATACAAAAATAGACGATAATTGCTCGTACGTTTATCAAGGCTACTGCTGCGCGAACAAACATACGCGAAGCGATAACCTCAAGATAAGGATAGGGAGAGAAGATGACCGCGTCCGGTCAACAGATGCGTTCACAATTACGTAAGCAAACGACTGTGTGTGTTATATATCGTTGAAACGGAAGGATGAAGGACGGCTCGTGACGTCGGCGAAATTAGCTAGACATACGGCCTGGAACGAGAGATTCTCCTCTGCTGCTTTTAGCGTGTGTACAGCAGGTACATGCGTTGATGTCGCTACGCTTCGCGGTTTTCGGCTCTATACCTCTTGGCTTGTCTGCATGTCTAAAGAAACCCTTCCGCGTAGAGTGACGAGGCGCTTCGAGGAACAATGATGTTCTCGCGGAAGAACTTTGGTTCTTTGATGGTCCGCTGGATCATAATAGTTTCGGCGCGCTTCTCGAGAAGATTCTGTCAGTGTTATTTGTGAACCGTCGTCGATGCGGTGACGTTTCAATCGGACACAAGACTTATTAATAGATATTATACCATCATTCTGGCATGAGACGAGTAAAAATCAAGCCAAATTAAAGTACGAGACTGCCTTGCTAAAGCAGTCCCAATACACCGCCAACCAGACGCGTAGATATAATAGCGTCGAGAGAACTAATTCTCGCGCGCTAAGACCGGCTAATAGAGCGTCACGGAAACGGAAACTCCTAGAGCGCACGCTATATACGACGGCTTTCCTTCCAATATAGGTGTGTATACACATACTGCACGCGTACCTATATCTCACATATAATATATCCTCTATATATATACGCGTGGCGAACGCGAGAGAGAAAGAAAAAGGTGCTCGCTGACAGCAGCGCCGGAGTTACGCACTGAAGCGCACCCGCGGGCGCTCGTATATAGCTATAATACGTGTTTCTCAAGGTCTCCGCTGAGGCGAGGAGAGCGCGCGTATAGAAAAGCTCGCGGACACATATATATATAGAGAGAGCGAGGAGAAAGATGTGCAGCTCTTTCACGCTGCATTGCCGTGCGCGTATTATATTATACGGGTATATATAAGCACAACCACAATACGGTCACCCTTATATGCGCGATAAAATTTTTCTATGTTGCATTATTCGCAAGAACCGAATAAAAGAAAAGAGCTATTCTTGCTCGTAAAAGTCGGTGCAGTAGCCAGGCACAATCATCGCGGTGATAAATCCACGAGCCATCCGGTCTCATCAGGTAAAATATCATAACAACGCGCGTGCAATGCTCCAAACTAAATTATTATAAATATAAATTATCCCAGAATTGTCAATTACCCGTGCATTCAACGTGAGAATAAAATCCGCAATTTATTCCCCTTTGTGTCCGCAGCCGCAAAAAAGCCACCGCCGCCGCCGACGAGCCCGCATCTTTAGAGCGAACGTCCTTCATTAATGCGTATAGACCTGCGTGCACGCGGCGGGAAAAGTAAAGGGAGAAAAAAGGGTAACGTTACAACAGTAAAAATTATTACCCGTTCAAAGCCAAAGTAATAACTTATATAAAGTGCAAGTGTAAAAGGGGCGAAAGACTCGAGAGAGCGCAAGGGGGCCGGCTATATAGGGGGGGGGGGGGGGGAAAGAAAGAGTTGCGCCGAGCCCGAGCTTGGAACGTGTGCGGTTTTTGCAGCGGGACGAATAGAGAGCGGAGAAGAAACGGAGAGAGAGAGCATCTTCCTTGGCGAAGAAGCAAACGCGTGTATATGTGTGTGTATACGGGGCCCTCTCAAGGGCGCGCGCGCGCACGCTTGTATATATAGGGAACTGCCGCGCTGCCGTCGCGCCGGGTAGTAAATCACCGGCCCCGACATTGTTATACATTCGGCCTTTTTCTTGCGGTCGACTCGTCTTTATATGTGTATTATATATAGAGAGAAAAGGCGACATTAAGGATTCCCGGATGAATATAAGGACGCGAGGATGAGGAGCGAAAATTTCGTAGTTCATTTTCCAAGGATCTTCTTCGCGCACCGCTGCTTTTCCTTCTCTCGCTCGTGTAATTAATATTCTCGGCCGTCGGAGAGCGTGAAATTCCAATGGATCCGCGTGTTCTGAGCACTTTGTCAGAATATCATAGATTTGCGTGTGCCCTGACAGTAATTCAGTCGTAAAGCCAAGCGTTTGTTATCAGCTCAGCTGCCTTTACGTTTGCTCTCGAAGTAGATGCGTCTAAAACTGCTGAACCGAGCGGATACTGTTTGCTATACTCGCTATTGCAACAGCAGCAGCAGCAGCAGCAGTGAGAGAGAGGAGGAATTTCGCCGCATGTCTCATCGATCATGCAGCGCGGCTGCAGTTCCGCCACATTTTACTGCGTTCGATCTCGGCCCCAGAGGCTTTTTCCTTTCTCACAAAGGTTGCACACAACTATGAAGCTGCTAGCTAGTGCAGCACCAAGAGAGAGAGAGAGAGAGAGAAGTCGCGCGAAAGCTTTGCGCGCGTTTTTCTCGTCACGCCGCACATCATGCAAATGAGCGCAGAGGGCGATGTACTACGCGTGGCCAGAGAGATGAAGCTGAAACAATGGGGCTTTTCACGACTAGACGGAGCGGGCTTCATCACGTGCGGCCAATCGATTAAATATTTATCATCGGCGCTCGCTTATGTCGTCGGCGTTGTCAGAGGTCGGGAGGCGTAGTCCCCGTTATTTTCTAGCGGTTAAACGCTCTGCGGGGACGCGTTTATTATAATTATCGAGCTGCAGCGATTGATGTAATAGAGGCATCAAGTGTCTTGATGAGGCAGCAATGGCTTTATTAATTGATACGTTCATCGCAATCTTATCTAAGCGATTTAAACCGGAGCTATGCCAAACAAGCGCGTAATACTCGACGTGTCTGACCATCTCGTCCGTTACTAGTGTAATCGCATGGAACGCCGTATTCTACTCGCACAATCATCGTAGCCAAGCTTCCTCCTGCGTATAATCGCCCGTAATCTGCTAGTATCATTGCCCGGCAAAAGCTCTTTCGCTCAATAATGCAAGCACCCCCTTATGAGAGCACTAGCCCCCATAACCTAAACACCGGCAAGCGTGTCCCGCTATTGAATTATACGGCTCGCGAGAAAAGACCGGCTGCCCTTGCGTGTCGATTTTCATAAATCATTCAAGCCCGCGGCCGTACGGATGTGCCGTGCGCGCACGTGAGCAGCAGCAGCAGCAGCAGCGCCGTCGTCGTCGTAGTGGCCCGCGAGCAATCGTCGTCGCCTTCGCAGTCGTGCGGCGCCACAGCGGGAGTGAGCGTAGCGTAATCGCTGATGATACCTCGGTGGAGCTGCGCGAGACTGTCACTGTCTAGTGTAACTTCGAGTGTGCCGGTACGCGTTGCTTCAGTGTGCTTTGGCTTGAGGTGGTGGTGCAGTGATCTATACTTGTGCGAAGTGACGTTTTTTGTGTGCTGGATTTTATTTCTTTTACTCAGGATTTAATGTCGAGGTATTGAAATTTTATAATTAAAACGTTTGTATAGATGTCATCAATTAAGGGATACGGTTCAATTGAAATTCGAATTCCTTGCAAGCTCTATACCGCTGTGAGTGTATATTAAAAATTATTATCCATTCAGATGTCGCCAGAGAATTTGAAAGAAAAAAGAAATAGAGTCGTATACACGCCTTATAATCACGCGAAGCAGTTTCCATTCAAAGCTGCAACGCCGAATGTCTAACATACCCCTTCTTCACCCTTCGCAAATCTCCGCAGTACATAACATAATTAAGCAAAAATTCTTCAATCAGCTCCTGTATATCCGTACGCATACGCCTCGAGAATTTTAATCCGCGCGAATAATCGCGAGCAGCCGGCGTAATTGCCATGCGCTAAAGTCGGTCTTAGCAAACCAGCTGTGTATATATATATATATATATATATATATGCCGCGCGCGCGCGACAAAGCCGTGCACGTGTTCAGCGGCACAGCGGCGTCTTTTTTTCACACCTTATAAACTCGCGCCTGAACAGGAAGCAACATCGATATATAGACACGAGTGCAGCTTACGGCTCCGCGTGCAAGCATTCCAAGCTGTGTGCAGCGCGCGAACAAAGGGCCGAGATCGATTATTCGCTACTCTGTGCACTGCTTTCGTTCGTTCTTCGATTTCCGCATGGTTTTTATGCTTGTATACCCTTGCGCGCATTGTTGGCCTGCCGCTACACTCGTGTCCCTTTTTTTTCGCCGTGACGATGTTTGGGTTCTTTGGCCTCGAGCAAACGGTACCATGCGCAAACCTTTGCGAGGGGAATCGACCCTTTTCGTAGAATCGAATTGATGTATAAAATAGAATTGATTTGTCCTTACGGTCGCTCCATGCCGAGATAAGTTTCCCTTTGGCCAATTGAAAAATCAAAACAGTCGCGGCAAGTTTAATATTATACGGTGAGCAGTCACGCAAGGCTCACATATAAGCGTAATAATGGTAATAAGGCAGCGACAAAATACAATAGTACTATAATTCTTATGCAACGTACGCATAAATGCATGCTGTCAATGGGGCATTATTGCTTTTACTTGCCTCGTTATTATCATTATTACACTTGTTCCGAGCCATTGCGCTCGGCTCGCGCCGTTTCTTTAATGAACTTACAATGTAAATCCGCGTAATACACTTAATTAACGGAAGAAAAATTATACGCGACCGATGGAAATTTTCATACCCCGATGTGTCTACAAAGGCCCGTCATAATTAGCATATAATTTCACACGACCTCTCCGCACGTCGAGCGAATGTTCGACAGCTGATATATATCTTTCAGTATATCATCCTCGCATTTGTTTGTTTTTTCTTCCGCCGATCAACAATTCAAAGCCCGGTGTCATGTCGTAATACACACGTTTTTGACACGCGTACAATAATCGACCTTCGCCGCATTACAGTCCAAGCTACCTGATGGCCGTGTATATCTATATAGGTGTAAATACGTAGTAGAGGTACCCGCGTGAGCAGGAGGTTTTTCCTGGCGAGCGCGCGCTCAAGCAACGGTAACTCAAGAAAGATTAGCCGCCTTCCGCTTTAGAGGAGACCCGAGATATTCATCATTAATAGCGATAATAATCGGGCGCGCGCGCGCAAGCGTATACACATATACAGCCGCTCGCAACCTGTCGATTCATTTCCAAGCAGAGGAAATAATAAATCAAGCGAGAAAAGCGAGCGGGCGCGCGTCGCATCGCTACACGAAATCTCTTACGAAAAACAAGAGGTTGTATTATTACGGACGATGCAGGACTTTTTTTTCTTCGTACTACTAACTTGCTTATGTGTACTTTATGATCGCCGTGTTTGTTTTGTATACCGATGCGACTGCGATATTGTAGTTATTGATGGCTCCCGATTTCGAGCGATTTGCTTCGGCTCATTGCGTGTTAACTATCATAAGAAAAAATCACATTTCGTTTAGACACCTTACGTAACTTTATCACAGCGGAGATAATTTATAAATCGTAATAAGATAAGTTCATATACAGAATCTAACGTCGACTTTTACTTTTTGTTTCAGGTGAGTTTACTGCATTATACACACGCGCGCGCGCAGACACACAATACTCCGTAAGTCGCATCCAAATGACAATAGAAGCCTATAAGGCTATATTTAAAACCGTCCGCACCTCGTGTGTACCTCCTTCCCCTTCGGCGGGTAGTGAAAAGGAAAAAGAAGCTCTGTCTTCCCTGCATAAAGCAGGTAAGTTCCGTTGACCCGGTCTGCAACGTCTTTTAATCCGCGAAGGCCGTACTGATGGTGGTGTGCTGCTGCTGCTGCTGCCGCCGCCGTCGCCGATCGCTAGCGGAAGATAAAAGGGCAGGCTGGCTGGCGCGATTAGTAGGCGATACAGGAGCAGTGCCACTTATGCGCGATCGCCACCGCTTGAAAGAAAATACCGCCTCGAGGCCGTGCATGGCCATTTACGGATTCACCTTTAACGGCAACCTGACCATCCGCCAAGTCTTCTTTTTCCGCTCCTTCGTCTTCTTCGAGGTGTACAGAAGGATCGGCGGGAGAGATCGATCGATCCCTTCCGTAGCTGCAGTGCTTGCTACTATGGAAGCACGACCTTGTCCGAATCGCCTCGACAAATCATCCGCTGCGTGCTGCGGCAGCTAAGCGAAAAAAAAAACTTGCGAGCTCGCTTTTTCTCTCTCTATTCTATACGCGGCCCGACAAGTATTATTATATGTATATATATAGAGCTAGCTGCGCACTGTTGTGGCCGGTTTGACGTACAGCATCGAGAGGTAGCTTTCTTTCGTCTCGATCGCGACACGAGAAAGCGACCGTCATTTTTCTCGCTCTTCATCTTTCTTAATTGTCCAATTATTTTCCGTATACTTTGTTCAGGATCGACGGCAACGGCGAACGGGGGATGAGTATACGCGAGCTCTTGTATTTTTCATTCGATGCGCGCGACTGCGCTTTTTGCCACTGATGTCGCGACGCTTCGGGAAAACCTGAAAACCCCCCGGGTTTTTTTTTTCGTATATACATTGACAACGATTGCACACACGTGAGAAACGTATCGAATCACACGGCACAGACACTCGATTGTCGTTGGTTCACATTTTCCCAATAGTTTCATTCAGAATTACACACGTTCTTGGCTAATTCAAATGTATACACATACTAGCTGTAATTAAAGGCCCAAAGCGTGCGAGATACGGTATTACCGATTCTTTTCGGCCGCGCGAAACGTAAAGAGCGACGCTTGGAGCTGTGAGGAACAATGGCCAAGCGCTCAATTTAGCGTTAGATGTATACACAGCGACAATGCGCAATCAGTCGGCGCTCCTTTCATTGTCCCTTTTCCTATATGCGTGCACGCGTACGAGGTGTGTATATAGAGGGAGAACAAAAATTGGGAAAAAACTTGGAGATATTTTCTCCACGATTTCTTCTAATATATTTGTCCACCGTTTCAGTTTCACTTTTATCATACGTGCACGAAATCTGGGATATCTATGTGAGATAAATACGTTTCGTTCTGATTCCATTAGAGGTAATTGCCGGCAAAATTACGGCCAAACTTCCTTATCATTATCCCTAATACACATACGCATTCGAAGTGTCCCTAATGAGACACTTATGAAAGTCAATACAGGCGTCCGGTATAATCAAGCGCGTAACAATATATACCCTTATACACATTTTCCCTCTCTCCTTGAGCCTCAACCTCAACTCAATCCGCTTGCATTGCCGCGACGGGGCGGAAAAATTTTTGACAGATACGACGCTGTGGCGCCGACAATGCCTCTATCACTTTCGCCACTGCGCTCTCTATAGGATATAGTTTCGCAAGTGCGCGCGCAACTTCTAAACGTTCCAGTCTCATTATACCGGCGCGCGTTTGACGGCTGCGGTGTATAGCATATAGTGATATAGAAACTATATGGAGCGCGAGCACAGTAGAGAGTGAAGTCTATATCGAACGATTTAAGTAAACTGAATTAGTGCCGGTGCGTAGCGTAGTACTTCCTCATTACGATGATGTCTAATTCATATACGCTTGATCGACGTTAAGGTCGCGCGTATATAATATAGAAGTGATATAGGGTGTAGAGTTCGATGATAATTGATGCTGCAATAACGATTGAATTATGGAATTTTCAAGAACACGAGAGCGCCTCATTGTTGAAAATAAGCTGCCGGCATATGGTGAGTCTGCGTACAGAAGAGTGGGTATCCTTGAAGCAGCGAGTATCTGTCTGCGATCTTGCGCTATAAAAATGCCTCGCACCGCGCAACACCTACAAATCATCTTTAAAATAATTATAACGTGCGAGAGCGCGCGTGGGATTGATTTATAAGTCGCGCGAGTATAAACTCATCTCACCCTCCGACAATGTATACCTATTAGCCGAAGAATTATCCAGTAGTATATAGTTGCCTAAAATCCGTGGAGAACCGGTGAACCATTCGCGAGTCCAGCTCCTTCTTTCTCCCTCTTGCAATCGTATCGGTATGCAACGCGCCGCAAGGATTCCCTCGGCGCTTGCGCACAGAAGGTTAAAAAGAGAAGAAAGTACTCCTACGGGAAAAAAGGCTGGAGAAGAACGGCCGAAGAAGCAACAGCGGCAGCAGAGAAAGAACGAGCAGCAGGAGCAGGCAACACGGCAAGAGTAGAAAGAGAAGGAGGCGAGGGTGGCAAAAGGCAGAAAGGAAGAGGCGCCCATCGGTCGGCGGACTGCAAGCTACGTTCCATGCTATACGGCCCCGGTTATATTTAGATTCGCGCGCCGTGCCGAGAGAGAGAGAGAGAGAGAGCCGCGCGCACACTTTCGTGCTTCTTGTTTTACATTTGCCCAACATACAACGCAAGCGCTGCCGCAGCCTTGCTGCTGTTCAGAGTCTTCTTCTTCTTCTTCTTCTTCTTCTGATGCTGCTCCTGCTGCTGCAGCAGCGGCTAGCGAAGATCCCGAGCGCGAGATTTTCTCGGCGAGCGCCAACAGGCAGCTCTTGCTTTCTTCGAGACTTGCTACATGGGCTTTTCCGGGAACAGTGTGTATCGTTCAAACGATATTTTTTTTTTTAGACGCTTCTGCGCCTGACCGTATCCGATCATTTTCTACTGCAGTGCTTTGATTCTTCATTACTAAACCAGTGCACAGCTGTCATATGCCTAAGTGCATGTGCGAGTAAAAATTCAAAGTATATAAGCAAACAGTTGACAACTCTCGACCACATAGCAACAGTAGCGATTCTTCGTATATGCACTCGGCGATCGTTTCTCTCTCGTGGACATAAACGCGCACGAGCTTGGCCGTATATACACTAGCGCTGTATATAGGTATATATATACGCTCACTCTCTCTTTCCTTAGCTACTGATGCGCTTTCCACCGGTAGAGCTTCGAAGACTGCGTTATAGGCTCACGATATTACCGACGAGAGCAGCATAAGTACGAGAGGGTTAGTCATTTTTTCACCTGCTCAATTCGTCCCTGGATGCCGGCATTTCTTACACAAAGTTTCAGCTGATTAAGTAGGGATTGCTATATGAATGTGAGTTGCAAAATGAGAATTTCAAACGCTTCGTCGTTATTTCTCGAAACGACATAACAGCACGGATGTAAATATAGTCGAACGAAATTGTGTATCCCATACGATATTATACACGTGATACCGCCAAATTACTCGTTCGTTACGACGAAATATCGGCAACTAAAGTCGGAGAGAGCAAAGTATACGCCTCTCGTACCGGCAATCAAACGCCTGCGCGAAATTCCTGTTCGCAAGTCTACCTTATTATACAGATTCAATACACATGCTAGTAAAATCTTTGGCATCTCCTCCTTTCTTAAAAACAGCACACGCGATCGAATAAGGACGCGATACCATTCGCCGGCGTCATAAACATGCGGGGGATTGTAAAACAGCCCTTTTTCGACTCGCGACTACGAGCGTATCCTGTATATAGACTATTAAAATGTATATTCGAGTATGCGCATCACCGCAAGTGCTTCGTATACTTATATATGTACACAAGATCGACAAAAGGAAAGTGGCGAGAGGAAGGCATAAAACAATCTGCTCGCGCCCGCCTATCGGTTTTAATTGACGCGCATCCCCGATCTCGCGTATGTATATATGGATAAAGTATTTACGAGGCGATGTATAAACGGTAACAGCAGAGGCGAAATCACGCGTGATGTGCTTTGACGATAATAAGCTTCTCTCTCTCTCCCATAAGTACTCATCTCCGTGATTCTCATTTCTTTTCCACATCGGCCGGCGTACGTCGATCTTTAAATGCGCAGCGTGTTCCCAATAAATACCTCGGGGATACAGTGTATACAGCTTTTGTCGCTCTTTAGCAGGGGATAATTTACGTTCGCGAGACGTTCAGGGTCGCGATTTTCAAAAGTACACGTTATACATATAAAGTTGGACGAGCTTTTGTACAGAGCGACGTTCTCGTGATGTTCAGATTTTTCAATCGTAAAGCCGCGGTCACTTGCGCGCAGATCAGCACATATAGCCGCGCGCGCAACGACGCCGACGACCAGCTATGCAGGGACAATAAATTTTATTGAGATCGGACGGTACAGGGTCAAAAGGCGACTCTGTATATATAAGCGAGACGCGTGATTTACGAAATTGTAAATCTTCGACACTTTTTTCACCCGCCCCTTTCACGATAATTTATCGCGCGCTCTCTCAAGAGAGAGCAACTTTTTATAGTCTCTTCCGCAAGAGACACAGTGTTTAAAGTCCAGGCTTTTAAACACGACTTTCCCGAGCCCTTTGATCGCTGATCTCTCGTGGATTTACGCAAGCTCTATAGTGATCGGAGCGCAGTTTCGAGAAGTGCGTCGAGAGGAGACGCCAGCGTACATCAAGGGAGGGATGAATGGGACACGTAACCAGTGCTGATTCGCAAGATTTACAGCCAATTATTTTTCCTCGAGCTAGCTGCAATCGATATCCTTATACTCTTTCCGCGCGCCACATCGAATCGATTCCGAACCGATATGAACCTCGCGGCCATCGGAGAATTATCTATGCGTGCGCGTGCGGCCACGAAGCTGATGCTAGCGCGGGAGATGCGATCCGAGGATCGGCTATAATATCGAAACTTGAGAAAGTCCCGAGCTCTACGGATCGAGATGGATGTTTCGAGATTGCGAAAGCCAATGAAATCCTAAAAGTAGCAATATAAAGCCAACGAAATCACAATAAAGCGCCCGCGTCGAATCAATCCGGGGTATATACATCGTCGCGCCACGGAGCTTTTTGCTGCAATATACCTCTCTCTCTCTCTCTTATTTCCGTGACACACTCAATTACGCTCTCGCAAACTGATATTGCCGAGTTTCTGCAGTATACACTGCAATAATCATCGGAGCGCACTGCATCGTCTACGCGCGAGTATAGCCCTTGCGCAAGGCCGTGTACTCGCCGATGTAGCGACAACTGCGCTCCGGTCCCGGCTTTTTTGCGCCGAGACCGCAGCGGTTGTGGCTTCGGTCACCAATACTTATACTCGTTGCTGCTGCTCTGATGCTGTTTGCGAAACGCGCGTGCGCGAAAGGGAAATTCGCGAGTGATTTCCAGTGAGCTGTGTTAATTCGAGAGTTATCGCGCTGTTGAGCAGAGCTGTATAATGCTAAGCTACTGCTCTCTGTGATTACGCTGCGCAGTTAGACGTGCATTGCTGTAAACAATCGAATGCATCAGCAAAGGGTTGAAGTAAGTAGACGAGGTTCGAGTTTGTCAAGACGAGCTAGCTTTAAACCCAAGAGGTACAAAAAGTACGATGTAGCTACATCTTTCATTCAATTATATATCTGTAATTGCCGTTCAATGAAAAGGAAAACCGAAAGCATCCGCAATGAGATTTCGCTCTCGGTGGGTCTTTTTTAGCGGCGATCATTACGCTCTGCTGAATGTGACGAATAAAGCGTCGTTTTATATCGTACTCACAGTGTTTTTCCCGTCTGCCCCAGTGATGCGCGAGCAACTCGTGGCAAAAAGTTATGCCCCCTCGATCCTCGATTGACGTCACTTATTATTAAGAGCGCAACCATCTCTCTCTCGAGATCGAGATCGCATTCAGTAAATCGCGTTTAGATGCGACTCTGTGCGCTCTGCGCGACTTCAAAAAAACAAGATCTGTTTGTATGAAATTAGCGAGAAAAGTATATGAGGCCGCAGACCGCGATTAAATATAGATCGGGCTGAAAAATCTATACCGATACTTTCCTTCGATCGTTTAAAATAAATTGCCAACTCTTGTATAAGCAGAGCATCGTAAAAAGTGCGCGAACGTATATTACATGCGTCGACTCTGATTGAGAAACCCGCAAGAATATAATCCTGCCGCACCGACAAAACACAGACGGCTATATAGGTATATAATAAAAACTTGGCGCGCGGTCATGTGTAAGCATAATCCGTACACACAAATGTAAACAGAGTGATTCCGCACCGTACGGACCTGAAATCGAGAGAGAAAAAAACAAAAAACTTTTTCTCTTTGAATAACACGCAGGATTTCGCGAAAGCTCGACGTTCGATCGAACGCATTCGCATGAATATGTATACCTATATATACGTTCGTATACACAGACAACTCTCAGAACGCGACCGAGCGTTTAATAAGATTTCCTCGAGCGCGTAATCGCGCCGTGCAAAACAAGCTTTCGCAACGCTCGACTAGAGATTCCCATTCTCTCGTTCGCGGCCCGTTTTCGCTTTCTTTCTGCACAGCTATCTATGCGATATACACATAGGACCGCTCCTCTTTACTAATGATTCATGAAACCTCGCGTTCTTCTGCTGCGAGGGCAGTGACATAATTTTTACACGTTAATCACCCTCTATCGAGTCAGGCGCGAAACCGTTCGCGCTCCGTTGATTAAGTCGAGACAGGCATAGTTTTTTTACTCTAGATACACTGCAGAAGTCTTGTATCTTAAGCTCTTTCTTCGTTTCTCCATTCCGTAAAGCTGGTTATAGAAGAGAGAAACAAGACCACGCGGGCCTCACCGCTTTAATTGCCGAGCTTTAGCGGCCGTTATGTGCGCCATTGAGTACCGCTCGTCTCTCTGGATTTTTGTCAACCAGGTATACACTTCCCGTATATATATATATATATATATATACGCAGAGTCTTAATTCATCACAATTATCGCAGGCATATGAGCGCGCACCAGTCGCGCTCATTTTCAAAGAAAACGAGCGAGGAGTAGGAACTCGTTCGGAAAGCCAGAGCATAAATTCAGAGTGCGTGTGGTCGGCGCGCGATATGTGCACATCATAAATTAAGAGCAGAGTCAGGAAAGAATGAGAGCTGCCGCTGCTCATACCGTGCGTTCGTGTGCGTCTGATACCGATCTTTGCCTCGATCCTCATCAATCCTTTCAGCTTATCTCGTCGGAGCAAGCGCTTTTCCTACCGAGTAGCGTGTATTTTCAGTCTGCGTCCTTTCATATCAAGTTTACGAATTTCGCGGTATTCTGACTCGTCAAAAATTCTCGTGTATCGCATAGCGCACGCAGTTTACTTTTTTTTTTTATACACAAAAATCGTATATCTATATGTGCTCGCAGTTCGGATGATTATAAACTTCCAGAGTCTATTCACGCCAAAAGGAATCGACTTTTTTTCCGCTCGTAATTTATCGCGCGCAAATTAAGCTCGAAGCGTTTATATAAATTCCATGGCAGAGAGTAAGCTGGGAGGTCCAAGATATTATAAGCCCCTTATACAACGCGGGGGCGTAAGCTCGCTGCCGTGTGTGTGTGTCATAATTTTCCGCACAGGGTTAAGCACCGCACGTTCTTTCCGATTAATTAAGCTTCTCTTGTAGGATCAGAAATACGTACAGGCAAATGTCTTTCCCTTTCAACTCATCGTTATTTGTACACACCCTTCCCGCCCGCCCCCGAGGCCACTCCATGCATCAATAAACGCGCGGCGAAGAGAATACACTGCGCGCAAGCTCGTGTATAATGTACTCATATATAAAATAAAAACCCGAATCCCTGATCTCGTTTTTCATCCGCTCGCTCGAAAACGAGTCACCTGTGCGAATATATCAACTGGCTTGTAATTAATCCTTAATACTCGCACGCGGAAAAATCCGCAGCATTCTTCGCTTATATATACTCCCTCGCGCGCGCGCGTGATATAATATCGTGGGTTAGCATCTGTTTGCTTGTGTGTTATACGCGCGCGTCTTTCTAATGCGCGCGGACTATTAATAAAGATGAGGATCACCGGCGCGTAAGGTGGTCGTGGATGTATAGATATGCCCGGCGAGCAGCAAGTGAATCGGCCCATTAATCAGAACTCGCGCGCGCTTATACGGCTATATATATATACTCGCGGGTAGGTATAGTCTTACGCGCATACACATTGCGCACCCGCGAAACGCGCTCCAATTATTTATGCGGCTAGATGAGCATCTTTCGGTGGATGTATGTGCGTGTGCGGTGTATGTAGGGGGTTTTGAATGTTTGGAAGGATTTTTGTTTAAAGAGAGAACAACTTTTGTATTTGCCGACAAAAGTTGGAGTTATAGAGAGCCGAAGGAAAGAGCAAGAATTCAATGAAAACGTGACTTCAATATATCAAATAAAATGAGATATAAAATTCGTTATTGAAGGTACGACTTATTTTGTTTGAACACTCGACTATACGAAATGGATAAAAATGTTGTAACATATTTCATTCAATTTAGTTATGGAGCTAATAGCTTCAGCGCTATGAGTCACTGCGCCACTGTACTCTCGGCATGAACTATAAGATTGAAATGTTCGTACTTGTTTAAAATTGCACAAGCTCAATAAAATTCAGATATATCAACAAATTATTACGGCAATCACGGTTGCGCATATTCTTTATTATACTCAAACTTGTCAGAATTATCCGCGTTATTACTCGTAAAAACAGGTGGATTGCGTCAATTTCGATCAATACTCGCAGTGTATAAGCTTGATACAAATCAACCATCGAATCGAGGAAAAAACCTGCGCGCCGCAGAGAAAAATGCAGTCTTATTCCATCCCCGATCTTGATTTTCTAAGTCTCTTGAATGTTTCAGTAAAAGTAACACAAGAGAATGCATAGATACGTTCGCCGAGAGCACATGTAATTTCCCCGCTCTTACGATCATTACGCAGCAATATCGATGTATAAAAGTATAATCAAAATTTCCCTCTCGGCTCATTCGACATTTCGCGTGTTGCACAAGGAGACGTCTTCTTTCTTTCTTTTCTTCTTCGTGAATCTCCGCGATCGTATAATAACTCCAATACTAGTGCTCGTTCTAATACATTACGCGCATCGCGAGAATAACAATAATAGAAGGAAAATTGAGTTTCGATACATATACACATAGAAAAACGTTTCCCAATTCAAATAAAGCGCGCCTCGGAATTAATAAAATGATGATGATCCCTATTACACAGCCGTCACGAGAGATCCTCATTGTTCGGCAGTTTTTTTTTCTCTGGCGTAACTCAATCCAACTTGATTTATCGATCGCTCTCACTCGAGAGCGCTCCTTTACACGATGCTCGTGTAAACCGCATAGTCCGTCTCTACATCTATCACGCGACCACGTCTGTACAAAGCTTTGGGGGATTTTCGCGCGCGCTCCCTCGCGATCTCGGGATCTATTGCGACACGCTCTCATTGCGACAATGCGGGGAGACAGAGATAGAGAAAAGTTGGTAATCGCTTTAGAGGCGCAGCCGAGCGTTCGATTGGCAGCTTTTTTTGTCTGCACCTCTTGGAATTTCCGACTTAATTACTAGATATATATATGCTCGCCTTTTTCTGTTACACCGTAGCTCTGGCTTTGATAGAATTGTTTTGTCGATCTCGTTGCTCGTTCTACGGATCAAAGTCCATTAGATTATCTCTCTCTCTCTTTCTCTGAATGAGTGCAGAGAAATCGGATGATATTGTCAAGCTCTCGTTCTCTATGTCTCGAATGTATATACACAATACGCGGCTGAGATATACAGAGCGAAGAGATCATCACGCAATCGCGCAAGAGAGGTGCGAGCAGAATTCACTGCTTCTTATTCTCCTCGTAGCATACATACGTATACACACATGTATAAGTAGGCATAGAGAAAATGGACGGGACGTCGGGTTGTAGGAGAGGAAGGAATTGCAAATGCAGCTCCGGCAAGAGTCATCGACATCATGGAGCGCATCGTTAAAATGCACTCACGGCACGTATATTTACGCGTATATTACACCGGCTGTGGTGGTAGCAACAGCGGTTGTAGTATCCTATATGTATTTATATACGCGGTCGTCTGCCGCAGGGCAAATAAGATCAGGGTTTAAGAACTTCCGTAACAACTGGGATTATTCGTGTATTAGCAGATGAACGACCTCGTGATACTGCGCATACGACTGTGCGATAAAGCAAAAATAGCCGATTCTTATTATTATACTATATGCGTTATGCGATTATAAATTCTCGAATCGCTCAGGCAGGCCAATTACGAGCGTGTATACTTTTTCGCATCCCGGAAAACGATCACAATGAAAAACTGAGCCACCGCAATTGGTGATCTCGCGCGAAAAAGCATCTATGCTCAATAAAAGCCCTCTACACGCACGATTGCGCGAAACTCTATAGGAAAACTGCGCGTCGTCGTTAAAGCCTGCCGCGACTTAATATTCTCTCATTAACGCGCGTGCACCGTACTCGCGGATGAGGTAATTAAGGGGCAAATCGCGTAAGCTTCAGCTCTACTTATGTACTCCCGCGCCCTCAGGACACTCGCACGCGGTATATAAGTGATAGCTGTACTATACGAAGAGAGGTTTTCCAGCGCTGCGGCTTTATTATGGCCAGCTGCTCCCTACTTGATTCTATATTGCCCCTGCGAGCTCTCTGAGAGTGGCTTGTTGTTGTAGCTGTTAGCTGTTGCTGAGAGAGGGAAAACGAGAAGAGTGTTATAGGATTCTAATGAATGGAGAGAGAAGCATGGGGTGTTAGTACGCGGGATCGGGTAACGTCTTGGTTATAACTGAGAGTCGCGTACGCGGCGCTGATGTTGAGCGCGGTGGGCTAGAATTTCGCGTTAGGTATAAGGGAAAAACGGTATTGTTTGACTTGCTCTGGTGTATTCGCGTGCGTATGTTGACAAATTAAAAGTATACACTCGAAGAAACAAGGTAGTGGCGGCTCAGTCCCTCTGAAGCTTCTTTATGAACTTGGCAAGTGTCGCACGTGTCAGCTCAGCCAGCGCGAAAGCGTGTTATTAAGTCGCGATCCGATCAAATTCACGGTGAGGCTCTTACAACGGCTTAATTACAAGGCTCTCGCCAATGGATTTTAATGAGAACACGCGGGTTCGCTCGATTTTCCCGATTATCTGCAGGAAAAAATTGCACTGTGTTTTCGCTATAGTGCAGTGTAATAATTGATCGTCTAACTCATAACAAAAATACCATAGCTGTATATAGCCAGATTACACGTGGAAAGCTAGGAGAAATGTAATAAGCAATGGTCTAATTGACGCAAATTGCACATCGAGTTTTTTCTCGCGCTTCAACATAGCTCACCTTTTTACGCGCGCGCGCTCGAGCGCACTTCTCTCTATATATATATAAGCTCGCTCGGAAAATAGCCTCCTTAGATGATGAATGACGGCTTTCTCGCGCGCGCAGCTATATGCGGCCATAACACAGCAGTACTACGGCAATTGCGCGCGAGAGCAATCCAGAGGTCGAAGTATAGTAGTATACGTTCATAAAAAGGTCACTTAGAAGCTTTCTCTGTTTGCGCTCGTAATGACAGTGAGGCTCTGTACTCCATAGTGGCTAATCAGCCGATGACACTAGGCTGCTACTGGCTGTTCTCTATAATGATATCAATTTAGCATCTCTCCTCATCTCTTATACTTACAACGCAGATACTTTCTTTCTCGCGCTTATTGCCGAGGACGCATGCAATTAGACGACACATTGAGGATAATTACCTTGTTTGTATTGTTCATCGAGTTATATCGGCCGAGTCTATTATGTTACAGTGATCGACTTTCACTCGAGTGGCTATATGTATTGCTACTAGCATTGCGGCAATACATCTATATAACGTCAAAAATAAATGATCCGTCAACGGCCGACTGACGTGTAGCGAAACGCCGACTCCTTGTCTCCCGCGATCTCTATAAATTATATCTCGCGGCCGCGGTCCTCTCACACAGCTCTATAACCGTCCGAAAAGGATTACGCTACATAACACTTATAGTGCACGGTGACACCCGCCAAAGAGTTGATTCACTTTTACTGCTGGCATTCCAGAGCGCTTTCGAAAACAATCCGTCAAGTGTGCGTATACTGTCCCCTCATCTCTCTATAAATTATATCAGCCGCTAATCCAGTCTACTCTATTGTCTTGGAGTTGTTATACAACGCCGTACGCGTCGATAATATCCTATATCTGCAGTCTACACAACGGTGTAATAATTTCGGAGCTCTGGCTTCACTTTCAAAAACACACACACACACACACACACACGTCGTGAAGAGATTCGCCGCGTATCCAAGCATCTATCCCCAGAACGCGTATCGTCGTTTTGTTTTATAGCAACAAATTATGTTGTAGCAATCAGTCGCGCGCTAGGTATGTACGCGTGTATGTATAGATATCAAGAGCATAGACCGATGAGTGAGCGAGATAATGAGCGAGATTTTTCGAGTTCCTTTCGCAAGAGAGGCTGGGCAGTCGGAGATAGAGAATCGATAGGACGAGGATCGCGGTGTGTTGCGCAACGCGACCGTGTACACCAAAGAGACAATACCTATAAGCTTATATAGGTATATACACACCAGTAGAGAAAATAGATTTACGGCTGTATGTGAGATAGATTAGGGTCGACTCGGAGTAGGTTATGACAACGATACAGCGCTCGCGACTCTTTGATGTATATAGTTCTCGAGGGAGGCGATCATTTTTGAAAATTAGCACACCATTGTGTCCCGTGAGAAGCTCGAGCGAAAAATTCGAGCTACAAATCTCGTTTAGGTAATGCGGGCTTATATTGTAGCCAATATTCGTGCGCGCTGCTCGACGTCTGACTAGACCCTGTCCTTTTCCACTGACATAATATATGAATCCCGAATTATCTAATCGGAACATTGCAAAACGCCACACTCTTACAAATGAAACTTGTGTGCATTGCTTTTCGAATTAAAATACGCGATGCGTAAGCAGCGTTTACCAGGCAACAAGACAGAACCTTGTTCGGCTAATCCGCAAGCCCTGCAAGAAACTCACGGCGAGCAAGAAAATAAGCATCAGCGATTATACTCGCATCTCAAAATTCCCGCGGATAAGATAAGTCGAGAATCGCACACATCAGCATCTCCGGATCTCCGATCTTCCGGCAATCTCAAACTACACAGCACACAACGCAATCTCTATCCTATCACCACAACCAACAACAAAATTCCGTTCTTTTATCCCCTATATACCTATTGTGTCCACAAACTCACCGCATATCCATCGCGATAGCCGTCAATCACGCCAAGAGCGAATGTCGCGTAGCTCTTTGCCGTCGACTCCTCTATTATGACGTAAGGAGCTTGCAGCAGGCGGCGTGCGCTCTTGCGGACGAGTGATTTATCGCCGGCTCGGCGAATTATGTGCAGCTCGCTCGCGCGCGAGGAAGGACTTTCACTTTGGCGGCTGCGCGGCGCGCGAGAGTAAGAGTAAGAGTCTAGCGGATAAAGGGCGCGAGTGACCTTCGCTGCGATGATGAGGTGACGCGGCGACTTTCGGTTAATAGGGATATTTCAAAGGAACTTTACTCGCCGCCGGCTCTCGCTTTTTTTTTTCGCGCCCGCGCGTGCGCGACTTTTATGCCCTGACGCGCTTGCGAGGTTTTTATTACTTACGCGTCTCTCCGACGAACGTTTGTGGCCTTATATACAATGGAGAAATTCAGTCTGCGCTTTTGTGACAGTGACGAAGTAAAAAGGAGTATACATACAGTGTACGCGTGTATATACAAATACAAAGTGCTGCATGAAATTTTCTTTTCAAATGGAGCCGCTCGTAAAAAAATTGCTACGCTCACTTTCTCATATTTGAATGCGTATATAGTACATACGCACACGCACATGCATATATGCGTTACGCACGAGCAGACAGCTGGCTTAAAAGCCGCAAGTCAATTCACCTTCGTTCTCACCCCGAAAGAATTCGAATGCAGCAGTAACACTTATCGACCGAATCTAGGCTAGCTACGCGAAATATTCGCGAGGTCACTCGCCGCACACACACACACACACACTCACCCACACACAGAGGCGAGAAAATAAACCATAGGTACGGCGCATAATGCAATTCTCGTCGCGTGCGTCGTAATTAGATTGAGAGCCGGGAAAGCTGGTACGGCAATTGGATTAGGAAAGCGAGCGCGTATACATATATACCCTCTTTCTTACTTTCTGCGCTCGAGTGGAGAGGCTGCCCTCTTGTATAACCGGCCAATTTCGCGTAGCTTTAATTACGAGTTTTAATTTCATCGACTCCACCACTGCAAAGGCGTCGGTTCTTGCTTCCTTCTTTCGGGTTAATTCTCCATTCGCGCGTGGATTATACAATCGGACTGCAGAGCTAGGGGAGTGTTATTGCGCGTTCGCGCGGTTAGCGCTTGGGCTATCATTTGTCGTTCTCACGGAGGGATAGAGGCCACGTGCCTTATTGTGTTTTTTTTTTCCTTCGCCACTTGGATTACGAGTACAGTCGAAAATTGGGAAATCTCTCGGTGGGAAATTCGCGAGGTGACAATTTTGCGAGTATCCGCGCGTGGAAGACGTGTAATTTTATTATTCTTCTATGTCCTGTGTTTCGCTTGGGATTATTTCTTTTTCTCGGAAAAGCTTTAGGTATACTGTGCCAACGCGGCTTGTTGCATAAAGCTATTTAACAACGCGAATTTGCGTGATGAAATAATCTCTGTACAACCGTCCAGTACGCGTCGACATCTATAAAGTTGTAGATCGACCGATTTCACGTTTTCAACGAGCGCGCGCGGGGGATCATTTAATTTAATGATCAATTGCAGCCCATACAAATTAATCGAACGATGTGATTGAAAGAACCTCACCTACATCTAACAAGATTATCCCCGCTTGCGGAGTTTCTTTTTTTTCCCTTTAATGCGCACACACTCCGCAAAATCCCTTTGCCAAACGCGGCACGCGCGCAACCGCTCGCGTCTTGCGCAATTGTTTCGCGCGCGTCGATTGCATATAACGCCATACAGCTGCATCAGCGTGTAATTAAGGAGCTTATCGAATTTCATCCAGCGGTCGCGTAAAAGTTTTAATGGCTCGCTGGAACTTTTCTCGTCCGATAAGTGAAGATTGGAGTAGAAAAATTTCTTGCTAATATATTATAATAAATCATCATATTATGCGCGGTGGAGTAGCTCGGATAGTTACCATGCGAGTCTACTCTTCGGATACTTTCTTGTACACTACAGTCATCGCGAGTATGAAATTCTCTCTGCGCGTAGACATCTCATACTGATGCGCGCACATACGCAACCCAGACTCGTACGTCGGCCAGTGTGCATTTATAATCATATTAGCCGCATCACCTCTTCATTACGGTACATATATACCAACTCAATCAATCGACCTCATAACGCTATAACTTTTTCGCCTGCGCGTTCCCTGCGAGAAAAACTCGCATCTACCCCGTTATACCCGACGTATATAGCATCACATACACTGCACACTCGATGTTTCGCAAATAAGTGCCTCCAGACAGCGGACGCGACTGTAAAAAGAACCGCGTCGTTAATACACCGGAGATGATTCCGCGAGATATGCCCGTCGCTTAATACAGTACACGTGCGGCTCCTGCGCGCGTCTCTTCGATATTATATAGACAGCAGACGACGTCCAGCAAGAGAGAGAGAGAGAGAGAGAGAGAGAGAGAGAGAGAGAGAGAGAGAGATAAATAGGGTAGGCCGAGAAAAATCGAAAATGAGAGAGAGAGAGAGAGAGAGAGAAGTAGGGGGGCAGCGCAACTCGGATGACTTCCTGGAGGCGCGCCTGTCACGACGCCCCGGGTCATTGGTCACCAACCTCTCTTATCTGCGCGCCGCTTTTTTTGCACGGGGTTATTGATTTTTCTTCGGCCGTCGATCGCCGTCCGTCGTATACTTATATATATATATACAGCCGCTTATTCGTTACAAGAATAGCTTTGCGAAAGCTACACGGTGCGGCCGCAATGCGATTGAAGATTTGCTTGATGTTATATAGAGGCTACCGTTATTTTCGAATTAAACTCTTGGCTGATTTGATTAGGAGATAATTGCTCGAACATAGTGTCGAACGAGCATTGTTGTGTATTGAACAATGCCACGTACCTATATATGTTTTGTACTGTAGCGCCGCGAGAGGTTGAAAAGCTTCCCCCTTTTGGCATACAATTTGTACGCATCCAAGCATGACGGATGGGTTCACCCCTTTACGGCATCGATTCACGGGATTCCTCGCGTGAGGATTAACTATCGTAGGTCTTCTCCTCGCAGCGTAAGATCGTTAAATTCCATAACAAAAACCGGGGGATTTCTTTCCAGCACGCACACATTATCGCAAGAATTAAAAAGTTAGCCCAACGACTAAGCACACACAGCGGCTCATAAAGAGTCCGCCGCGCGCACGTATATCGTTCAATCAAGCTCGACGTCCATCCGTCTCTCTCGCGTTCTCTCCTTCGGCATATCGCCGCTGGCTGTAGCCGCGCGCGCACATAAAGCGCCTCGAGCTCACCGACTAGCGCTCGGTCACGTTCCTATTAGGAGAGGCCGATGCGGAACAGCTGCGGGGCCCGCCACCGCCGCCTGCTATAATTGCGCGCCTTTAGTGCTTCAAATTGAATTTATTACATCGCGCGCCGAGCAATGAGAGCGCGAGTGTTTAGCTCCGCGCCGCGCGTGCGTCTATGGGTATATAGGTATATATATGTGTAGTGGATTTTCCGAGCCTAGCTCTTATATTGGCTCGGAGCGGTATAGTGTGGATCGTGTTTATGGAGAGAGATTTTTTATTTTCGTCGTTATTTATCGGAAATTTCAAAGCGCGTTGCTCTGGAGGATGGGCTTATCGTCGTGTGTAACGTGTGTGTGGGTATTGCCATTGATTGATGAAGATTTTCTTTGGTAAAGTTTAAGATGGGATTATACAAAAGAATTTTTTTAAATATTTTCATGTTTTTGCTATGGTCGCAAGAAATTTATTTCCCATCTTATTCAAATGAGGAAAAAACCTTTTCGGGCCTGGATTAGATATTATGATAATATGTAATAGAAATATTATGCAAATTTTCGTATTATAATTACGGAAAACATCATCGAAGGCCACGCATTTATTACGTTCCAATTCAGAATAATCCTTCCTCTCGTGCATATATTAAACTATGTCTAAAAACAAAAAAAAAAAACTATACACAATCGAAGCCATATGGCGATCGACGCGCTGTAGCAACGTCACTCGTCTCGATATTTTCTCAAAATTACACTCCTTCCGGTTTCTCTCTTACTCTTCCCTTAACGCACTGCGCGCGCAGTTCGAAATTGCACCTGTAATGTGTGTGCCCCGCATTTCTCGCCACGTCTCGTAAATTTTGCGAAAAGCGCGTTGCGCGCACGTGCTCTTCTGCAGCGAAATCCATCGGAGAGAAAATTGCGGAACCAGTATTATACGTTACTCCAGGGGTGATTATTTTTCTGGGCTCGTTATTCGCTTGCCCATCAGTGATCGATCGGTTTTTTTACTATTTACGCATGTGTACAAGATTTTATAGTTTTCTTTCTGATGCAGATACGTGCGCATACATGCAGATGCTTTGTCGCTAACGAGACTCGATCTGTTTTCTATTATATTTGCATGTGAAATTACACGGAGAGTTATTAAAAACGTGATTACGTGCTTAAACAAATCGATATCGACGATCAGCAAAGATGCTATCAGTTGCTAAATCCGCGGGCTTTATGGTTTTAAACGATTCGCCTATTCGTCACTGACATTAAGTGGAATTGAAGACATCGTTCATATTCGATACGCGCTTTATATATACTGAATATGCATGATTCGCTCGACGTAGGTACTTGTGTACTCCTCTCGATGATTCTATATTAAAGTAGCTTATTACTCTCTTGATGTAATAATAATCGAACCGTCAGCCACGACTTATCGTATGCGTTTTACTCGTTCATTTACCCCGTTAGTCTTTACAATATACAACTGAAAAATGCGCTCTCACAGCCACTGATCAATTAACAATCGCGTATCGGCAAAAAGGTATACACTCTCGAAATAACTGGATTATCCCGCGGTGTATATAATGCTGTGTTTTATGCCCCTCATCGACCAAAGAAGAACCAGTTCATCTCGTCTCGAAGACACTCGACAGTATTGTAATGGTAATAGTTAATAGTGATGCATCATTTCTCCATTCCGCTGCAATTCTCACGACGAATAAAAAGCTCTTGCGTGTCTGCTTCACAAAAAAAGGCAGACGAAACCTAGACACTGACGCAGAGCCGAGAAGAATAAAGTCATATTTCCATTATCACATTGACGACGTCACAGAGCTTTTTGCCAGCGCGCATGCGCCGTCACGCGTGTGCTAGAGCTCTTCCGCCACAGGTGGTTGATCCATCGGCTGATGCATTAGCGTCGAAGCATCTGCTGCTCCCCGAGAGGAATTTTTATTTTTCCGCGTTTTAATGCACCAGTGCCGGGTGGAAATCGCACAACCGGTCGCTGCTAATTAGCCCTTCGGTATACATCATAAACGGCTCGCTCACCTGTGCGTATGTACTTGTATATATGCACGAGATGAGCGAGTAGTCTTGCCATTCGTTTGTGTATACGAGAAAATCAACGAAAAAACATTCTGAGGATGTGAATTAGAAAACTTAGAAAAATTGTAAGCCAATCATTTTCTCAGTTATTCAAATTCAATGAAAAGTAGCCATTGTTCAATGGCATGTATTCAATGAAAAAAAGCTTCAAATAAAATAAATCAACAAGCCGAGTGCTTTTTGTGGATTTCTTCATGTACAGCCTCGGGGATATACTTTATCGCGCAGAGAAATGATACGCGCGAGAGAGAAAGATTAGAGATGGAGTCGTATTACGTTCGCGAGCGCGAGCTGTTGTTGTTAATAAGGAAGAGCCGGGCTGTAATTTCGAGGGCGAAATTACCCTGTTTAGGATCGATTGTAGAAATTCTTGGGTAATTCGTAGGATTCTGTCGTGGAGTAGGAAGCAGTGAGGTGTCATTACCAGCTTCTCCTGGTCTTACTTTGTTTATTTTGCCTTCCCTCACGCGCGCGCATCAGCGAAGATGCCCCGCGGGCTGAATCATTTTGGCCCGATGCAGTGCGTCTGAGTCGAGTCTGCGTGCCGTACCAAGCGCGACTTTTTCCACTTAAACGGCGAGTGTTTAGCTTAATGGTCTGGAACCTTCCGCACTTTCTTGTAAGACGCCCCCTTTAAATGCGCAAAACACGTTTTTCAATCGCAAACAAAAGCAAAAACATAGCCGATACCCTAATGCGTCTCTTCTGCTTCGTTCCAGATGGAGCATAGACGGCCAAACAGGTCGAAGCAGCAGGAGCAGCCGCAAGGAGCCCATCTTCGCCGCCGAAGCCATTTGAACCTCGACGAATAACAGCGAATAGCTCTTCCGAGCTGGCTGAGCCGTGTGATTGGAGAACAATTTGCAAATCCAAGGGCATCATTCGGTCTTCCGAGGAGATCGCCGCGCACGTCCTGCTGCAGGGATGGCAGCGACCGACGGCCAGATAATCGTGGCGGCGGCCCGCTGGGCCGACGAGGCCACGTATCTGCGCGATTTCGTCGGCAAGTATCGGCTGCCCGCCGTCATCAAGATCACCAAGGGCCAGTACGGTGGCCTCGGCGTGCCTACCCTGCCCGCGCCCGGCCTGCAGAGCACCGCGCTACTCGTGTCTGCCGGCCGGAGACGCAAGATCGTTGCCCAGGCTGTCAAAATTAAGGTATGATTCTTTTTTTCCCCCCTATAACAATCAATCATATGATACAAACGAGGTAACTTTTTTCCAAACGAACGAAAAACAGGAGGGGCGCCGAGTGGTCGGTGTGGGTCCTCGGCTGGCGATACCGGACTCGTACGTGGGCTACTTCGAGATTCTGAGCGAGGAGGGCCGCGCGGTGCGGGGTATCGAGTCCGTGAGCGAGCTGGCCCGGCGGTGCCCGGAAGAGGGCGCCCTAGTCCGCGAAACGGTGCGCGCCGTCGCGTGCAAACTCGACGAGTCGGGCATCGTTGTGCCAGAGGGCAGCCGCAGCCTCGCCGCCGGCGAGACGATCGCCGTGCTCGGCGAGCTGAGCCTGCCGGGTCGGGGCCGCTTCCTGCGTTGCGTCGACTGTCGGGGCGACAACGTTCTCCTGCCGATGGACCAGAGGGCGCGGTTCAGTGCGCTCGCTCGCGAGGACAACATCAGCGGCGTTCACACGGCTAGGGCGCTTCTGAGCAAGAGGCTGCCCCTCACGGTCCGGCTCGTCCACGGGCAACCGCCCCGGGGACTCAAGTCATCCTCCCAGTTCCTGCCCGAGCTCAGACTGCTCTCGAGCTTTGAGGAGGAGCACGTGTTTGCGCTGCCGCTACAGAGGGAGGGCGCTGCGGTCGCGCTGCCCCTCGCCGCTCCGCTCAAGCTGGTCAAGGCAAGGAACGAGGAGGCGCTCAGAGCGATGCCCGAGTTCACGAGGCTCGTCGACAGAGCGTCGAGGCTCGTGGCCGACGTCGCCGACAGGTGAGAGATTCCTTCTGAAACGTCTCGCGAGGACGAATTTCTCAGAAAATTCATTTTTAAATTTTTCTCCTCGAAGGGCACACGTACTGGACGGACGCCTGGGTGAGAGCAAGCCCAGCCGGCAGGCGCGCAGCGGTGGCTTTCTGCGGCGCTCGGCGAGCTCGGACAGCGCGAACGCGCCTAGTCACCACCGGCACAGTCACAGCGCTCACCACCATCACTACCATCACCAGCACAGCGTACCGGGACACGGCTACGGCCGCGACGAGAACCGAGTGCCTCCGGCCTCCTACACCGAGGAGTACGACGAGATCGACCAAATCTACGACTACGTCAGGGGTTTCGCGCCTCTGCCCAAGAGCGTCAGGTCGCCATACGAGACTCCCGTGCCCCTCGGCAACGGACTTTGCAGCAGTAATCAACAGAACAACGGCCTGGTCAGTAATCTTGCAGTAACGAAAGTTCAATTCCGACAAAATTATATTGACAATTTTTGCTCTAAATACAGGGTAGCCCGGCGTTGACGCCGGTGACAGTGACGATCGCGCCGCTGCTGGACGACAGACCGGAGCCACCGCCGATCGAGACGATACCCACGAAGAAGAACCAGGCTGAGAAGCGAACGCGTCGCGCCGTCAAGGAGACCCTGCCGCCAACGACCACGACGACGACGTCGATGGCTCATCACCGCGTGGAGAAGCCGCCGCTAGCCAAGCTCTACGTAAAGAACAGCGGCACGCAGCGTGGCCGGCCGCTCATGAGGCAGAAGAGCGCCTCGCCGCTCAAAGAGACGCCGCCGGGCTTCAAGGGTGGCTCGCCGCTCTTCAACATACGCTACAAGAGCCTGACGAATCTGCAGCAGGCCATGGAGCTCGATGGCACGCTCGACTCGAGTCACTCGGGCGGCAGAACCTCGGGAGACTCCGGTGCCGGCGCCAAGCTGCCCGAAAAGAGGTGCGTCGATGAATTTCCTCTTTCTAATCGTTCTCTCATTATCCTGCATTGTTACATATTCAATTATTCATCCGGCTGTCTGAGTCTACACTTTTGTCTCAAACTCTCATGATTTATCACATAGCTTACGTTATACGGAAATCGAACGAGCTAACAGGCATCTCATCCGAAGATTTATCAACAAGAGCTTATGTCCGATTTTAATATTGTCCAAGAAAAGTATGTTTTTCGCATGTCAAAGCATTACATAATTATTTATTCCATAATGTAGATGCTGCTGATATTTATCTCTCTCAATTATTTATAAACGTTGTATATGTGTAGATGCTAGATCCCCCACCCGCGCCCCCCCCCCCCCCCCCCCTCCCCCCCCCCTCCCCCCCCCGCCGCCCCCTCCCCCCCCCCCCCCCCCCCAAATATATACATGTTTCTCGTCGTGACCCTCTGAGAATACCTATTGAAATAAGAAAATAAAAAAAAAGTGCAAATCGAGGGACAGAAAGAATACGTGTGGGTGTCTGATTGACAGATCGCGGCGACTGAGCAGACCGCGCTCCCTGACGAACCTCGTTTGGGAGCTGCGCAACGGAAGCGGCATCGGCGGCGGCTGTGTCAGACCGGAAACGCCGCCGACGCAGACGGTGGCACCCCTGCCGCCAACCAAGTGCGGACCCCGGCTCGCCGTCACCGTCGTCGCACCCAGGCGCGTCGGGACACTCTACCTCTAACACGTGAGTACTATAGCTTTCAATTTTATTATTTTATCATTATACACGACTCACAGTGCGCGAAACACGAAAAAGCTTTCTCGGAAAATCTCCGAGTGTTTAGTGTCTGACGTCACGCGGGTTCCGACTGTATTATTTGCGGCGCACGTATCGATTTATATTGAGGTGTTAGAAGTAGCTATTGTTAGCTGAATAAACAAATTTAAATTTAATTACCGTTAAGTACAATAGACGCAAGGAGAGTAGAAAAGTTCGAACACAATGTTACAAGAATAGCGATTGTAATGGGCTGGACGGGAGTAAAAAAGCTCCAGTCGAACGGAAACAATGGTCCGCGGACAAGCACTCGAGTATTAGCTATAGAAATCTTTAACTACGGTGTATAAGCTTATACCTCCGATTGTTATCTCGCGTACAAAACTTTTCACACTTGTGTACATTCAGAAATCGTTCTTCGACGCAATTTTCCGGTTTGTTAGGCCTCGCCGATTATTACAACGCTACAAATTAAACGCCGCACTACTGCTATATATATAGTATATAACTACGAGCATACTCGACATTTTTAAGAGCCCAATAATGAATACTTGCAAAATCCGAAAAGCTGCGGAGCGCGAACGCCGGTTTATTATAATACTCACGTACGGCTTTAAATTTTGCTCCACCTGCGCCGCAGGTACTTAGATTACAGCTCGGGAGCTGTCCCGTCCTTCGCGAAAGCCCTTCCTCTCAAGGACCGCTCGGGGTCTCTCTCGCATCTCGGGAAGAAAAGAGTAGCCTGAGAGGAACGACGTTGCAGCGTTTATCCCTCTCGGTCACTCTCGCGCGTCGTCGTAAAGATCCACGCGATCAATTACCCTGGCCTCCGCCTATTTTACCGATCGCCGTAAAAGCGTTCGGCCCCTTTCGTCTCTCTCTCTCTCTCCCTCTATTCAAATGAGATTCGTTAAGCCGCACTTATACGTTGCCGCCACGCCAAGAGAGACGTCGCCGTATGTTTTAGCTTATACGAACTATAATAATAATATAATACCGTGCGCGAGTTTTCGTTGCTGCCGTCGTGAAAACGTACGCGTAAAGCGCCTCGGAATATGAGCGACAGTTTGCCGAGCTGTTTGCAAGAAAGAACGAATATACAAGCACGTATATGTATAATGCATATATTATATACATGCTGCAGGGAATTTTTCTTGGCTGGATGGGCGTTTTTATTATCGACTTCTGCGCCCTTGGCGAGCGTCATGTGTGTATATAATACAGTGTGCGCAGCGTGGAAGGGATAATAGGGAGCGAGCGCGCATCGAAGTTTGCGTGTGTGTGTGTGTGTGTATATATATATATATATATATACACACACACGACGTCGAGGCGGTAAATCAAGAATTTATGTAATTGCAGGCTTTTCGAAGCTTATTTTATGTATCGGCATGAAGCGCTCGCCTGCGCGAAAATTGCGTAAAATCGGCTAGCGCGCGCGGACGATTACTCCCACGCTGCGAATTTTCAGTTTAATGCCGATATTTCGCTCTTTCTCTCTCAAATCGCCGAAGATTTCAGTGTATAGGATTTTGGATTTTACGTTTCGAGAAACATAATAGTAATCTGTGCACAATATTGCTGGCGCGCGTAAAACGACGAATCCGAAATGTAAATATTCGCAGCGTCCAGTTTAATTAAGCAAAAAAAAAAAAAGTGTATCACTCGGCGACAGCGATCGCGCGATGACTCGAGAAATCCGGTTTTCCGAAAGTCACGTTCGAATTTCTCTAAGAAAAAGAGCAACAGCAGCAGTAGTCTCACGACGTTCCCATAACGCTCTGACTCACGTACGTGTAAATTAGCCGGTCAAACTGGCGCGTATATATATACTTACGCGAGTATAGCAGCGATGTGCGTCAAGTTCCCTTTGTAACAAAAAAACGAGAACTACTCGCATGACAGTTAGGCAAATAAAGCAAGGTTTAAGGTCGGTCATTACGTGTCGCGGTGGCTTTGTTTTTAAGATCCATCAGCTGCATCAGTGCATAGGTATATAACGGCTCTTTGTACCGCACATCAGACACTTACGCGGAATCTTACGTCACGGCGCGTTGATACCGAATTTTCGTCTAACCGTAAACGAGATAACCGCGCGCTTTGGGTCTGCATGCACGGTTTTTCAGACAAATGTAGGTCCGGTGAAGAACGAGTCGTGTTCAACAGTTAGATAAAAGAGGAGCGCACATCTTTTAAGGTGCACACACCTCTCGCGTGTTCGCGATTAAGCCTTTCTCGTGTGTATGTGTCGTGGGAAAGCCAGTACTTAGGTGGAGGTAAACAAGCCAGCTATAATACTTCGTATCTCCTGTATGCATATGTGCCAAGTGCACGAATTTCACGGCGCAAGGTCGACGACGGCGGCGGTGCATATAACCGGTGTTACACGCGGCGCGAGTGAGAGAGAAAGCGCTCGTAAAAACGGAAGACTGTATAAACGACAGCTTGCGAAAGAGCCATGATTTTGGTCTCTTTTCTTCTCGTTGACGGTGTAAATCAGTGCGCCGACTGCGCACATTGTTGCGATCGCGATCTCATGTGTCGTGTTGTGGCAGTGAAGAGAGCTTTTCGAAAATTTCGGGAGGTTGCGCAAGCTTTTTGGAAAGCGATGATAAATTTAACGATCGCAGACCTGGCTCTGAACTGTCGGGTGTAGCTTCGTTACGTCGTTCGTTATCGTATACATTTTCTACTTGTCTCGGGGGTGTTACACAAGTTTTCAGATGGGAGTTTGCGATGACGTTTTAATCAACGTCGCGCTCTAGGCCAGCGATATAAACAAGGCGTTTGACGTTAGCTCGAAATGCGATAACGACAATGCAAATTATTAGAAAGCAGATCGAATATACACATCTCTGATGGAATATAATGCCTGTCATAACTCACGAGCAATGGCTCGAAATAAATTTCTCGGCAAAACTTTCGCCGCCCTGATAATCTGCGTAATAACTGAAAAGCCGATAATTCAATAAAGCACCGCGCGAACATTCAATAATAAAACCTCGCTCCATAAATCAAACGCGCAGACAAAATCGACTCGACGCCTAATTGAACTACGCGATCTCGATTGCCGCACGAGTCGAGAATAATTCACAGACGCGCGATGCTTCCCCCGATAAAAAAAAACTCTATGTATAGGTGTAAGTATAACAAACCGGAGACTTTTGCAATATCGATTTTCGCTCTCACTCCCCGCGGCACGTCAAGTCGGAGAAACGCAGCGTTCATCGAATTACCAACGCGCATACGTGCAGGTCCATTGCATGCAAATGCCTCCTGTATTATATGAAGGATAAGACACTGATGCAGCGACGGGTAGCTCACGGAGCCATTGTTTGCGCGCGCCTACACTTTTTGTTTTGGCACGAGCGCTATAGCGTACCGACAACGTCCTGACTCACAGCGCGCGGGCACAAATTTTTTCACCCATTTTCCTTATGGCCCTCATTGTCGTTGACGTCGGTGGTGGTGATGGTAGCTGCGGCCTGTATACATAGGCGCGTTGTTAATCACCTCATTTTTGTTTATATACGCCACGATTAGGAAGCGTAGATACTCATTGTAAAAAAAATCAATTTCCGCGTCGCCTAAAAATTCCCATTCATTCGCTCGTACTAGCACACTCCTCCCGTCGATTTTTCAACCTCAAACGGGCTGCATAGGCGTGCATTAAAATGCATAGGCGAGCGCGAGGAAATGTCGTACGTGCGGCGTAGGTACAATAAGGAAGAGAGGACGCGCGCTTGCGTTTCCTATAAGGACGCCAGACCGGCCGGCCTTTTTAGGAGCAAGCGCCCACGCCTGCGTCGCTCTTGCTTCCTCGAGTGAGAGAGAGAGAAAGGGAGAGAGGCATCAGTGGGTGTCGAATTTATTTGGACCGTCGATGCGACTGCTATAGTCGACGTCGTCGCCGTGCCCTTTTCCACTGCTCGTGTGTATACACGCCCAAAAATGTGCTTTTTGGGCTCGGTATACACGGGCTTTATATATCCGTAATAGATCGTTTGGTTGCTGTCGTGCGATAAGCGGTACAATTAGGTTGTCCCGGGACTTCTGTATAATCATTCGCTTTGTACAGCGAGTGTATCGGGACGTTGATAAATTTCGTGTTTGTTTAGACCCCGGACTATGCCCTTTAACGCAGTCTTACAAATTGATTCGGTTATATCTCTTGCGCAACGCCATATACACCTACTTCGAGCCACATGTCAGTACAGTGAACGTTTCTTGAATCACGACTCCGAACGAGATAATTATTGCATCTCCCGTCAGCTCCGAGAAGAGTATACATTATACGACGGTGGGCCGTAGCTCCATCACTCGTAACCTACTTTCGCATCCACACTTCCTGCGCGCGCATACGCTGTCAAATAAATATCCCTCTAGTAGGCAGTAAAATTTTCGAGTTTCGCGTGCAGATAGCACCGGCCCTCCCGAAAAAAAGAAAACAACTCGACACGCACCAATATAATAAATCTCCATATCTCTCTCGCACTCGAACTCTTTCCGCGTGTATATAGAGTCTCCTTCCCATATAACCGCCCACGCGCCTGAAGCAGTGTACAGCGTCGCCGTCGTCGTTTCTCCTCTCGGTCCGATCAGTCTCGGATAGCAGTATCGATAACGATCGTTCGTCCTCAGCTCTCTCTCTCTCTCTCTCTCTCTCTTGAGCTGAACCAAAGCGAACCCGAGAGAGAAACGACGAACTTGTCCAGCGCATAGATCGGTAATTGGTTTATCGCTGGATACACGCGCTCGTCGTCCTTTATGCGGAAAGCCTGTGCTGAGAAGAGAGAGGAAGAACGACTCTCGAGAGCTGGTTCTCTAATCGTGGGATCCGCCGCTCGCGAATTAGCCATGCGCGCTTTCGTGTGTCTTTCTCTTGCCGTATATACTGGCGCTGCGGGTATGTAAGGCGCATAGAGATAGATTCACAAGAGCTAGTATGGCAAACGAGGCCATTGCGCGCGAGTATGTGTGCGTAATGACGAACGAGTGGGAAGAGAATTTTAAGGGTGTAGTGTACGCGACATGTACGTGCTAGCCCGTTATGTAATTTTATTGCCGATGGGATACAGACCGGCTTGAGTTTTGTGTGCATTGTAATTCGGCAAGACGAGGACAAACGTGCGATGATAAAATATTGGCGCATACTCGGGATGTAACGAAGCAACTCCGTGAATTTCACGTATCATTTGCCATACTTCGATTAACGATAATTTATTCGCCGGAAAGCCGGTTGCATCGCCGATGTATTTCACGGACGCCTGCACCCAAGAAAGAGAGAAGCAGTTTCGCGACTCGAGCCAACCGCAAACTGTAATGGGCTCGCTCGATGAGCAGCCCCGCAGACTATCGGAAATAAAAAAAAAAAAAAAAACACGCAGGTATTCCATTCGAAACTATTTATAAGAAGGTAATAAAACGACTCGTATACGTATCCCGTGAAATTGCGATCGTGAAAGCACGTGTTCGCAAGCGGCTGCGGTATTATGGAAAAAATCCTCTCGTTAAACTCGAGACAGGTCTAAAAAATCAGTGAGTTAAAAACTCAGGCAAAGGGGCCTTAATAAATTCACGTCCAGAGCAGTAGCAGCCGAATGCAACGTTGCAGAAATCGAAAAGAGTCGCGAAACTGGTTCTTAGCTTTTCTCCCCCTCGTGCAATTTTCAAAATCATCCTACGCTCGACTGATGGAAGCGTAGAAAAGCTACTTCACGCACGTCTCTCTGCTGCTGCTGCTGCTGCTGTTGTGTCGGGTACAAAAAAAAGGGCTGCATCAGCTGAAGCGCGGTTTTGCATTACCGCGAGAGCTTTGAATCTCGTGGAGAGAAAGCATCGCGTGGGCGTCAGTAGCAGCTGCCGCTGGACCGTGACGAGCGAGTACACCGCGCGCATACCACTTTATTATTACGCGTGCAGCCTGCTGCTGCTGCTGTTGTTGCACTTCCTCGATCGGCTCATCTATGAGCTCTTCCTCTCTGCTATGCTCTTTCTCTTGGCCTTTGCACTCCGCGCATCGGCGCGAGCGTTAATGCATTCGCCTCACGCCCACCGCGAACAACCGCCGCGCACTTGCCGTTCTTCAAGGGAAAGAGGAAGGAAGAGATTATGGGAGAAGAAGCTTTGCGCGCGTGAGGATTTTTGCCTCGAGGGATCTATGTATCGATGATTTGCTGTATACTCGCTCTCAACATCCTGTAGCTATGAGAGTGAATTTTCATTTAATCTTTCGACTATTATAAACGTTCGCGATGAATTATGTATACGTATTTGTTGTATAATATTTTTATTCCATTCATCCCAAGTAAAATTAGCGATCAACGCGAAAACCACCGCTTGGGACAAATGATACGAGCCACTGCAGCTCGTTTCTCTATTATATGCACAGCATCGACGTGTGGGATAACTCGTTCCTTTTATATTTCCCTCTATTACTCGCGCGTATTATTCTCTCGTCGCGGCTGCGTGACAGAAACTGCGCGTTCGCAGCACATCGAAACGAGTTTCTGATGCAGCAGCAGCCGCTTAACAATACTGTAAGCGCGTAACCGGAGAAACCTATTATGCCGTGCACATATTATAATGAAAGAAGCGTAAAAATCTGGAGAAAAAAGAAAGTATATATACACGTGTAGTGGACGAGAGGAGAAAGCTACTCACTCGGGGAGGAAAAAGACCTCGCGCATATCGCACTCGCATAATGGCCACAAGAGGCTAAATTACGCGTACACGCATCATACGTATACTCCAAGCCAACGGCGAAGCTAAGAGCTACTGTTTATGAAGGGAAGTCGTCGGCAATAAAGCGGACACTTTATTACGCGGGCAGCGCAACGTGCATCGCGAGGAAGCTTGACTCCGAGAAATATAGATAGATAGAGATATCTTATTATGTGTGTATATACGCTCTCTTCCAGAGAGAGAGAGAGAGAGAGAGAAGGAATAGAGGATAAACACAGAGAGTCGAAAAGAAAATCGCGGAAACTCATTCCGAGAGCTTTACGAGGATAGCTCTCTCAGTTTCCGCGCTCGCGCAACAGAGCTCGTTTAATGCGCGCGCGGCGTCGTTAACCCATTTAGCGCGGCGCGCTGCACTGCAGCCGGATTGAATCGTCAAATTAACGGAGGCCAATATAGCGAGACGTCGCTCTTCGTTAGCTCTTGGCTAGCTCGACTGCTGCTATATGTATATATACCTATCCTTCCGCCTTTGCTGCGCGGAGAGAAGGATTCTCCCTATCCTTTTTTGTTTATACATCGTGCTGCTGCTGCTGCTGCTGCTGTTTATTACATATAAGTACGCGTACCCGTGTATGCGTTGCGTATACAAGCAACGAATAGAACTTGAGTAACGAGTTTTTGAGGACGCGGCGTTTATCATTATTTCGCCGGGAGAATCATCCAAGGGAGAATTAATTCTCGCCGCAAACTGCGGCCGCAAAGGTTTAATTGCATTATGCTCGCGATCTTATCCGTTTCCGTGTATGTGCGCATGTCTTTTTCTTTTGGATTGTATATACGTCGCTGAAGTTTGTGAGCGCGGAAAGCTTTGATAGAGACAAGCGAGAGAATGTAGTTTTAGCTTGTATAAGTAAAACTCGAATACCTCATTGTGCGGCTATAGTAATTAATCGCCGGCTCTCGTAGGAGTATAGATACTTTCTAGTTTGTGTATTAGAATTCTGTCGACGGTATATCAAGATCGAACTTTAGTGATCAGTTCTCGGGGTCGTATAATGCTTTCGTAATTCAGTTTAACATATTATAATGCGTATTTTTCAAGCTCACCGCCGCAACGTTACATAAAAGCTTGCGTGCACACCAATCAGTCGAAAGATATACATTATTCGTTTTATTTGTATAGCGCGCGAAAAGCAAAAGGCGTCAGCGGCAACCGAATCGAAAAGCCTGATAAGACGCACAGCTATACGTTGCGTAAACGCATAAAAGCAAAAACAATCCCTCGCGAACAACGCGATTTTTCGCTAACAGGCTTCGTTATTCCCAGAGAACGAATACACGAGGACAGCCGATAACCACGTACATCTCTCTATCGCTATCGATGCATCAATACGCATAAAGCTACATATAGGCTATACCGTGAATTTCGCCAAGATTCCGCTTGGGGAACCACTTTCCAGAGACAGTCGCAGAAAAGTATAATCCAAAACCTGCCTCGCAGCTGTGTATCTAACGAAAGCTCGGCCTCCCAGTGATAAGGAGAACCCACGCGCTGCTGCATTCCGCACTTTGAACGCTTATTACCGTGGCGCCATGCAAGGAACTACAAGGAAGAATAGGACGCGGAACGACCGATAAGCCACGAATGCGGAGAGAGAAAGATACGAGGGCGCGGCGCTGCTGCATCGGGTTCTCTCTTTTTCAAGGAGGGAGGAGAGATAACCCCTTATCACAGACGAGTTTCGCGTTCGTGGATTTTATCGGTTGGCTTTATTCAATTATTTTATCGATCGATGCTCTTCTGGCTTGAACTTGAAGCATTTTGTAGTCCTCTTGTTGTGCTACGGCTGTAATCCAATAATGAAGTGTAATATACTTCGTCTAATACATTATTTACCCGATTGTAGTCCAGAAGCATCAGACAGCCACGCGCTCGCGCCAGAAGAGAAATTTCACTTTCAAGTGCAGCCATTAAAGACATCTGATTGGCTCCGAGCACCGGGTGGATAATTTATTGTCCGTAGTAATTCAAATTGACAATGCTAGCTCTACGAAGGGATTTATGCCTCGGCGAACGCGCATAAAAGCGCTTGGCCGTATAGCGCGATGGATAAATTTACAGTTACATAAACGCGATTGTCTCGAAATTCATAATGAAACGCACTAATAACTTATTAACATACCGGTCAAATCAATTATACGACAATAATTTTCAGTTTATATCGCCGTACGCGACTCGTCTCTCGTAGAAGAGTTTATACAATAAGCTAAAAAAGTACGAGTGGGTACCATTATACGGAAAACGGATATAAAACAACAATAACCTAATGTTATTCTTACGCACACATACACGCATGCGCACTCGACGCTGGGAAAAATATTTCCCACGGATTATCGGACGCGCGCAGTATATATACATCGGCTGGCTCTCGCGCGAGCACTTTCCTTAATCGCGGAATTATACTTGTGCGCGCACGCAAAAAGAGCGTGCGAAAGCGATGCGGCGGCGGAATTTATCGGCAATCATCGCATCGGATCGGCTTTTTGCAGAGGCGCGACTATAGCGCGCATCTTCCTCCCGCGCGCGAACGATTTCGACGCTGCGGCTTTACGATCAGCCCCGCGTATTCTTATATCCGCTATACGATATTGTTTTCATCTTTTATATACTGCTGCACGTGCATATTCTCTCTTTCTTTATCCAGATCTACGGGCGTGTAAAGTTCTCAGCCCGACTTGAAGAAGAAGCGGGATTTTTTGAGAGGCGAAAAAAAGTGTCGTAAAGCTCACTTTGGAAATCGGAGTAGTTAATGGCGGTGCAGCTGTGTAATGGATAGATATGCGTTTACGAGATAATGGTGAAAAACGTCGGCAATTTGCCAAAGTACCATGGAAAATCGTTAAGAAGCTAATGAAATTCGACTTTTATCGCGTAGCGTAATTCATTTTCAAGCAGTATGTATCTTTAGGATCGCGCAAAGACGTGCATATTACGCGATCGTGTCCAGCTATTATGCGCATCCAACAAGGATTTTTTCTCGATTCTGAGAAGCCTCGAAAAAATCGACGGCGTTTCCACACGCCGCGTCCGGAAAAAATAAAACTTTTCCACGAATCGTCGTCGTCATTTCTTGCGCTCTCGTTATAGCAAAGCCCCACGCTAAGTAGTCCAGTACACGGCAAATTCGTCGGCTCTCTTTCTCTCTGAAAAGGAAGCCAACCGAAATAGGAAGTGCATCTCAAAAGAAGAGAAAGATCAGAGTTCTAGTTCTCAGTCTCATCCTCTGTATACTTGCCAGCTATATAGTGCTCTCCTTTTTCCCGCGGCGACGCGTCGCGTGAGCACCGAGCGTTCTAGCTTCCTGTGCGAAGGAACGTCTTCGCGGCCGCGATTTATCGACGTTATGGCTTCATTGCACGTTGCCGCCGTACCGCGATAAGGGGCGTAAACGACGCTGGGGTTTTACGAGCTCAGTCAGCTGTGTATGTATGTGTGTGTGTGTGCTTTCCTTTTAATTAGGGATGAGAAGATTAGCTCTCGGTTTGTTGGGGCAATAAGGATGTGTAAATATCTGCGCCGAGTGCTCAATTAAGGGCGGTTGCACGCAGCTCGTTTGTTTTGTCCTGTTTTTATGTTTTGTTCCTTGCCGTTTGGTCGATTGTTGAAAAAACTTGCGTTCAACGATTCGAACTGTATTCTACGTGTAATCACTGCAGGAAATCTAGAAAGTTTATCTTTCGAGCATATAAGTCGAATGATTCATTGTCGTCTTTGTTGTATTAGCCGATGCTTCTGAAAAGTTGCGCACACTTTCTACTTAAAAGCGTTTGCTCGCATAGCGCATTTTGGTATACGAATACCACTCGATAGCGCTCATATATATTCGCTTACATATTGAGAAGGCAAAAAATTGTCAGCGATCCAAGCGACCGAGTATAAATTGTATATCTGTATGCGGCGTCTCCTAAATGCATAAATTCGTTCAATTAAACCTCTGCCGCGGATTCTCACATAACGGTACCCGCGCATACCAACAACCCCAGCAGCAGCAGCAGCAGCAGCAAATTTAATGCATCATTAATAACCCATCTCGCCGCAAAACAAGACCAAGACTGCAGTCGGAAAAAGTGCTCGCGTGTGCTATACGCGTATACACTGTGTATACGGAATCAAGCCTCGTCGAGAAGACGCGCAGGTGCACACTTTTCCGTATTGTAATAACGACGTTCGAGGGTAATTTCCTCTCTATCCCTCGCTTTTTCAATACGTCGCATTAGCGCCGCCGCCACCGCCGCCAGCCGGAAGTCATTATGTCATTTGCAATAAGAGGATAAATCCCTCGCGCACGCGGACGCCTTATTTGCGCTATAAGCTCTCGCCTCTTGCGGCCGGCCTTCCTTCCATCGCGCGCGATTTATACGAAGAGTAACGCGCTTGATTGATAGGTGAGACACGCCCTCCCTCTCCACTTGGGATTCCTCGATTAAAATTGCACACGTATACCTGTATATATATATATATATATATATATTGTACAGCCGTGACGCTCTTTTTACGTTTTCTCCTTTCTTCTCCTTGCGTCTGTATGTACTCTCGGGGATATAGACGCGCATCCGCCTCTTTTTCTCCATCTCTCTTTCTCTCTCGAGTATAGGCAGTTTCTTGCGCGAAATTTACGCGAAGGATGCGAGGGCCGATTGTAAAAGGCTCTCGAGCGAGCGTAACTCGGTAACGAAATTGCGCTGCGTCGCTTCTACACACGCGTGCACGTTAATAGTCGCTCGGTTTTAGTAACACAGTAGCGGCGACCAGATGAGCCTCTTCCTCCTCCTCCTCCTCCTCTTTCGCCGCGCCGTCTTTTTACTTGACTCTTGTGTGCAGCTTCTTCGACGCGTCTTCTTCTTCTCCAACAAGTGTGGCCTTGGATCGTCGCAGACGTCGATTTTTTTCGACTTTGAAAGAGGTTCTCTTTCCCTCGGCGCAAGCTTTTATGACGAGCGGATATCTTCGTCCTCCTACGATCGTTGCCGCGTGTAAGGTAATATATGCCCCGAGAAAGGAAGATATTAAGTTTCTGTTTTTTTTTCCAAAGTTTTTGCCGAACACGTTTGAAATTCATCCGCCTATACGAGTTTCCACAGAATTTTAAATTCGAAGGATCTTGAGCATACCATTCCCACAGCAGTAGTAACAACCAAACCCGGCCAGCCGATCCTCTATAATGAGCTCTTCCGCCTAATCTGCATGTGTGTCGTCCATAAAACCGTCAGAGCGATCAAATCACTCAGCGAAAAAAAGAAGAGAACGCGTCGGGGTCATGACAACAAGGCGGCTGGGGACCTCCCATAGCTCTTTCGCCCCGCGGGCGTCTTCCTTGTGTTGCCGTGAGCGAGTCGCAATTGTCGCCGTGTCACCTATCCTCCGCTCATTTCGCCCGCGACTGTTACCGATCACTGTGTGTGTGTGCACTATGTGGGGGTCTAGGGGCAGGTCGAGGACCTCGAGAGCGGGTAATGCGATATATGCTCGCGGTGAGGTGACGTCGTTATAGACGCATTGCATGCCTCGCTTCAGCGCAGAATTAAATGTATAACATATTGTTATCATCTGTGAAGTTAAAGAAGCTTCCGGAATTAGCGACAACTCGCGATCTGTTTTAGAATCCATACAAGCTATAAATTATATCGACCTCGGCACTACTGTCAGCGTGCATTCTTTCCCCTCGTTATAAAACGCATTACGCGCATACACATCAGAGACGTCCAGGGCTTTTGTGCCGCTTTCGCGCGATATACGGGACAATTTAACCGACTAGCTCTCGCGCGAGCAGCCGAGGTAAAAGGTGAAGAGATAAGCGCTTGCACGCAAAGTCAATCGAGCGACTCGACGGCGCGCGCGCGCGCGATTAATTACCCTGGCGCGACTACAAACGAAGTCGCCGCCTGTACCGCCGCGGACATTCTTGCGTAGTGTGTATATATAGATGTATATATAAGTGCGCGCAGCAGTTAACGGGATCCACGCTTACGGGGCTCCTGCACTTCTAACCTCGCGCTCTCATAGGATTTATGGCCAGCCCGCTAGCAACGAAAGCTGTGACTCTCCTTCTGCTGGCCGCGTTTTACTATAAAAAATCACTGGACTAAGGTGTGCGCTGCTCGCGAGAATTTTATATATTTATACTGCGGGCGGCAAAGTATATACGTATAGGGGTTACACGCGTGTATATTTACGCTCGTTCGAAAATCAGTATAGTCGGAACTGTGTAACGATCGCACTCGTACACCACGTATTATGCATTCGCGAGCGAGGGCTATATATAATTTGCATAGAGTAAACGGTTAATTCGTTGATTTAACTTTCAAAATAGTGTAAAACGCGCTCGCCACATGCATTCCACTCGTTGCCGTCTATACAGGCTATTAACCTTATACACGTGTACTCGAGAAATTGTCGAAAAAAAAAAAACAGCGAGCAGCATCGTTCATGAATTAGCAGACACACACACACACACGCCGTGCGCAAAAAGACGGCGGTGGGCGCAATCTCTCATCAATCTCTCAACACCCGCTCCCGCGGAAATTATTCAGCGAAAATGATCGAGAGCGTGCGCGAGTATAGTGTGTATCGGTATTAGTGCCTCAGGCTGCGACTTGCTCCTTATAACACATCTGGGCATCAGCGCGCGTGCTCGGCGCGCTTACCTGCATACGCAACCGTTCTGCATTGTTCGCTGCTGCTGCTGCCGCTGCTGCGGTAGCCCGAGGATATAAACCGAAGAGAAAGAGAGAGAGGAGAGAGAGAGAGAGAGGCTTTATAGAGGCTTCAAGTCAGCTAATGACTTAACGCTCGATCGAGTCGACGCGTCGTCGTCGTGTCTATAGCGGGAAAATGGGGTTTTCAGGCTGATGGCGTGAGTCGCGATAGCGAATTTTTGGCATTCCTTGCTTCGTTTTTTATAGTGCTTGCTATTTAACGTCGTGCACTAGATTGCTCGACCTCATGGATGGGCGAAACGAAAGGAAAATCTCGCAAACGTATTAAAGCTTTCACTTAATCGCAGCGAATTGCCTGCGTGGCCGATAATCATCTAGGATTCTATAGGCTCGCATTGTGAGCTCCACTTGCGCGTGGAAGTGCCGTTTAGAGCGGATATTTTTGAGGTCGATATGCCTTCTCGTACACGTGCGGGGAGAGAATTCAGATTGAATTTTTGCAAAGTTTGACTTGATTTTTTCAGATGAGCGGGCGTAGATTAGAACGCCGATTAGATCTCGATACAACTTAATGCGCTGTGCCAGAGTTGAAACTCTGAATTGAGTCCGATTCGTTTTGTTTATCAGCAGGATGAACCGAATCCTGTCATTACTCAACGCTTATACTTGTATAATATTTAGTTTACCCGCTACGAAAGAACCGATATTTTTCAACCTTATCGGCCGCATCTATACACGTACTTCCTTCTTATTTCAGCGCTTTATTATATATCCAAGAGCCGCCCGTGTACTGTACAAGCGTCGCATATCCGCTAATAGAATCCGCGCGTCATCCTCGCAAGCTAAATAGAGCAACGGCAGTCCGTTTATTGAAAATTTTAATGAAAAACCATCGACATCATCGTCGCGCACAGCTTCGCCTCATTAGCCTCGCACCGGCGCGCGAACAAATGACTCCGGCGATAACGACTCTCGCCTCTCTCGAGAAATAGTGAGGGAGAGGCATCGCAAGGTAACGCCAGACGGCGATGCTAATCGCTGGATTAATAATCGATACATCGACGCCTCGAGCCACACTGGTGTACACGCGCGCGGCTCTCTTCTATTATAACGGCGCGACGATGCTCCTTCTGGCGATTCAAATTTCACGCGCCAGACTGTATAGCTCTCCCTCGGCGTTGATTCGTTGAGATACAGCGAAGCAAAAGCCGTTGAGATTCAATTTTTCGAGGACGCCTGCATACCGAGATTTCGATCATCTTTTCCACAAATCAGCGATACTTTGATGTATATGAAAATTGAAGTGTTTTCGATCGTAGAACCACACCGTTATTCCAATGGACATTAATTTTTTTCTCCCTGACCTTCGCAAAATTACGTAATGACTCCTTCGCGCCGTACCCACGTACATACAGGCTCTCTTGAAGCCTCGCAGCAGATTTTCGGTCGTTATAGTCGTTAATCCTGCGGCCGTTATACACACTGCACGCCGGGCCAATTTCGCTCGCGCAAGAGTCTCTCCCCGTTGTTTTCTTCGCGTCTCTCGGCGTCTTCGCGCAAAAAAGCCGATCCGTCCATCTCCGCAAGTGAGAGAGAGCGCGGAAGCGAGCGTCGTATACATTTTATAGCGCGCTCGCGCGTTTGCCAGAAAAGGAAAGACACCTTACCATCAGCGCTCACTCCGCGCTCTGTGAAATAAAAAAAAAAGAAGAAGCGCTGTAGTGCGCGGCTATGAAAAACGCTGGTAGTTTTTAGCCTGTTATTTTTGCATCTTCGCTAGCGTTCTGGACGCGGTAAAACAATTTCCTCCTCGCAAGTGTGTGTGTGTGTGCGTATGGGTGTGTGTGTGCGTGTGTGTATGTGGGTGTGTGTGTGTGTGTGTGTGTGTGTGTGTGTGTGTGTGTGTGTGTGTGTGTAAATATGTACTGTTACGCCGTGTATTCCCGTCGTCGGGTGACTTTTCTCTCTCTCTCTCTCTCTCTCTCTCTCTCTCTATCTCTTCGACATATAATATATATATATATATGATCGAGCTGCAGCAGCGAGGGCTTTTCTTTTAGCACTGATGGTTTTTCCCGCGCGCGCGCGCGAATCGAAGTCTTCCGTCGTGCGAACGTGATTTACGCGCGAGCTTGCGCGCGCTCTCGATTCGTTCTCGTGCCTCGTAAATTCCGATTCTTGGCCGAGAACTGCGTGCACCAGCGAGTAGAGGCCACCACGCGTGATGCTTTGCATGTAGAAGGCCGAACACTCGAGCGATATTGCTTTTATTTGCCCTGTGTTATACAGTGTGCGCTTGCACGAATGTGCCTTTGAATTCAACGACGATGCATTACATACGCGTTATGTTATATATTCTATTCAGAAGCTTTGAGTTTACGCCTCTTCAAGCGTATATGGCCGATCGTGTTTTTTTTTAGCTTTGTCTATATTTTCAGTTATTTAGGTGATTGAGAAAAATAAATCGCGACTTCTTACCGGACGTGCGAGTAATTTCCCTCTCGAGCGCGTGCATCGTTGTCTGCGGTGCGATTGGTACCGTTATATACTGGCAGTGCAGGACAAACGCGGAATGCGCGTGCAGCCCGCGCATGAGGGTGATGAAAAGCACCTCTGCTTTTCATCGCGAGATATTTATTGCCCAGGCGCACTGAATTTCAATGAAAACAAAAATGAAGTATGGGAACGTTCGATCACGAGTATCGCGATGCATTACGAAGCGTTTAACCGTAGCTTAGAAGCAATCAGAACGGTAACACTTCTTTTCTATTACATATCGCTAGAAAAGCCCGCTGGCGGATGCACGTTTGTCTGGTCAAACTCGCGGTTCGCAAAAGCCTGTAGTTGAAACTATATACAAGAGCTGACGGCATGACTTCTACGTCGCCAGGGAGAAAAATCGAAGTCGAGGTGAATGAGAAAAAGGATCGTCAGGAGATATCAATGCATTCGCCTATAGGATGTATACGTATACACGAAAGAGAAGATCAGGAGAGCTCTGCGCCTAAGGGCTGCGTGGTAATCGCGCCGGCAATATATCCACTTCGCGCTCGTGTTATACAAGCTCTGAGAGTAATTCGATAACGCGACCGAGAGCAGCGACTATAACTGCGCAAAGAGGCGCAAAACCAGCGAATTGTCAAGGCGCCTTCTCTCTATGTGTGCTATGTACACCTATGCGCCGTTAACAAGATGCACGTGTGCTATAGCTGTGTATTATCCGAGCTTTCTAGGACGAGGAAAGAGATTATACCTACAAAGAAACGTGACACGGCGTACGCTCAAAAGGTATTTTGTATAATTAAGAGACTCTCGTGAATTAAATCAATATCCATATTATGTACTCTCGAAATTGAACTTGATTAAAGCTCGACAGTAGCAGCTGCAAGCACACATGTGCACGGAAGCGGAGCAGAAAATTAAATTTCCCCGATAATGACGTTATTATACTCATACGTGTGTCTCGTTCCTTTATTCCCTATATACTCCGGCGCCCGCGCGATAATTACAAAGCTCACCTCCTAATGACTTCTTCGGCTATCGCGTACGCGATTTCCCGTTACGCCCCGAGAGACACGACACTGCACCGGCAAAAAAAAAGCTGCAAAAATTATACAGCCCCGACTATGCAATACATACACGAGCGCGCGTTTAAAGCCAAAAAATTAGCATTTTCAATTTGGCGCAGGCACGCGATCAAACGGTATTGCTCGTCCGCGCGAGTGTAATTTCGCGATTCATCTATTAAGCCTCTATATATACCTACATGCGCTATATAGCTCGCGGACTGGGTCCGCTGTATTGCGCCTCATGTACGAAGTAGTCGCGCGCGCGCGTGTATAATGCTCGATTACACGCGCGATTGTTGTCGCGACTTTTTCTCTCCTCCTATATACTCGTTATTAACACTCGCGGCTTATCTACTTCCCGGCGGCGTGTCAGCTCTCTCTCTTGTGGTGCGCTTCCTCGTCGATTTTTCCCCATCAGCTTGTGTGTGTGTGTGTATAACGCGCATTCAATTTGTAGATTAGTCTGATGCACGACCGCGCTTTTTCTCTCTCCCTTTCGAAATGAGTTAATAAATAAGTATAGCTCAATTGGCTGCGCGTGCTCGAGTGCGGGATAACGATCGTCGTCGCGTATATATACATACGTTTAGCTGCGCTCATGAACGAGAAACTATATACACAAGAAGGCCCGCCGCTGTCGCTGTTGTAACGCGCTGCATAGCGCCTACTTTTTCAATTTAGCTCCGCGATCCGATGCTTTGATAGACACCACACCGCAAGCCCGCCTGACTTGATTTATGGACTCGAGGTAATTACGGAGTCAACCGCGAGCGCGGCGCATGTGTATATATACCTATACAATGCAAAAATCCCGTGTGGCTATTGTGCAGCGATACATTATAAAATTCTTTCAATATGTGTATCGCGATGTAATTCACACATAAATATACACCGAGAGGGAGCTATTCGAAAGGGATTATTGAAATTCATCTCGAGTGAAAATTTCGTCTCTTGCGAACAATTTCAGGCGCTGTATCAGATTTCCAAAACAAAAGAGAGCTCGTGCGGTCTTTCGCATTCTTGTTCAACTTGTATATCATCCGGCGATTGCATTCAAGCGGGTAAGCCGATACGACAAAAGCACTGCGCTGGAAAAACGATCGGGATAGGTAATATATGCACCAGGTGTCAAAGTCCATTAGGCTTTTCTTACGGACCTGCGACGAAGCCGTATGATAACTTTTTAATGTTATAAAACGTCGTTTTTAATAAATACCTCGACTCTCGAGTTACGAACAAGGCATACTGCGAGTATCCCGAAATTCTCGTAACTCGGGAATTTTCTATGCCGCTGCACGTACGCGAGAGTGACATCCGCCGAGCATCCTGGACGTCTCGTATAGCCAGCAGACTGGAATGATTGAATGGTTGCGAATCACGCGCGTGTCCTTTTCCTCTTAGGGGTTCAAGGTTTCGAGACGTGTGCGCGTATGTACACCCATTTCTCTCCTTTCCTTTCATGCGTTCAAATGAAATTGTTGAATCGTTCCGCTTGACTCGTGTAGAAAAAGCACAAGCTTTTACTTGAGTCTTACGCTTTTTAAAAAAATTCTTCTCAATTAATAGACTATTAGCAGTTATATGCGTGATCGTGTGAATAATAATCACGGTCCGAATAGCTCGCGAAAAAAGTAGTGGACTCGCTGTTTCAGCGCAAATGACTCGCGGAAAACAAATTCAGCAAACACTCGCATAGAATCATATGCATCGTAATGGCGGTTTATATTGCTATCGAATACACGAGAGGGAGACCCTTTCATGAATACAAAAATAAATACAGCCATAAACATTCAAATGCAATACGCTATACCCATGCATAGGATGAATTTTTATTGCGGTCTTTTCGGACAAGCGTACGTTTGCGGCGTAAAAAAGCCTCGATAGAGCAATATGTATACCGATCCTAGATCAGACGTCGGCGTATAAAAATATCGAAGGCGTACGAATAACTCGGGCATGACGTGTCGCGCGCATTAATCGATCAATTAAGCAACTCTCTCTCTCTCTCTCTCTCTCTCTCTTTTGCGCCGCATAGGAAAAACAAATAACCGCTAAGAGTCGTCGACCGCGAGTCTACATAAAAGAGTGTCGTCTCGGATAGACACACGCGATCTGGGTCGGCCCTCCGCTGCCGCGGCGATTGCAACAATGCTCTTTGTGTCGTGTGCATAGAATATATAGATGCGAACGAGCGCGCGACAATAGAACGCGACGCCGTATTGTCGCCTACGTCGACGGAACTGATGCATATAACCCGGGAAACCCAGTTTGTATTATAGAGGCTATATAATATTATAAGTCCTTTTCCTTTGCTATTGCTAGTGGACGCGTTTTTCGAAAGTTTCGTTGCTCTTTTGGTGTTTGATGCTGTTGTCGTTTGATCGATTTATTTTGATGGATCAAAGATTAGAGTATACACGTACACTTGAAAACCTATTCACCAGTAGCGTAGCACATAATGCAGCACATGCGCTCGTTTGAGCGATTATATAAATAATCGATAGTCGTAAAGTATCGTTAGCATATAACCACACGCGGAACGCTCCTAAAAAGCTCAGAAGAACCCAGCGTGTGTGCTCTCTTCTCCTCCATAAAATCAGTGGAGTCGAAAACTCATCAGCGCAAAATCCGGGGAAAGGTGTTTTACAGCCCGCGCGGTACTGGGTTCCTATATACTCGTATAATCGTCGATGCTTTCTCTCCAATTAAACGATAAACCATAAAGCCGCGCCAGCGCAAAGTATCTACTAGCATCGACTCGCGCGATTTCCGATTGAACTCGAATTTCACCCCCCGTAACGAGCTTTTGCATAATGTCTAATAATAAAGCAGTAACAATAACGATCTCCGAAAAATCATCTCCTCCCACTTAGCGGGCCAATAAAGTTGACAGCGCCCGGAAAATATCGTGATTAATGGCCACAGCTGTGTGGCGGAGACACAATGCGCGCATGACGTAACGCATTATGCGTGCTTTTAACGATCGACGGCGAATTTTTATTACCTATACTTCTCTGTCGCTCGGCCTGTGTGATTTTTTTTTCTTCGACGCTCGTAGAGTGTCTATACGCGCAAAGAGAGAAGGAGCAAATTGTCGGAATGCAAAATGAGTATTATACATACGCGAGCGCGAGTAATGTTCTAAGCACACGCATGCATGCGTGTACGCGCTGCCGATGCAGTTGCGAAGTACGTGTACTTCGTATAATTTTCTTCCATGTAGGTGTAGACACACATTATGTGCGTTGGTTTCGCGCGAAGTGAAAGCACGTGTTGAGGAAGTTTCTTCCCTCCGGGATGTATAGTTCTGCGGTCGACATTGGTTTGATCGTCAGTGGTTGAATAACATATATGCTGCTGCTTCTCGTCTGATGTACAGATGGAGCTATACACGCTTTTTTTTTACAAAATAATCTTAGAAATCGTACTGTTTACGAGAAACTGCGTAATCGCGTGCTGCCGCTGATTATTGTTGTACTCGCCGCAGTAAAAATCTATTTTCCACAGAGCTGTAATTACAACGTGTCGGCATGATATTTGTCTTAATTCCACAAACGCGCGTGGCTGTATACACGTTGTATACACACAGTCGGCCCCCCGACATAGATGTCTGGTAATAAATTCCAACTTGTGCTTTAACCGCAGCAAGTACACATTTTCACGGTGATGAAAGGAATATAATTGAGCTCGTGCCTACGAGCCTTTCTTGATAAAGAAATTTTCACCGTATAGTCCCTGCAGCCTTACTTCTGTTTTTCCCTCTCAAGTATATAAGCGATTCATATATATCGCTGCTGCGCTTACAGGCGAATAATACAAAATGATGCTAAGTTTGATATAGCCGCGCTCTTGCGTAATCATAGACCACGTCCGCGTATATTTCTCTAATATAAAGATACAACGTGATGATTTTTCTAAAGATCGCGACTGGTCGAGGGACAAAAAAAAATGGTATATACCTCATGCGCCGAGCAAGTAGACAGCTCTTCGCACGTGTCTTATATACACTCGAAACCGGAAGTTTCCGCCCGCCGCGATATTCTCTCCCCGATAATTAAACGCCTATGCTCAGGAGAGAGAGAGGGAATCGCGGAAAGCGGCCCCCATAATGCGCGAGAGCACGTGCCAACACGCGGAACTGGCCGACCCTCTGAAAAATTCGCCATAGACTCGATCTGATATAGTTTCAGAATAAGCGTAATAATAACGAATTAACTTTCTGATATATAATACACGCCAGTACGGCAATACCGATACATCACAATTATACCATTGCCGGAAACTCACATGCGACTATGCTCAATATACAATGTATACAGAGCGATGAGTCGTAAAAATCTAAACTCACTTTAAATCCATCTAAAATCCCATCCTTGCTATACTAACTCGTTCGCTGTCTATATAATAGACCAGCTGCATCAGAAGAACGAAATTCCAGCGCGTATAAATAAGGGCAAAAGCGACGTACGAAGATACTCCTTCTCAGCCTGTTCTATCTCTTTCTCTCTGCGCGAAGCCCGCGAAGGAAGACTTCTTTTTCAAGCCTCTCGCGACCGGTCGCAAAAGCTCGTTGTGCTGCGCGCACAGCTAAAAAAGTGGAAATGAATACCGGCCGCGCGAGCTTCGCCTTCTACGATCGATGCATCGCGATCAGCGTGAGCCTGGATTTTTCAGATTTCGGATTTCCTAATGGGAAAAACAAGCTTCCTTCGCCTCGTGTATATATACTATATACGCTGATGCGAGCTATAGTGCGGATTGTATATCTTGGCCGAAGTAGATTCGATGAGGACGACATTCGATAGGGCTAGTTAACGCCAGTCGCGCGCGCGAATAATTTATTCTCAATGAGAGCTCGTTTCAAAGGCGCACATACGTATACCGTTGCGCAGTGGAAGCATCTTAATAACACCGCACGCGGAATTTCAAGAAAAAGCCAGGTAAGACAGTCGTTAACAGCGTGTACACGAGAGGCGGTCTCCCCCTATATATAGACGACAAACGCACACTAAAAATTTGTCGTATAATACCCTCCCTCTCGATACGAGAACTGGAGAAACAGCCGTTTCCATTGCTCTTAACGATCGAATTTCCTTGCCCTCTATCTTCGCTTCTCTGCCCAATTAAAATCGAGCACGCGACTCTGTTGCTCTCTTTTGGCAGCTGCGTCCATAATTTTTAATCGCCGGCGTTCGCGCAACCTAATCATTTCCGCGTACGCATAGGCGGCTCCGTTGCGAAATACACCGTAAATCGAGCAGACGAAGAAAGAGAATACTATAGCCTACTCGCCGAGATCCATGCGATGCGCGTGTATATACTTATATAAAAGATCGGTGCGTTTTTTACAAGGAGCTCTCGGGGATAATTAAAAGCTCCTCGCGCTCGTAAAATCAGTCGGAGCGATTATCATTGTGGAAAGCTGCGCAGGCTTGGATCGTGTGACAAAACCGGTATACGCGCGATAGCGAAAAACTACACCGTGTGCACGAAGCGATGACGTTTTTCTATACTTTTTGGTATATACATACCGGCCAGTACGCGGTAATAAGCGGTATTATGTCGCTATACCAGACGGAAATCGTCGGAGCTACATCAATTATCGATCGCAGAATAAAGAAAAAAAAAATACGTATACATCCTTCGTTTTTGCGACACGGAGTCGTTGAGACTCGTGAAGACTACGAGTTTTGCGAGGCTCGAGAGATAATGAAGACAAAAGCCGCCAGCCGACAAAGAGACATACGGTGCGGGTGCCGGCATTGTATATACACATAAGCTCTCATACGCACATGACATACGCGTCCGGAAAGCCAAGGGCGATCATCGCTCGGGGCCGGATCCTCGCGGACGTTCATCCGCCGGAAGTGGCCCCTTCGTGTCTACATTTGCGCGCAGTGCAGCTCGAGCTCTCAACTCGTCGTCGCGAACCGCATAACTGTCGCTTATCATTTCTTTTCACGGTTCGTTGCACTGCGCGCGCGCAAACATACGGCTTAAACTTAAACGCGCTTAAAAGCTCGCGCGCCGTGTAAAGCGCTACAACGAATTGATTATTATTCTCTCCCTTTCAAAGCTCCGCGGCACGCGAAATGGACAACGTAGATGTAGAGAGATTGTTTTTTCTTATGCGTGTTCGAAATCTCATGATATTAATATTATGTAAAGCATCGAAATTTTACGGCCTCCGTCTTCCCTCGTTGCTTATTTTCCGATAATATTCCCAAAAATTTACGATCGCCTCGGGGGACACTCTCGAGTGGCCGTCTCGTTAAATCGCTGAGTGCATGTGCATCGCTAACGACTGGCCGATAAACGAGAGCGTTTGCGTGTGCTCAAAAAAAAGACGTATTAAGTACAAGCGCGCAGAAGACGCTTTTTGCCCGTTGCGCCACGGCGAAATGCCCGAACGCGCATAAATACGGCCGCTCGTTATTTTTTTCGATGAGATACGGTGGCTTCGTTACCGAAACTCCAATAAGTACTTGTGCGACGTCGCGAACAATCGATAATATGCGTTCGCACTGCTTATTATACCACGTTTTGAAGATCGTTGCATATATACTATAAGTATGTAACTTACCGCGTTTTCGCAGCTGATTATAACATGAGAATTATTTTTGCCCAAGTTACATCACGACCTGTGTACACTCTTTTCCACTCTTACTTTCTTTGTGCGCAACGCTCTTTTAGACTCCTCTCCCGCTTTTATCCCGGCCTTCTTCCTTTCAGACAGCGTATAACACAGCGTGGTTTCAAACAAAAAAGCTCCAAATTACAAAGATTCTTTACGCTTTTTATTACCTGCTCGCTGCAAGAAAGCCCAGAAATTCATTCCGAAAGGATATTTCTCTCCTTCGTATAATGCGCATCTATACCGTAAATCTGTGTAGCTCGAAGGGCGATTTTTAAATTAAAAAAAAAAAAAAAAAATTGCTCGTCAAAAAGTCTACCAGGTTCGCGTTACAACGATATAGATCGCGATCGCTCCTCCCTAGCCGAAAGCAACTCCTCTGCACACCAAAACAAAAATAGTATAGTCGGCGCGCGAGCTATCTCATACTCTCATCTCTTTCGGCTAACCTGTGATGCGCCGTGCGATATATATATATATATATATATATATATATACTTTCGGCTACGCGCACATAATACGCGCACGTATATATTATAAGCGAGGCAAGGCACGGCTTGTCGCTGGCGCCGGTGTCGGAACTTTTGTGAATCGCCGCCGAGGTTAACGACCCTCTCCGGTCGTCGTTCTCCGCCGCGTTGCTGCCGAAACGAAATGGGCCTGTATGTGTGTACTCTCACGTACAAACTACGCGCAGGTTTTATTCGGCGGCGTTCTTTGCTCAACTCTTCGTTGCACCGAGCGCGAGCCATCGCAGCAGTAGAGAAAAAAAAAATACCGATGCTGCGCCTGTTGGCTGGACAGTCGAAAATAAACGAAAGAGAAGCGCAGTTACGTACGTTCGTGCTACTAAGACGATGCAGCTTATTCTTTTTTTTTTTTTTTTTTTTCATCATCTTCATTTTGCGAGCTAAAGTCGAGCTTTAGCGCATCCCGGTGCGCGATGGAGATTGCACGTTGCACAAATGCGCGTTGGCGTTCATTCGAAGTTCCTTAATAAATGGCACGTTGAGAGCTGCGAAGGATGTTTTTCGGAATTTCTCGTGTACATCAGCCGACGATGATGGCTCCTTCTGGGTTGTAAAAGCCGAGCGCAGTTTTGAAAATAAATGAGAGGGTATAAAGCGTCGAAATGCGCGCTGAGAATAATGAATGAGTTCACTAACTCCGCGTATGGAGCGTCAATTTAGAATTGACGTTTTTGATTTAACTAACAACCTGTTATTGTGCAGCTCCGTAATATAAAATTATTATCGTTTAGGCACGATCACAAAATCATTTTGAAAATTCAAGCTAACGGGGAAAGCTAGTGTCTTTACTCGCGGGAATTGCTTAAAGAACAATGTTATATATGGATTCATAAAACAAATATTTTAATGACGGTTAATAAAAGTAATCGCGTGTATTTTCTAAACTCGGGCTATGGCTCAAACTCCACCATGAAAATGAAACGTCAAATGAAACGTCCCTACTTTACTTTAAAAAGCTTAAAAAATTCACTTCTTTACCGACGCGGAAGTGTGCGAAACATCCTTCCGTCCTCTTTCCGCATCTCTCGGTGGCCGATCTCGAGTGTCGTTCTCGCCTATATCGTATAATTGCCCTCCATTCTCGACAATCGCTCGCCAAGGCGTGTCCAACGACTACGCACGCGCGCATACATATAATAGGTATATACACTTATTACACACTGCACCGCGCGCAGCTATTGTATAGTACCTGCGCGAGGATGCACGTGTGTGACAGAGGAGGTCTTTATGGTGATTCGGAGAAAGCTGCTACGCGCGGCGAGAAAAACGACGCGATCGTCATTGTCGTCGGAGAGTCATTCCGCATATACACGTCTATTCTTCGTCGGACGAAACTGCTGTAGTCGTCGGCTTGATTTTTTGCATCTCACTTGCGACTTCCTTTGCTTTTTTTTTCATAACTTATATACGTTATACATGCACACCGTGAGAGGATGCTTTTGTGAAGACGCGTATGAGGTGGGCGTTTTACCGTCTGAATATCATGAGAGAGGTGAATTATTTAACGAGCGCTCATTTAAATAATTTACCGATAAACGGTTTTTCGTGCGTATGCTCGCATCGATATACTAACGGTGTTTGATAATAAAATAAGCCCGGGAAAAATCTCATCCGTGATAAATAATTGAACCAGTGCGACCTCTCTGTTCCCACCCTTGCGAAGGCTCACGCATCGAATAAAGTAATTGAAAATCCATCATTTCCTCGCGCGGCTGATTTCGCATCGACATTCAATAACGCGGAAGATATCGCTCTCTCGCGGATGATGCGCGCGCGCGCAAAAAAGCGAGCATCGAGAGAGATAAAATAAGGATGAGGAACGCGCGAATGGCGCAAGAGAAAAGAAACGAGAATAGCTATATAGCGCGGGATGCGCTGAGAGCGAGAGCTTCGCAAACAGAACGTTACCTTGTACATAAAGAGTCACTGAACTCGCCACATTGCATATAGCGAGAGCCTGGCGAGTCGTGAGAGAGAGAGAGAGAGAGAGAGAGAGAGAGAGAGAGAGCAATACACGGTGTAACCCTTGATTACCTTCGCCCGCGAGAGATGCTGGTTTGTTAAGAAATTTTCGCGGACATCTTTTGCAGCGTTGTCATCGTTCATCGAAAGATGCGCGACTTAATTGCAGCGGAGTGAAATTCAAATTTTGATGCAAAATCGTAAAAGTATCGTATTCCACGCACGAGATCGGTTTACAGAAAAAGATTTCGAATCGTCGCTCAAGAGAGAGAGAGAGAGAGAGAGAGAGAGAGAGAGAGAGAGAGACTGAATCGAAAAGATTCGAAACAAAGCCATTAGAAGCATAAGTATAATGATGACGAGAAGTCTCGCTGGTGTACACATATTATGTCCTTGCCTCTACCTCGAGTGAAATAAAAAAAAGTCATCACGTAGACTGGAAGTATCAATTTCGCGCGAAGAAGATCCTCTGCAGCAGCGGCGATTGAGGTGTTGCTCGTCGAACGACGTCCGTGTTCCTCTCCTCGTTACACGTTGTACACGAATCATAGGCGCACTCGGACGATCGTTAAGCCTTGTTTATTTATTTGTCGATACGCGGCAATATCACCCGAGTCTTTTTCTTGTATACTTATATATACCGCCGAGTTCTAGCCTATCTCCGGTCGTATATCTTTGCAGCGGGTTCTTCTTTCTTCTTCTCTTGTACATAACAACTTAACTACTTTCGTGCGTTTTATTTTAGCCTTTTTTTTCGTCCTTTGCGCGATTCGATAGCAGGGATAACTGAAAAAATGATACCGTCTACTCTTGCAGGAAAAAACGCGAGGACAGTTAGATAGATTATGAGAAATCGTTTAGGTTGAGTAGTGGCTGCTATAAATTAAAGATACATATATGTATATATGTGTGTGTGTGTGTGTGTGTGCGTGTGTGATAAAAAAAAATAAACACATTATGTTAATAATTAATTAAGCTCGCCGCAATCCTATAAACTCTCAGAGCTTGCTTTATCTCGGCGCAAATATAAGGAAGAGCAAAAAGCTGGAAGTAATTAACTTCGATTATTGCGTCAAAACGTCAGGCGTTTTTTTTTTTTCTCAAACGTATAAGTACGTGACACGCGCGCCACTTTCGCACTTCGTATTTGAATTCTGGAATACCGGTCTTGGCTTCGCGCACTTATACATCAGGAATAGATATCCGCCGGACCATTTGGATCAGCGACCTCCGCAACTCTCTCGATATACAGCCTTATTAATACCGTCGTCTATTTTTTCAATTCTCGCGTGCACGTGTGAAACGCACATGCAGCTCGTCTGCATTTACGCGCGAGAGAAAGAAAAGAGCCTTCATCAATGTATAGGTGCCTATATAGGTATAGGATCTCGTCGCGCGAAGGTATGTAATAAGCCCTCTCGCGGGGAGAAGATCATCGCCTTTATTGAATTACGCGAAATTATCGGGCGGGTATATCATCGCATCGCGTATACATATGCGAGTTTGCTTCCATGGCTATACGCAGTCGCGATGATTGTTACACGCATGCCTGAACGCGTCAAGCTTCCTGCGCATGGCCTTGAACTTGACGCGTCGATGAAAGTAGTTCCAGTCTTTTCATACGGTGAAAGTAGAGCGAGACGTACGTCGTCGACTGGATTTTCCATTCATGAAAAAAGTTTATCTGATGCGTGTATAAATCGCTGCGCGGTTACGTGCGAGAGATGTAATTTTATTACATTGTCATATATATATAGTGCTTTTAATTTTATGAAACTATTTTGTATATAATTTTGGAATTTTATTACATTGGAGTTTTTATTTTGTATTGCAGATTCGACGTAATGCCGAAAGACTCAAGGAAGCGTATGAGTGAAGCCGATCTCCGATAAACCGTGACAAATCAAAAGAAGATTAGAGAAGGTTGCAGATTCATAGGCGACGCATAGATGCATCGATTATATAACTTTAAAAAACTGACGCCAGAAAGTCAACGCGAGAAGAGGAAAACCCGAAGCTCAAACTACGGAAGATCCTTTCAACATCAAAACTCCATTAATTGAAGCATGTGTTACACATTGCACGATCAATCATGGATCTTCCGATATACATTTATTCGCACAACCCCGCAAAATCCGCGCTTTACTTTTCACGTACTCTCGAGTCATAAGAAATAAGTCATTATATCGTGTGCGTCTTTGTCTAGCTTTCTATTTTATCGTGTATTTTCTCGTATTTAGGCGAACAAAAATTCGAGTACTGTGAAAAGGATTCAGCGGGCTTATGGCGACCAATATGGGCTCATCGCATGTGGATAATTGGATGATCGCGCGTATGAAAAGTTACATGATTTTTTAAATTCAGAAATCCCTTGTTGTTTCTTATTTTAGTGGATTGTATTCTAATTCAATTACTCGATATTTCTATTTTCTATGATATTTCAAACGCTGACAAGATTACTTTGAAAGCCACTCAATGTTATATGAATGGCTTTCATTAAAACGTCTCGACAGTCTTTAAAATAAATATAAATTATAGGATTAGAATAATTATTATTAGGCTGTAGAATCTACTAAAACCTAAGCTTTGTAAACGCCACAGAAAAAACATTAAATGTTGAACAAGATCTATTTGAGTAGATTTTATTCAACCGTTTCGTCCATCTTGGAAAATTATATGCTAAATTATTAGCTGCATAGAAGACACATTTTTGACGATTAGTGTTGTATCGAGTCTTAGCCATCAATTTGCTGCGTTAGCAAATTTTTCGCTAAGACAGAAAAATATTCTCTCTATGCAAACAAAAAAACAAACCTATGTAAAAATTAAAAAAATAATACCTATTCGTATATTTATCAACATTTAATATGTACTTAGACGTGTATAGATTATTAGACAAAAACTGAAATAACGCGATCAGCCAATGTTCCGATATGTGAATCTCCTTGCTGCGATTTTTACTGGCAACAAGTAAGGCACGCATAAGGTGAAACGACGAAGAAAAAATGTAGAGCCCTACGTACGTTATGAGATTTATATATTTTAAACAAAACGAAGGAAAGCGTTGTGTGTAATTTGAAGGAGCGTGATGATAAAGATGATGATAAAAATGATGATGATGATGATGATGATGATGATGATGATGATGATGATGATGATAATGATGATGATTATGATGATAATGCTAATAATGATTAATGATAAGGATGATGAAGATGTTATTGATGTGCGCGCAAAGACACGAATGCCATATAATGAATAACCAAGTTTTTGTGGTTGTACTTAAGTCATACCTTTATACTTATTAGCTTTTACAGATTTAGCTCTATTTGGATAAAAGAAGTAATGATTGCATTTCCAATTATTAGATTTTCTCTTTAATTGTTTTAGTGAACACCTATAAGTGCTTAGGTGCGTCTGATTAAGGCTGAAGATGTAAGAATAATTTTGAAAAGACTTCTCTCTTCCTACATTTTTCCTCATTTCCTTTTCTTTTCTTAAGTTTCCTATTGGTTTTATCATATCGTTATAAATTCTTGACATTCCCTGCAAGCTTAAAATATTTTAAATTGTTTCGTGACGATATGAAAAGCAACCTGTGGCATTTATTTTTTAATCGCATACCGCATTTTTTTGCGCATTAAAGACGCACAATTTTCATTTCCTTGCACCTTGTCAATGATATTCTAATACATGAAAACGAATAAATTTTCGATTTTCGAAAATTTCGAAACCCAGCCTAAAATGAAAAAGTAGTGTTAAATATGTGTCACGAATACCTTTTAAATGAATTTTTAAACTATCGAAATGTTATAATGTCAAGAATACAACGATTATATGCGCTTTTCTATACAGCTTTGCGCAATAGCAAGAAGTACATCCTTAATGCGTAAAGCCATATTCATTGTAATTCTGAGCGAATATGAGCACGATAGAATAGCAGCATTTTACAAGCAACGATTGATAGACGCCCTGTGTAATACCTGTCACTTTTTTATTCTCACTTTTCACAGTACTTTTATAAAGTATTTCGACAGAGGCCCGTACACAAGATTAAGATATCCGTGTAATTCTCGGGTCTTGGTCTCATTTTTTTGTGATTATTACATAGAAACACGACGAGGTTTAATGTAGACTAGGCTAGGCTATATTTTAATTTTGCGTGATTTTCATTAGCTACTGCTTTGAAACTGCGTCAGGCAGAAGCTGACGGACATTATTATTATTACACATATGTTTATCGTATACATTCTTTCAACCTTCGGCCAAACTATATGGTCAAGAACTCGTTATAACGTGATATCATTGATAAGGTCTATTCTTTTTTTCTTAATTAAAACAATTAACGATGTCAAAGATGTTGCCTACAATATTCTCCATTGAATATTCATATTGCATTGTTAGAAAGTAGACAAGTTACTGATGGATTATACTATTACATCTGCCAGAAATAAAAGAAAAAGGATAGACCATCGAGTTCATGGGCATTTTCGCCATAAGAAAGAAAAGAAAAAAGAAAGGTCAGCTTCCCGCCGACGTGTTAAGCTGTTGTCGCATCAAGAGGACGCGACTACAATAGAGAATGTAATTTTTTTTATCAACTTGGCCGTGCCATTGCGTTTCGTTAAGGAATGTCGCAACTCGATGTTTATTCAGTTAACGGAAAAGGGATATGGCCTTTTCCGCTGTAATTTTCCTCGAGATTTAAGAGACACAATCTTATCCAAGTGGCCTTAGGTGCAATTCTGTCGTTAAGAGAGTCTATTGTAGTGACGATTGATCATTGTTTTCTAAAAGAATGAAGAACAGAAGATGAGATGCAGACGCTGAGCTGCTAAATCGATTATTTGGCATAAAATAATCATTCATTATGAAAGGAGTTTGAGCATAATTGTACGTGTATCATATAAGTTTATCTTTTTTGTAGTTGATAAGTTCAGAAGCATAGTTTATATTATTATTATCATGACGTATACAATTATATCGTACGTATATTACGAGAAAATGTTTTGTGTAACGAAGGCACGCGGTCCCCTTTACAATTTAATGAACTCAGCGCGTAATAGTCGCTAATTAGACGAATATTTCGTGTATCGACGTTCTGCAGAAGCTAAATTTTGCCGCGATGACGTACCGACGAATTCTTTTCAATCGTTATTTTTTGTTTCTTCCTTTTTTTATAACTTTCTCATGAGTATCTCTTATTTTATATGATCTTGCTTAGAGTATTTGTGTATTGAACTTTGTTTTTCAATCTGTATACTTACACGTTTGTGTTTTATGTTTATTGTGAATCAATTCGTTTAACTAACACTGTGTTATTGCGGCGAAATGCTCAAATGTAAGGGTCGAGGATCGTTTGTGCCTTCGAATGCTCGTCATCACGATTTAATGATTGTAATAACCGCAGCATCCACTTTTGTGATTTTCATAAGCAATTGTTCAGTTTTTTTTTTTTTATACTTTCAGTAATGCTTATATAGAATAGCTTGTGTACCCTAAAGAGTGTTTCAATAAACGACAATGAAATCAAAGACAATTGTGAGTTTTCATTCAAAGACCCCTATTCATAGCATATAATAATGAAAGATGTACATCTGTGTTGATTTATGAATTTATTATGTCATAACAAAAATTCAATAATAAATAGTCAACAAAAATAATCAAAAGTATCTTGGTGATACGTGAAAATATTTCAAACGTAATATCAACTTTTTACTGATTTTCATCAAAGAAAACATAAAACTTTCGTTCGTGTAGAGTCAATAGAAATGCAATAGTATACATATAATTAACAAAATAACAAAAACAAAAAAAAAACAATAAGAACACTTCTGCAACAAATCGTAAAAATCATATACTGAATTTATCACTAACATTTATCACCTTATAGGAAATCTTCAGTTGACGTAACTGTAGCTTCAATAAGTAGTCCAAAATCCAATTCTGTAAGACTGGCTGAAAATGCAACCAAAAAGCAAGATGTTCAGCAGAGAACAAAAGTTAAGCATGCATAATGATACTTTAATTAAATCCTTATACCTTTGGCCGTGAGTAAATCAAGGAATGTATCGAGCGGAGAAAGTCGGTCCGTAGAAGGAAACGCCGATATGCCTGTTGTTTTGAAAGAAAACGAAATATTGACATTTTATTTTCCGACAAGAATTCCCACATACATGTTCGGCATAAAAATAAATAAAAGCTTTCAAATCCATCTTACCATTATGATGATGTCGATGCTGAGGGAGCCTGTTACGAGACTGACATAGCTCGCCAGATAGAATATTGGCCGCGTGCTCCCTGGCTCTCAGCATGAAACTCATCGGATGTAACCACTGGTTTAGCAAACGCTTAGCTCGAGTCCTGGGTAACAACGACAGCAGTTCTAACTTGCGAAAGACGCTCTCTTTTGTGTCACCGATATCTTAAATGTCGAAAAAATAATCAGTATTATTAATACAACATATTCATATAACAAATACAAAGAACATTCATATTTATATTGAAGAAACGTCATTGAAGCACTAACCAGCCATAATAATTTTAGCAACGTCAACTTGCAATTCAAAAACGGAATGCCGTACGTACTGAAAGAACTTGGAATATTTTAGGGTTCGGTATCCTAAGTAAGTAAAAAATGACATGAAGCCTTGAGGAACAGGGAATGCAATACTTTCAGTCGCATAACGATATCTTTCCAAGAGAGTAAACAACAACCACCGCCTTGAATCCTCCAATTGATCTCTGCAACAAATGCAAGTATTTATGAGGTGTGTGAAGTGACATCACAATGCCAAGAAAGTTAACATTAAGATCTCATCCATTCATTACCTTTAGCATGCATAAATCGAAATGATAAAAGCTTTCAACTAGTATGATTAATCGCCTACGTTTGAAAACGACACAACTTACATTAGACAGAAGCCTCGTTCCGGCTCGACTCTCGCATCGACGTTAGCTGCCTTGCACAGCATTTGACACAGCAACCTCGAGGTCTCAAGCTGCGAAGCTACGTGTCTTGTCGAGAGGGCATGCACCTGTAACGGCGTACATGATCCCCTGACGGTTCTTCCAAGAGCATTTTGAGTACCGTACTTGAGTAGATGCAACGATAGCTCACGCAAGTTCACCGAGACGATGTGCTCTTGTTTGGAGGCAGTGCAACTCTCTGTCTCGATAAAAGGAAGACCATCGCCGTACTTGTGACGGGTACTCATCAGCTCACCTAAAGTTGCCGTAGTAACAGAAAACCTGCACAGATTTTTCAAAATATAGACGCTATTTTAAATAAAATAGATAATTAATAGAGCATTAGAGATTGTAAAAATACCCTCCACTTGGTGACATCGGTGTACTACATCGGGACAGCGCTTCGGGCTGATAACAAGCTAAGGAAACTAGCAGCTTTTCAGCAATATGACTAGGTTTGAATCTGGGCAGTTCGTCGCTTCTTTTACTTAAAAGATCCCAGAGTCTCGTCCACAAGTCGCTTCGGTATGGTACGAGTCTCTGTTGTGGAGACAGCAGCATTACCGATGTATTCCATAGCTTCTCGTGACTTAGAGTTACATTAAAGTCGTTGATTTTGGCTTCAAAACCAGAACCTTCTTCCATCGTGGTGACGGGTACCAAAGCCAGCAGTGGCACAGCATCTGAGAGCAAGTTCTTTTGCACTAGCGAGTTTGAACCACCGATTAGAAACTCTTGCATTATTTTTACAATGTCGAGTGATCGAGGTTTCTCGGCAACAGATGATATAATCTCGGCGACTGTCTCCAGGTCATTCTTATGGCACAGGAAATAGTGCAGAATGCCCAGACGAACTTCTGTCGAGGTTTCCTTCTTAAAGATGTCGACGAGAAAGTTCGTAGGCACTGTTAGAGTGACTAGATCCAAAGTTGGCAAATCTATTGTCAGAATATTAGTACTGTTGCTATTTAAACTAATGTTAGCTTCGGCATTCACAGAGTATTTGGTTTTTGCATCACTGGAGTCACTTAAATTAAGTAGAGGTACGAGGTAGGACGAGTGTGAAGGAACGTTCGTAAGCGGCCCGCTTAGAATGTGACAGCATGGTTGGTGGTGGAGTCCAATTTCCAATAAGTGAGTAAAAAAATCTTGAACAAACACAACCATGTGACTATCTCCATACAGAGTAAAGGTTGGTCTCATAAGTTTGGCACGAGTCCAAGGTATTCCAGGTACTACACAATGTATAACACAACTATGATGAAGCACTGTTACAGAGTAAGCAAAGTGTACAGTATTTGAATCACTGAGAGCTGAATCCAGTACATGCTGTGGTGGCTGAACCGGACGATATAAGTAATGATGGCAAACGCAAACAGCACCCTTATAATCTGAAATTACTATGAGATCTAGGGAACAGTCGTGGATTCTTAATGGTATCACGTCATCCTCATAGGTGCCACAATTATCAGAACTTGGAGACTGAGGTAAATTTAATGGAATGTTTAACTGAAAAAAAATCGTGGTAAATATTTTACCATGTCTTTTTAACAATTACTAAACAATTTTACACATACCACAGTTTCATGCGGGAGATCATCATGGAATTGTAAACCACTTAAAGTAGGCGTTGCACAAGGTGGTTTATGTGGTTTTTCAATAGCATCATCGGTGAATACACTGGTTTGTGCTTTCTTATGATGTATATGGTATAGTACTTGATTTGTGGCATCCCACTGAGCCCATATAAAAGTTTTTACTAGAGTTTCAGATTTTATTTCTCTTATCGTATGAATATCTGAATTTGTATCATACAAAATTGTGTGCATTTGTACATCTGTAAAAGAAAAAACATTGAAAATCTAAAAAAAATTTCTTTAAAAGTTTCAACATTTTTAGAAAAGATTCATTTACATTCTTGATGTACTAGAACTAAAAGTTTGTCTAAAGATTTTGAAGATCGTTCTTTGTACAAAAACTGTATTCTAACTTGTTTTAATTTGTCACTTTCTAAAGCATGTATCTTTGCTTCTTCAGTCTTGAATTCAATGATATAAGCTTGATAATACTCAAGCTCTTGATTTGAACATTGTTGATGTAACATTTCATTGTCATCATCTTTTGTTGATTTCTCACAATCAGCTGATGCATTTCTTTGGCTTTCATCCAAATTCAAATCAAACTTTTGCTTTGTAACATATCCCAATAAAGAATGGCATTGGTTTACTGTGGCTTGAATAAGATTAAGTACTTTTGAAAATCTATGTAAGACCTGTAAAAGTATAGTGTTCATTAAATGCTTTGATTATGATAAGTAAGTACTGAACTGAATATTAGACACACCTGTAGGTCTCCTTTAATTCGATCATAGCGACCAATCACAGAATATGAATCATCATGTCCCTTGGAAGATGTATTTTCTACCCATCCAAGCAACAAAGATCCATCTTTCTCTTGACCAAGAAGTTTCCATTGTACGGCTAAAGACAAATAATATTATTGTTATACAAATACATCACTTAAAATAAAGCAATCCTCAAATGACACTCGCTTAGCACAATCATTGTTACGTTCTGCACAACGTTCTCATTTTTGCAATGATAAAACGCGTAAAGATAAGATAGCATACAACAACGGTGTAAGTTCTGAACTGTCAAACGAATACTAATCGATAAACGCGTAACATACGGGCGTCAATAAGCGCTGTATCGCATTCCGACGATCTAATCGTACAACTACCTATCAAGATTGTTTAATTATCTCTTGTGTAAGTTCAAAGACGAAAGTTTGCCCACCTTCGCTGGCCCGTTCACCCAAGAGTAAACACAACTTGGCAGCAAGATTTTCCTCCATTCTCTCTCGCGTCGTCTGCCACTACGCCTCCATCATCATCGGTCAGCTGCGCCCACACTATACACGTATACTTACTGTACCTATAGAGCTATAGGCTATAGCAGTTCATTCGCGGGTTGTGCCGCGCGCGCACTGGAGTCAACAGAGCTGCGCATGCGTCAACAATGAGATGTTACAATTTCGCTGTAGGTATAACCTTAACAAAAAGTACAAGTTATATTTTGAAGTTAAGTCTGTAGGGCATAATATATTCCCCATTGGAAAGATACAGGGAGTAAGGAAAGATATAAACTTCCGCTCATTCAAATGTGCAATAATAAACGAATTTAGCGTTATTTTTAACCTATATAATCAGGTATGGATGGAGAATTATTATTTTGCCCTTCGAAACAACGTTAACGTATGCTACTATGTATACATACACTTTGTTTACTGAGACGAATATAAAAAAAAAACGTTACGTGTTTCTAATATTTTTCAATGCAAGCTCGATTGACAAATGCATGTAGGTTGAATTTGAATAACAATTACGAAGCTCATCTTCGCCCATCAAACAATCATTACATCTGTTTAATAATGCATACCGCCGTTTCCTTAGATAATTAAGTAACCTATTGACCGCGAGGAGTCGCTCCTTTTTTACGACCATCACAAACACTTGTTAACGAACACAGATGGAAATTCAAAAATCATCTTGTCATCTCTCATCTTTACATGCTCATTCTCACGTATCCATGAACATCCCAACTGACACCATCTGCAGCATCTAGATACCATCATCTCAAGATTACTCCCGCGGACCCTCTCCCCGCATACTGTAATCCGTTTTTCTTCCAGTCGCAGTCGCGGCTGCGGATTCTCGTATCGCGCGCGCTCAAACCCGTCGTCCCTGGAAGAAAAAAAAGAACAAGTACGTATAGGTATACCGACATATACTTTAACTATACAAGTATATACATGCAGTACACGCTACAAGGATCGCGAAAAAACGGTCAAGCGCGCGCAGAGAGAATCGAATCATCATCATCATCAGCGACACAACGTTCGCTCTCGCAACAACATCGACTCCTTTTCGAGCTTGTGGAGTGTCGTAAACGCCGATCGAAAATCGTGTGAAAGTGCGTGTGTGTACATACAACGCATCTCTACATGTGTATATTTAATACAGCAATACTATATATGTCTGTTCACTCTGTATAGAGAAATATTATAGCGAGTTTTTCTTGGAGGGTGTATACTTATGTGTGCGTGTGTGTATGTGTGTAGGTATAGGTACTCTTTTTCGACGATCTGCGCATCGGACTCGCGCGCCTTTGCAAGTTCGAATCGTCTACTATACATCACTCTCCCTCTCTACTGCGCTGTCTCCAGTCTCCATTTGCGAGGGTAGTCCGGTAGTCGACTCGACCCTCGTCCCTCACATCTCACATCTATACTTACTTATTACAACGTATACGCACACTGCATCGCACACTCTTGAGACATCGCGCCAGACTGACTTAAGACGAGGGTGTGCACAACTATATAAGTATACTCGACCAGTGGAGAGAGAAAAAGTGTGCGTTAACAGCCCTTTCTATGACGGTGTTTTGTTTTTTTTTCACATCACGCGTATATACAGTCTACTGCAGACGAACATAATAGGCTGACAACAGCAGCAGACAGCCGCGAGAGGATAGTGTTCGCTTCGCGCGCGCGGTTAACGATCCGAGGGAGAGAGATGGAGGACAGTGTATAGTAGACGTACCGGGTGAGAAAGAGAGAAGCCCAGAGAGGTATAACTACACGAGGAATAGCCTACTGCTGTAACTCGTTGTTCAGTGTGTATACCTATTCAGTATAGGCTCGGCGAATATCGAAATTCGATCGTCGCGAGCGAAGCTCCTCGGGCAGCTCGTTTGCTAGCTCAGGTATGTGTATTGTGCTGACTTATATGCTTCCTGTACGCGTATATTTTTATCCTTTGGCATCTCTGATCGACATAACAAGAGCAGCGCGAGTAGTGTGTAGTGATCGACTGGTTTAGCCTTCCCTTTTGCATTGCTTACATTCGTATACTGTTAATAGTTATATTCGTACGTTAAATCAATGCCTGGGCCTCTGTCTGTTAATAGTTAACCGAGGAATGGGAGGTGAATCCTTGCGAGTCCGTGTGGAGGATATAGGAAGATCCAGCCGCTAAGGAGAAGCAGCTCGGCGTCCTCGTCGTCGACGGGACTCAAGCTAGCCGATATCCAGCCTGGTCTGCGCTCACGTCGGGGATGTCGGAGCGGTTCGGTTCAGTCGTCGCACCGTCCGCGCTCAGTATCGCCGAGGAGATCGTCCTGCCAGCAGCAGCAGCTCACGGTAAACAACAATCTCTTCTGACAGTGATCTTTTCATTTTTGTGGCTCAGGAGTTTATTATTTTTATCAGCATATGATTCTTATTAATTTATCAAGCAATTATGTGTTCATTTTATTGCTTGTATAGAGAGATGACATTTTGTCAAAATTAATGTGAAAATGTGAATCAATTGTTGATACTTTATGTTTTTTCAGCCGCAGCTACAGCGAAGACTAAAGCAGTCTTGGGAGATGTCTTACAGCGATGGTGGTGGCAGTGGACGTTCCTCACGTAAGGGTAGTAGATCTCCTAAAAAGTTGCGTGTGACCAAATCTGAAAACAGTGACAAGACAGTGACCAGTGTTAGTTATGGCCACCACCACCACCACCATCATCATCACCGATCTGTAGAAGGCCATCAACCCTCTGTGCACAAGAGGAATCTTTATATTGTTTCCTTTCCGTTGATACTTTTGTTCAACATACTTAGAACCATTATTTATCAGTTGTACGTGATTTTCAAGTATATTTATGCTTCAACGTCACATTTGATATACAGAAAGCATTCCAGTAGAAATACTTGCCAACTGGAAATTGTAGTTGATCGTGAAGCTGTTACCAACGGGCATAAAAGAGACATTGAAGAAATGTCACACAATACAAGAAGACCACCAGGGCCTGGCCCTGGAGATCCCTTATTAGCAAAACAAAAGCATCATCATCGCAGAGCCTTTGAATACATTAGCAAAGCATTGAAGATTGATGAGGAAAATGAAGGTAGGTTTTCTAAATATTCTACATATTTATGCATGATTTACTGTAGGAAAAATCCGTGTTAATAAAGATTAGAATCACGCCTTCTAATCTTATCTTCCATTCAGTGGCTTGTATACTGATGTCTGATCATAAGCTACTGATCTGAAATTTTTAGGCAAAATGTAATATACACTTAAATTCTGTGATTTTTCATTTCATAATAAATTTATGTTATTTATACCACTTATATATTTTTGAAAGTGTAAAAATGAATATTTTAAAAAGAATAAGGTATGACATAACAAAAGATTCTTTTATGGTAAATGTCAAGTCAGTTGGACAAGGCCACCAAGTACATGCTCCTTATTTGGTACTAAAATGAAGCTGTCTCTCCTTTTCAGAATGTTGATGAAGACTTTTGAAAACAAAGACTTTTAAGGATTTTTTCTTGTGCTTTTAGGACATAAGGAAATGGCAATTGAACTCTACAAAAAAGGAATTGACGAACTGGAGAAAGGCATAGCGGTAGAATGCAACGGCGGTCGCGGCGAAGTTTGGGAAAGAGCACAAAGACTCAACGATAAAATGAAGACCAATTTGGCAATGGCCAAGGACAGGCTTGATTTCCTTGGTAAGTTAAAAATTAACCGTTTGCTTGTATTATAGTACCGAGATGGTGAAAAATTACCTGAGAGTACAGCTGTACTGTAGATTTGCTGTCCTGTAATTTGAATTTTCATTACCCATATAGATATAATGGTAATTAGTAAATCGATAGACTACAGTACAGTAGACAGTACATTGACAGAATATGCATGCTTTGAATAACTCAAATGCAAATATTAGTATAAATCTCAGGAATTCATAAAGATTAATTGATGTTTAGATTGTTTTGTTCATAATGCGTGAATCGATGTTGATACGCATGCAACGTGTCAGTATTTTCTTAAAATCTTTAATTGACTTCATTTTCAATCTTTTAACTATAAATCTCGATGTTTCTCATTCTTCATTAAAAATTTATTTAAAATAATATCAAAGCTAATCTCAATAAAACAGCATTCTCGTGCATTGCAAACTCTATTCTTGCTACGATTCAATTAAAAAAAAAAAAAAAAAAAAAAAAACATTCTTTAATACATTTTTACGAAAGAGTGCCTAATTAACATGGTGGCCATAAACCATAGAACAAATTTGACTTATCTCCAAATCGATGCTAAATTCAAAATGAAATTTGAAATACAACACACACTCTGGCCACCATGTTCAACGATTTTGATTTAGCCTTTGTCGCGGGCATGGCAGGAATGTTTTTTTCCAATTTATTTTGTAGCAAGTGTGTGTGAGCTGGAAAATCTGGAAATCACGGACGATGAAAAGCCGCTCGTCGTAGCTCCGAGGCAGAACGATGCCAACGCGGAGCAAACGCTGCAGCAGCAGCAGCGTGACAAAGCGGACACCAAGAGCCTGAGGCATCGTCGCAATAATGTGCATACCGTAATGACGAACGCTCAGACTCTGTCGGACGCGAATAACACTCAGAAACACAAAAACAATGCACAAACATTGAACACCGTACAGAGTACGTATAAGCAGCTTTCCAGGCCCGCTCTACAGTACACGCGTACTGCTAAAACTAACATTGCTCGCGCCTCTGAAGGTACTGTATATGGTTTTCTTTTATTTTTATTTTTTTTCTCTTATTTTATTTTGTATTCTTTCTGTTGATTATCAAGAACAACGTTTAACACAGACTTTCAGCTGTTTATCACTTTTTTCTCAAGCTTTTCATTGTTCGTTGTTGTATATTATTGTTTGATTGTCAACAAATGGCACTCTTGTGGAATTCTTGCATTTAATGTTGATACGTTTTTGTGCTATCTATTTTCATATTTTCACTTAAGTAACTTTATTGTACACTTATTTTGCACTAGTGTTGAATAATTTCTTTCTTTGTAGCAAAGCTTACGCAAAAAGGATACATTTACTATTTAAAGGTTTTAGCAAATTGGGACGAGAAAATTCCTGCAATTATGAAATCAATGCTTCGATCACGTATAAAAAAGCGTAATGTTTTAATTCAACAATCTCTACTAGATATATATAGAGGGCTATAAAACTTCTTGCATATAAATTTCACTGCTTATTGCAATAAACGTTCCCTTGACATGTCGTACTAATCCCTCGGTATTTTAAATAGCATTTTTATTATACGAATGTAAAGCAAATGAAAACGAATGAAAGCTTTCTATATATACGCGCGTATGTCGATTCCATGCTGCGCGCTCGCTTGTAATGTGCACAAGTATATATGTGCGAAATGTTCATACTCGAAGTAAGAAGTCACCTTTGACATTAAACGAGCATAAAAGCGCTGCCGTAATCTTTCACGCTTTAGAGAATCATGGCGTGAAAATGGGGACGCGGCTATCTATATTTGATTAAATTTGTGTATAATTTGGCGGTTTTGAACCCGAAGAATCGGGAAAAAATTCATATAAAAAATGCTTTCACAAAGCAAGATGTTTCTTTTACATTTTCAGACATTTCACTTTAAAAGCACACTAGTTGATTGAAACATGAATTTTAGAATTTTAGTTCAGAACAATGGCTGGGGAACAAAAGCAGCCGGTTATAACTATGGATTTTCGTATCAAAGGTTGACGACTGCTTCGGTTTCGATTTGCTCCAGTCGTCGTGCTGCCATTGTTCGCGTGTGTCTATATATATACACACCCGAGTCTATTGCCTCCAATGCGGCAAACTGAATCCAGGCTGCTAAATACTGAATGAGTTTCATTTGATACAGTTGCTTCGATAAGGAATTATTTCTCCAATTCAAATTCAATATATTACGGCGGATTAATCGATATTCGCTCTGCGAAGGAAAATATCTAGAAACCTTTACTAACTGCATTAGTTTACATTTATTTTGTACTAAAAATTTCAAAAAAAATTCATTAAGTAACATAATTCAACTAAACAGCATATCTTCCACTCTTCTAAAGAGTCATTAATATACTAACAATAGCAGCTCAATAAAACTCATATATGCGGCTCGTTCTCGCGAAAATCCTTTCGTGCAATTAAACCTTCCACTCTCATCAGCAACCTTATATCCGCAGGAAAAACTAACAGCTTCGCTTCCGTTTCTTTGGTTTCAGCTTCGGGCCGCAAATTTCCTGTATCGGGCAAACGAATGCCGGGGAGCGCAATGAACAAGAGCCAGACACTACCTCGAAGCATGGGTCGTTCGCCGGCGGTGCTGCCCTGCCATCGGCCTTCGTTAATTAAGCCCTCGCTAACGCCGCCCTCGGTTAAGCGGCAGCTATCAGTGCCAGGCAGCGAGTCGCCCCTCCGGAGGCGGCCAACCACACCAAATAACGGCGGTGTCGGCAGTGCGGCTAACAGCAATAAGGGCACGCCTGTGAGGAAGCTGCCCCAGATGAAAGGGGTCGAGCCGAAACTCGCGCAGGTCATACTAGATGAGATACTCGAGGGCGGGGCGCCCGTTCTTTGGGATGACATCGCTGGACAAGAGGTGGGTTCTATTCCGTTTTTTTCCTTCTTTAAATAAGGCTTGCTCTGCTACGAAATGTTCGCAGGTACCGAAGGAAAAATCTATTTATATCGCGTGATAATTATAAAAAGAAATCGATAATGTATTATTGCTTCCGTAAAAGTTTGAAACACGTCTATTTTTAGTATACACTTGTAACACAGTTTTAACGTATAATAGAAAAAATGTGGGACACGCGTCGTGTATAAACATGCATTCAAGCCTTTGCGCTTGACAGGCAATTTGGTTTTCCAATAAGTTCTCTTTTCTACAGCAAAATCTTGCTGTGTCTGACTTTTTCTATTATCTCTTGTCCACTTTCTGAGTTCTTCATAATGCTTGAAGGGTGGATTTTAACAAATAATAATGAAAAATTGTCTAATCATTCCACACAGACTGCCAAGCAGGCCTTGCAAGAAATGGTAATACTACCGTCTCTTCGTCCAGAGTTGTTCACCGGTCTTCGCACCCCAGCGCGAGGTCTTCTGCTCTTTGGTCCTCCGGGTAACGGCAAGACCCTACTAGCTCGTGCCGTCGCTACTCAGTGCAACGCTACCTTTTTCTCCATCTCAGCGGCCAGTCTGACTTCCAAATACGTCGGAGAGGGTGAAAAACTTGTGCGTGCACTTTTTGCAATTGCTCGCGAATTGCAACCCTCTGTCATCTTCATCGATGAGGTGGATTCGCTGCTTAGCGAACGCAAAGACAACGAGCACGAGGCTTCCAGGTATGGAGCCAGAAATAAATGTTGCATCGGTTATTCCTTTCAGAATTTGCTACACGATTCTATATTTGAGTTTCTTTTTGTTCCAGACGTTTGAAAACGGAATTCCTAGTGGAGTTCGATGGTCTTCCCTGTAGTCCCGAGGAGAGGATACTCGTCATGGCTGCGACCAACCGACCGCAGGAGCTCGACGAAGCGGCTCTAAGGCGGTTCTCCAAGAGAGTCTACGTTACATTGCCTGACTATCAGACGAGAATCATTTTGTTGAAACGATTGTTAGCTAAGCACAATGATCCACTTACTGAAGAGGAGTTGAATCAGATGTCATTGCTGACGGAGGGCTACTCCGGCAGTGATTTAACGGGCCTAGCCAAAGATGCCGCGCTTGGTCCTATTAGAGGTAATTCGTTTATAAAGTTTTGATAAGATTTTAAGGGTCTTGTGAGGCTGAGTCTGATGATCTGGTACGCTTTTTTCAGAGCTCAATATGGAGCAAGTTAAAGATATGTCCTTAAGCGCGGTGCGCAATATAACGCAGCAAGATTTTATCGACTCGCTGAAGAGAATTCGCAAGTCTGTTTCGCCAGGAAGCTTGGCAGCCTATGAAAAATGGAGTCTCGAATACGGTGACGTGAGCCTCTGATCAAAAAGCGTAAGTATAAGGATAACGTCGGGTTAGTTTCCGCGTATAGCGTGCACAATTTTTAAAACGTAAAAACTTAAACCGATTGTCTTAAATCGTATTGCTGCTGATTGGGATACCGAGAAATATTTTAAAACCGTAATGGTATCTCAATGCTTTCATATTTTTCGAACTTACAGAGGTAAATAAAACCACGCGCAAGCAGTAACACGTTTAGAAATCGATAAAAGGTAAACTTAGTTGTAAAAAAAAAAATAAAGAAAAACACAATTTTTGATCTTGGAGACTACGAGCACTCTAAATGAATCAACACAAGTCAAGATTTACAAATGCAACCTTGCACGTCCATTTCAGATAATAAATAAATCGTAAAGGAAAATGCTAAATACTCGTTCGAAATGTAGCAAATGTTTTCGGTAGACCGTCAGGAAAGCCTTTCACTTAGGACTTGTAGTGAAGTTTATGTGATTTTTCGCAAGGCAACGCACGAGAAAAAAAAATGAAGACCCGTAAATTATTTTACTCGCGGTTATAGAGACTTGGCTTATCAGATTTGATGCATGGTTCTACAAAACAACGAAACGATTGAGATATGTGACGGATCGCGACGGATAATTTATTATCATACGAAATACAAAAAAAATAGGACGCTATCACTTGCAAGGTATTTTTTATTCTATATACTATAAATCGTTACGATAATCAAATGCGATGACGAACGACCGAATACCAGTGCAAAAGTTTTAAATGCTATAAAAATTCATCGCAGTTGATAGAAGTGTGTACTTAATACGAATACATCTGTCCAAGAGATGTATTTTTTTATCATTCTTATAACAATAACTAGTCTTGGGATATTTATTGTTCATTAGTAGATGAAATGGTCATTTTCCCTTCATTGGCATCACCTAAACAAATGATTTCTTACTTGTGCTATAACTGTCTAAATATGTTGTATTGTAAAATTATTTATAATAAATGTTGAATTAAAATAACATTAAAGTTGCATTGGAGGCATCTCTATGTTTTTTGTACTTGTGGAGGTTCACTGGATAAGTAAATATAGTTAATTAAATGTACTAAACTCAAATATTGATATTAATTCAAATACTGAGCACTAATTAATAATCACATGGAGAATATTTTTTTAATACGTTCAATATAGATTATATTAAATAAAAATTATAGCACAAATAAGAAATGTAGTTCAATGAAAGAAACGATGACCATATTTGAATAATATACACTTGAAATATTTTGAATCCTGCATTCCAAAATAATTAGTTGAAGCTATTTAACAAGTATGCTATATTGTTGGTATTTATTTATTTGTACAGTTTAAAGATCAGACTTTATTAGATTGCGAATATAAGTTTTTGCTAAACAGCGGTGCATATTTCAAGTTGCCATAATCCTTTTCGTCTTAAGAAATAACATAATTATAAAACGGGTACTGTTTTGAAGGGATATTGTATCGCATGCTCTTGTCGTTCATAAGTACAAGGAACTATCTTTACCTTGTATCTTAGTTTACAAAAGTTTTTACAGTACCCAAATTAGTAAGTAAGCGTTGTGATGTCTACTCTGCGCATGTGATAAGAGAGGGTGATAAATGTAAAATTTGATGAGGTCACTTAATTTGGTTATAAGCCGTCAGAGAATCGTATGTGCGACAAGAGTAAACAAAGTTTTCACACTGTCTAGAAACGTTTGCAAATTGTTGAAACTAAGGTTGAAATGATAAAAAAGGTAAAACAAAAATCAAGTACAAAAACATGGAAGGATAAAGTGTTATGCGGTTGAACTCGCTGACAAAGATTTTCTGTTATTTACTTTGATGATCTCTTATCGAGCGATCAGAGGTTTTTCCTCCAAGTTCTTTTTTATTTAAATGCTGCGAATAATTGCATTGTGACTGCTTTCTTCTTTTGTAAGTTTTGTAACACGTATTTCGCTAAGAGCGCATAAAAATATATAAATGTACTTTCAAGAAATGCGTAACGTCATTGCCTATATAAATTTTTATACGTACAGGGTACGAAAATAAGAGAATAAAACAAACTATTGTCTCTAATAAGCGCGATACACGTTGATAAAAAAAAAAAATATATCGATTGAAATCAATTTGTAGTTCAACGTATCTGACGCAGAGACGCACATTCGTGCTGTCTAGCCTTCCAATCACAAAACAGTTCTGCCTTGATCCAATTATTTTGCTACTTTTATAAATATAATTCATAGCAATAATAAGAGTTATTAAAAGAAATAATGCGCAAAAGAATCATGTTACCACCGAATATAAACCAAGAATTAAAATATTAACTATGCGAAGCAGTTAAATAATCTGTGAACTTCCTTTGAATGTACTTTACGATAAAGTCGATTGAATACTCATACCCCTGTTGTTTATATCCGATTTGTATCAAGAAAAAAAATAAGAATTTGAAAGATTCAATTGTATTTTGTAAAATTATGTGGTGCGATGCAAGTGAAAATAATTATGTATTTGTCCACGTTTCAATTTAAAGAACGAGGTGTCTTTCAACGTTATACATGTGGCAATTGTTAGAAACCGAGTAGAAATGCTCTCGAATGTGTTGGCTGGAAAAAAACGCGTATTATTGTAGTATTTTATCTAGCTAATAGTTATAATTACAATTTTCAAGACTTCAATTAACGCTCGCCGATGAAGTTGGAATTGGAAACCTCTTTATCAATTGACTATTATTCGAGAATTTGCTTGAGGCGTATAAACTGTAACAAGTTATATTATTCGATTGCTCGATACATAAGTTGTATATACACAGACACACCTAAAAAAACTAAGTTGTACTGTTTTATTTTCTTTATACCTCACATCCTTCTCGATCATATCTAAGGAATCACCGTTATATCATTACAGGAACCTGATGCTTTCAGTAATGATGTAAAAATACACTAAATGTTTACAAGTTTTGAAAAATCTGAAAATTAAATCGTACTTGATATATCTTTTACAAAATATTTCCTAGAGAAATTGATAAGGCTTGATAAACAGAAACAAAGAAAGCAAAGTGTATTTTAAATATTTATTCCTTTTTCTCATTCAAAGGACAATTTGTTTTTTTTTTTATTATAAGATAACATTATCCTAAGCATTGTCGAAGGGTTTTGCGCCCTACCATACCTAAATTAATCTGTATATAACATTCTTCACTTCCATCACTTTACTGATTCGTATTTTACTCAGTGTTCATTTCTTATAATCAATTACCTCATACACCTGTTTTCTCACTCGACATACCTTGCTCTGCACTACAATTCGTCAAATTATACAAATTTGAATTTTTTAACCTTGCTATTTTTACATTTGCTTTGTCACCAACTTATTGTGGAATAACAAAGTAGATTTTCATCGCCAGTGGCTTTATTCAAATTTCAAGCCTTTTCGTTTACTTTTTTGATTCTTTGATCAAGCAATTAAAACTCCCTAGAATAAATTTTAAAAATAAAAAAAAACTAAGTACTTGGCGTCATTTTGTAAAGCAAACTATAAAAAAACAGTTTATATTGCTGTACAATGGTTAGCATTCTTTTATTTTACGGAAGACCTTTGATCTAAACAAATTCAAAATACAACAAAACTTCTGTTTACTCATTCCTTCTTATATTTATCAAATAGATTTTAATCGATACATGCTAGCTAAACATCTTTTATTCTTATCTTGATGAAGCCGGCAAATATTGTGGACCGAAGGAAGTATTAAATAACTACAATAGAACTATAGATTTTAATTTATATATTTATCAAGATGGTATCTTTAATTTCACTTCCTCTACCTTTTTTTGTCCTTTGTTAGATTTTATAAAAAATTTATGGTTAAATTTGTCGCTTAGCCACTGGCGATAAAGAGTCGCAAAGCGAAGGTAAGTTCATAAGCGCAAACATCGTAATGTTAATCTTTGCGCTTGACGAGGGCCCTGCATACGTACTTTAGCAGCGTGCTTTCAAAAAGTTCTAGCTACATCACAGGCGCTGTGTCTAGCTATCATTTTCTCTACCTTACGGCTACGCATAGATAGGTATCATGATTATTTATCATGATGATTATCCAAACACTCAAGTCACAAAATGTCTATTTGACAACACGACTGAACTAAGAAAAATTGGCATTTCAAAAGATGTCATAGGTAGGGACATTACGGAGCAGGGAACAAAGAAAAGAGGAGAAATATTAAAAAATACAACAATCGCAATAGTCATATCATACGCGTACATACTGGATACACACCGTATGACGAATGCAGGGCTCTGTAGGGACCTCGAAGATAGATGAAAATATATACCGCTTCGTAATTTTTTTAGTTTTATTTTTTTTATGAATGCGAAAATTCGATCTATTTTTTGCATTTCTAGCCCCTACATTTTAGCAAAATTAGATGATTGACACCTTTTTTACTTTGTTTTACGTTAACCTATAGAAAAAGTGTAAACTGCATTCTAATTCAACAAGAGTGTTATTTTGTATCTGAACATTTGTGTTAGCTCGATAAAATGTATAATTAATTACATGTGTATTTGGTGTAAGTGTGTGCGTCTGCGCATGTATGTGTGTGTGTCTATCATTCTGTAGTGATTGTAAAAATTAATAAAAATAATCAATTTTACAATCAAACGTCGCTGGTATATATCGTAGTCTATTTTCGAGAGAAACCCTTGTCAAGTGTTGCGTACAGAACTTTCAGCTGTCATTCCTTTTTACTTATTGATGCTGTTGTTTTTTTTGTTTGTTTTTTTTTTTATAAATTGTCAATCGTCCCGTTTCATTGCGTGGGATACTGCGGTGGCATGGTGTAAGTTACCATTGGCTGCTGTCCTGGTGGCAAAGGTGCCGCAGGTGTTGGTTGCGCTGTACCACCCTGACCTGGCTGCCATGTGCCCCCTGCTGGTGTTGGCATTCGCATGCTATTCATATACTGAGCCTGTTGTTGGCCATAGTATTGACCATAGTACTGAGCTGGCTGTAGAAACTGTCCCTGCATCTGAGGATAACTCTGCGGATACCAATAGCTCATCTGTTGTCCATATCCATAAGCATATTGTCCTGCTCCTGATGTGACCTACAAAGCAACAATAATGATTTAATTTTTATTTTGTAATGTATAATTAAAATTTAACAACAATTTCAAACTATTTGATTAATTTTTCATAAATGCTAACCTGTTGAGCTTGTTGGTTTGCATTAGGCCCAACACTGTTTGGATCACCATTTTCCTTGCCCCAGAAACATTTAACGACACTGCCGTTAATTTCTGTATTATGCGTTCTTTCTATGGCATGTGTTGCTGCTTCTTTTGTAGTAAATTTGATAAAAGCATAACCTTTGTCCTTAAATACTCTTATATCTTGAATAGTACCAAAAGGTGAGAAGGTCTTTGTTATCAAATCTTCTGTAATGCCATTTGTGAATCCACCACAATAGACGGTGCAATTGGTTGGGCTGCTTTGGTTGTACACCTGTTTCAATTATTGTATTTGAATACATATTATCATGAATATATTGAGCAGAAATTATTTTAAGCACAATAGTTAAAAATTAAGCAAGTTAGCTTGACACATAAGAATAAAAATAATTGTAAAATAGATTCTTCATCATAGAAGATTATAATTTTGACTTGTCAATAGTAGATTTTGATAAAATATCAAAAAATATTTTTGCTTCAAGTAATGACGACTAACTTTTATCATCAAAACTTAACTATTTTGTTTAAAATTGTTGAAGAAAGATTTGTCACTTAAAAAATAAAAGTATATCTATGTTCATTTTTTGTTTCTTTAAGAATATTAATTATACATTATTAACAATAGCTTATTAGAGGGTCTGAATGTGCTTAGGCACAGAAGAACGTATGCAACTAGTGTATGCACATCTTTATTGTGCAAAGAAATTAATGTAGTATAAAAATTAAAATTTGGAATGGAATGAAATTAGTTTGAGGTATATATAAAATATACTAATATTAAAAAACATTAGTTACATACGCAGCAGCCTCATTCACCTGAGCATATGTAGATCCTAAAAGATTAAATAAAATTGTAAGGACCAATTTTCATGTAATCTGTCTATAGTTTCTTTGTTTGATTACGAAAAGGAATTATTGAGGCTAAAAAAATTACATCATGAAAAATAAGAAAGATATCCTTTTTCAAACCAAACAAAAAAGCATAATTTTGAAAAATAACAGGTGTTTCGAGTTTAAAATAAGTGAAATAATGTGAAACAGCATGAAAAGAGCAAAACACCTGCTTGCCCAAATCAAACAAAGTGCGCAAGCAGAGCGCAATGTCAGATTTGGCAAAGAGTAAGGCTAAATTGAAAATTAAGAGAGCGCGTCCTGTTTCAAACCGATACAATAATACTCCCAAAGCCATTGAATGCTTCGGGAAAGAATGATTCAAGGGCTTTGGGAGAAATTAAAAGTCAATCTGAACTAGGACCAGCCCTGCAAACATGGATATTTGTGTGAGGCTTAACCCGAACAAACCCATCGTACAAGAGGAATGTTTGCGAAGGGAAGCAGTCGATGCTGAATAGCCCATTAATCGCCAGGGTCTGTCTGTCGCTCAGTCTCGTGATCGGATCGCATCGTGATGTCGATCACAGCCAACGTACCTCCTCGTAGTTGGGTTTGCTGTTGGCCGCGTGCCTGGGCCTGTCCGAGCGCGGCGGTGGAGGCTTCCTCGTCGACCAGTTGGTCCGGATGCTGCGCGAGCCGAGCCACTGACCGTTCATCGCGGCGATCGCCGCCTCGGCGTCGCTCTTCTTGACGAACGACACGAAGGCATAACCCTTGCTCTTGAGCGTCTGGGGGTCGCGCACAATCCTGCAGTTGCTGATCTCGCCGAAGGGCGTGAAGGCCTCGCGAAGCGTCTGCGTCTCGATTTCGGGCGACAGGTCGCCGACGAATATGTGGTGGTGGTTGCTCGTGTCAAGCTTGGGCTGATTGCCCGGACTCGTGGCCCAGTTAACCTTCATCTCCTTATTGAGGAAGACGCGCTTGTTCATGGCGGCGAGGGCCGTAGCCGCGCACTGGTGGTTCGTAAACTCGACGAAGGCATAAGGATCGTTGCCGGCCTCGCGGATTATCTTGCATCCCTTGACCTGTCCGATCTGCGAGAAGAGGGCGCAGAGTAGGTCCTCGGACACGCTGACGTCGAGGTTGCCCACGTACAGCGTACGCGGGTTGCTCTCCTCGCTCATGCTCATGGCTGCTGTTACTACTACTGCTGCTGCTACTACTTTAGCTGCCGCCGCCGCTACTGTTGCTACTTTACCGCCGCTGTCGCAGTTGATTCACGCACACACACACCTCGAGCTTCCTCGACGCAACGTCGCTCTCTCACCCTTACCTCGTCCTCGGAAGAGCGCCCTGGCTGCTCTCTTCCTTCCGGGAGAGAGGGAGAGAGGAAAAACGCGCAAGCTCGCTCTCTCTCTTGCTGCTGCTGCTGCTGCTGCGGCTGCTACTGCTGCTTGCGCGCTCCCCTTTGCTGCTGCGGCTGGCCGGCGAGAGACGAGGCAGCACAGCAGCGGCCACCTTTCTCTATATCTCTCTCTCTCTCTCTCTCTCTCTCTCTCTCTCTTGAGCCCGCTGCGCCTCTGTCTGTCTCTCTCGCTCACGCTACGGGCGCTCGGTATGAGTCGTCGCACTCGTTCTCGCGTTCCTGTGAGGGAGCTGGAAAACACACACCTTCAGCCGCCGCCTCGGCAGAAGATCGGCATCTAGCCGAACGAATCAACGAGCCACTGCACTTGGCCTCCTCGCGTCTCCTTTTACCTACTTATTCGTTATGTAGGCTCCTTTTCCTCGCCGTTGCTCCGTTTGTGCGTGCGAGTGCCGTGTAGCTGCGAATCTAGTCGTCTCTCCCGTCCCGTCTGTCCGTCTGCAGCGGCTGTCTCTCTCTATTCCGCTCTCGGGTGTGTGTCCAGCACAGCTATCCACCGCATACAACACCGCCGTTATAAGTACTTATTAGCGCTACGCTGCTATATACTGCTGCCGATTTTCCCTCTTGCTCTATACTCTCTGCTGCGGCGGGCCCATGTGTGCTATACGTGCGCGCGCCTATAATATACTTATCTGCCTCCTCACCATTTACCAGGCGGACCGTTGAAAACCAGAGATGTATATATATATACAGGCATCAGTATAGCCAGTCCACGATGCCACTGCTACACCCAGGCCCGCTACGTCATACTGCCGCGACGTAAAATGGCCGACCCTCCACCGCACACCGACGACCAACGAGACGCTCTCTCTCTCTCTCTCTCTCCTCTCTCCTCTCCCTCTCGAAGCGGCGCGAACGGTCGCTCTCTCTTCATCTCCAGCCGTCTCGTATACTCTCCTCCATCTCTCTCCCCTATACGGATCAACCTACTGACACACAGCGGGGGCGTGACTCACGAACCTCCACCAAAAAGCGCAACACGGCGGCACACGTAGCCATCCTTCGCTTTTCCCCGCAGCTCTCTCTCTCTCTCTCTCTCTCGCTCTCCTCTCCTGTAGGTACACTTTGCTCCAATATCATACACGGCAGGCGACAAAACGCACGCCAGCCCGACAGCCGGCGAACGCGCTGCATAAATTTCCTCTGCTATGTACGTGTCGCTTTTTAATTTCTCCCTGTCCCTCTTTCGACATTTATATAATTCCGTATAATTCCTCCGGCAGGTGTATAATATACTCGCGATGATGCCTCTCTGTCGTATTATATTATAGCGCGCTGCAGCGGTGCGACCGCGCGGAGAGCTTTATATGGCCGATTCGTGCGAGCGTCGTAAAGTCGGCGACAATTTCCAAAGGGTGATAGATGATTTTCCGAAAACATTATATGTGTGCAACGACTCCGTTTTTTTTTCTGTTTTATATGCGCGGACTTTTCATCGAAAGATTGAATTTTTAAAGCTCGCGCGCATATTTTCTCCCCTATGAACGTTATCATCGGCATGTGACCATTTGACAATTTCTTTGTCTATTGCTGCCACCCCCTGCGTCTATTTGCATTGTTTGTTGTTATTGCTCCGTTTGCCCGCCGTTTTCACGGCGACGGCGTGTGCGACATGCCACGGCCGACAGCGTCAGCGCGACAGCCGCATCAGCGCGAAAATGCCGGCGAGCCGCTTGGCGAATCATCGAGAAGGATTTCGCACATGCGGCTGAGTGGTTTTCGCCCTGATGGTTTTCGCGTCTCTGATGGCAATTGCTCGGGCAATTGGCAATAATATTATAATATAGGTTCGTGCGTTTTTCCGTGACGGCGGCCTTTTTTATTTGTATTTTTTTTTAATTAAAAAAATCTTTAGATTGTATAAGTGCTTATTATTTGTACAAAAAAAGGATAATTTATTTCAGTTACAGAACGTTTATATATTTATTTGTGTAATTGTGTACCAAATCGATTTTGACGAATTATTGATAAGATTATATACTTATGTTTTATGGACATATTTTTCTCCGAATTCCAACCTGATTACCTGCAGTTGGTAATACTCTGTTTTTCGATCAGTTTAGTTTCACGTCAGTTTTTTGGCGAATAAATGAACAAACCCACATACTTACGTACTTAGTTGCCATTCGACTGGAGCAGTAAAAACATGGACACAGGTCGCCTTTTTAATCGCATTTTGATATTGTAAATAAATAGTTATCAGGTTTGATACTCATCATGTAGGGGATAGCGAGTTCCATAGGCATCAACGTGTCTATAGCCAATAATTGAAGAACCGTTAAATTTTAACGCGATCCATCAATTGCGTCCGAATGATACGTTGGAGGTTAAGCTAGTGTGGCTATTAATTTTAGTTTTGTAAATACATTTAGTGATAGAAATTGAAATTTTGTATAAGAAATTTTATAAAAAGCTTTTTAAAGATGAGCATTTAGTGAACAGTTTTCAAAATGTCACACGATGAATCATGTCAAGATCGTCAAAATAACGAGCTCGAAGTTTTAAAAGTAAAACCGCTTTTATATTTTTGTTTTCTATTAGTTGAGCAATACAAATTTATTATCTATCTTTTTACTTGATTTCAGTCAATTTTTGGAGACGAATTACGTGACCTTCGTAAAAATAAACAAAAGAAAAAATGGCAACCATTGGATATTGCTATAACACTAACACCACAGCAAGGTATGTCTGGACCTGTGGAGGTCTATGCACAGGTTGACTTATATGTGGCATGTGGAGATAATTACCCCAAGGAGTAAGTATTTTTTTGCACTGCTTACCATGAAGCTTATTTGTATATTTGTATCTGGTATATTAAAAACAACTTAAACTTCTTTCTCCATAGTATACCCAAAATTCAGTTACAAAATAGTAGAGGCTTATCCGACCAACAACTTGCACTTCACCTATCTGAATTAGAAGCCCTGGCAAACGAACTAAGAGGAGAAGTTATGATTTTTGAACTTTGTCAACATGTACAAAAATTTCTTCATGAGCATAACAAACCTGGATATAGTAGTTTTTATGAGGAAATGGTATTGAAGCGTCAAGAAAGAATTCAATATGAGTTGCAGGAAAAGCAATTAAAAGAAGACAAGGAACGGCAGGTCTTGCAAGATGAGATTTTGAAACGTAAAGAGGCCCTCAAAGCAGAAATGCGTAACAGAAGGGAATCTGCCCGTTTATCTCTTGAGTCTGAACCAATCCTATCGCAATCGATACCATCTTCGCCACATGAGAGAGTTAGAACTTATTCTAGAAGAAGATGTATGAGTACTTCAGAGAGTTCTGAAAGTTCGTTATGTGAGCATAGGGGAACTAAGTTTCTACATTTTGATAACAACAAAGGGGAGCGACAAGTACATCGGGGAAAATGTTTAGGGCACAGTGCAAAAGGATCTGTAGTATATGCAGGGGTTGATATTATTACTGGAGAATTATTGGCTATTACTGAATGGACATTAAAATGTGGATCAATAGATAATCATGACAATGGCGAATTAACAAATCTGCAACACTCAATGAAGCAGATAGCTAGCATAGAACAAGAACTCAATCATCTATACAGATTGCATCATCCCCATCTTGTACAGTATTTAAATATGAAATACATACAGGATAAAGATAATATAATAATTTACACTTTACAAGAATTTGTGGTAATTATTAATTTATTTTTGTAATAATTAATGTTTTAATTTGACTTTTTATGTTTGAAATCATTAAAAATTTATTCCTCAGGTTGGAACAACTTGCTCTTTTTTTTTAACAGAAAACATTCCAGTTGATACAGATATGCTTAGGTATTTAGCATCGGGAATTTTAAATGCACTTGAATTTCTTCACGAAAACAACGTTGTTCATAAAGATCTTCGGGATTCAAGTGTTCATATTGATCGTACAGGTCTTGTAAAGGTTTCAGATTATTCATTAGACAAAAGACTGTCAGATATATATAGAGCAAGCAGTTTAGCCAAGGTAGAGCATGATTTTCCTACAAGTCAAGGAAGGGGAGGCAAAAAAGCAGATATATATAGATTTGGTATACTTTTGTTATCATTAGTAAAGGGCTCAATAGTTTCAGAAAAAGAAATAGAAGTCGACTCATCACTGCAGGTGAATTCCAAGTATTTATATTAACTATAATGTGACGGCTTTTAATGTATTATAAAATAATCAAATTACTTAACCCTTTAGCCAGATTTAAGAGATTTTATAAATAAGTGCCTTGTTACAAACGAACGAGCTCGTTGGTCAGCTGAGCAATTGCTGCAACACTGCTTTATTCGTGCACCACTTGAGAGAGGGTTGTCTCCTCCTAGATTAGATGGCAATCAGGAACAAAATCGGGTTGAACCGGAGCAAGAACCAGATGCAGATGTTCACTTTTATCTTCCAGCTTTTGGCGGACAATCGCGTCTTCAAAACGAATTCGAAGTAATTAGGTGGTTAGGCAAAGGAGCATTTGGAGATGTTTTTAAAGTTAAAAATAAGCTAGATGGTGGTATTTATGCTATAAAACGAATCAAATTAAATCCTAAAAATAAACAGCTGAACAGGAAAATAACGCGTGAAGTAAAATTGTTGTCCAGATTAAATCACGAGAATGTGGTGCGTTATTATAATTCATGGATCGAAAGCGCAAACATCGATGATATGACGAGGCATACACCCTCTACTACACCATCAATCAAGTTTACCTCCACTACTGAAGAAAAAACATCGAGTATTGATGATGTGAGTTAACGTCACGCAAATTATTTTGCTTCGAGTTTTTTTTTTAAAGATATTTAATGTGTATTTCTTTGTTTATAGTGCTTAGGAAGTGCAAATATAGAAAAATTAGCCCCACCTTTGCATGATGTTGAATGGAATACTTCTTACGGATCTCGCGCGAGCGTTGCGTTGTCTGCAGATAGCGAGGAAGACAATAGTGATCATTCTGATGATTCTGATCTTAGCGATGATGATTGGGCTTTTATGTAAGTTTTGAAAATTTCCTAATAAATGTAATATGAGGAATATTCTAATTTTTTGTTTTATTAGTATGAGAACGCGAGTTGACTCCTCTTCTGATAGCATAGAATTCGCAAGAGATGGTACGTCCCAAACTTCAGAATCTGTACAAAATTCTCAGGAGCTAGTTGTAGAAAAAAATAAAAATGAGACTGAAAATGACGAATCTTCGAAGGAAATTCAAGTTATGTTTATACAAATGGAATTTTGCGAAAAGAGCACATTGAGAACTGCTATTGATAATGGGCTTTATGAAGATGAAGAACGAATCTGGCGATTATTTCGAGAAATTGTTGAAGGCTTAGCACATATACATCAGCAAGGTATGATTCATCGAGATTTGAAGCCAGTGAATATTTTTTTGGACAGCAACGATCATGTAAAGATCGGAGATTTTGGTTTGGCGACAACAAATATTTTATCTTTCACACAAACGTTGGAAGCAGAAAAAGAATCTCAAATAAGTGATAAAGGTATTTAACTTTTCCAGTATGTAAAAAAATAATCCAATTAGTTAGTTGCATTGAATTCTTAATATCTTACTTCTTAGGTATCAGTTTCGATATGGATGATCTAGGCTCAATGACAGGTCAAGTAGGCACTGCTTTGTATGTTGCACCCGAGTTATCCGCGCAGACCGCAAAAGCTATATACAATCAAAAAGTAGATATTTACAGTTTAGGAATAATTTTTTTCGAGATGTGTTATAAACCACTTACGACAGGTATGGAGAGAGTAAAGGTTCTTTTGAATCTCAGGTCCAAAGATATTATTTTACCGCCTGAATTGAGTGAAAGGGATATGACGAACCACATTCATATTTTGCGGTAATTGCGTTTAATATACCGAGCATGTATCAGTAAAGATGAAGTGTACTTATTTTATATGACTTTGTCTATAGCTGGCTCCTGAATCACGATCCAAGTCAGCGGCCTACATCGCAAGAATTATTATCTTCCGAGTACTTACCGCCAGCTCAACTTGAAGAAGCTGAACTTCAAGAAATGGTCCGTCATACACTATCTAATGCTCAGAGCAAAGCTTATAAACATCTCGTTGCTTGTTGCTTTGCACAAGAAGTCACGCCTGCTGAAGATATAACGTACGACATGAATTTGCCAGCTCGAAATACGACGAACTCGTTTCTGCCAAAATATCGATTTTTCTACAACAGCGTCAAGTCCAAAGTTGTTAATGTCTTTCAAAAACATGGAGGAATGAGCATTAATACTCCGCTTCTCATGCCCAAGTCTGGCCCACTTTATAGTACGACTGATAGTTGCGTTCGATTGATGACTCGTACAGGCAGTATTGTCTCCATACCGCATGACTTACGTGCACCCTTTGCCAGATACGTTGCTTGGAACAATATTTCTAGCATACGTAGATACGCGATTGAAAGAGTCTATCGAGAAAAGAAGGTAAATACATCTATACATTTCATTAAAATAAATAGAAATGTTTATTACCTTACCTTCAAACCTTCCCTACTCCACAATCCTTTTTAATAATCCGTTACGATTATATGCCACCTTGCTTTTCCTACTTCTGAAGCAGGTCGAATCACTTAATTCATTCTCATCAGGTTCACGGATTCCATCCTCGCGAGTTGTACGAGTGCGCCTTCGACATAATCAGTCCAATGCCGAACAATCTGATGGCCGAGGCAGAGCTTATATCCATCGCCTGGGAAATCTGCAACGAGATACCTCAGTTGCAAGAGCGCAACTTTACTGTACGCATCAACCATACATCACTTTTGCAAGCCGTTCTTATGTATTGTGGCATCGAGCGTGAAAAATACCAAGACATCTATTCTATATTATGCGATGCGCGAGATGGAAAATTTTCGCGATTTCAAGTACAGACCCATCTGATCAGTTTGTGCCTTACCGATCAGGCGATGGAGACGCTATTCAACCTCTTTGAGACTGAAAGTTCGGTAGCCAAGATCGCCAGTGTATTAAAAACTATTACAAAAAGAAAAAGTGATGCGGCATTATTGGCTAAAGAGGGACTTAGAGAAATCGAAATTGTCATTGCCAATGCAGAGGCTTTGGGAGTTAGGGTGAGAATATTTTTGTTAATAACATATTTAATGAATATGTTAGATATTTCAAACTTACAACTTAATAATTTATTTTCAGTGTCCTATTACAGTGGTTCCATTACTTGTACACAATATTCAGCAACATAGCGGCATAATTTATCAAATCACGTGCGAGATCAAGAAAAGGCGCAAGCGAGGTGGTCAGGAAGTCATTGCAGCAGGTGGTAGATACGACAAAATGTTGGCGTCATTCCGACAAGTGTTGGAACGCACGGGTATGGCGAGCAAGGAAACCAAACAATTTGGTGTTGGCATCAGCATCTCCTTGGACAAACTAGCCAGTGCTGCTTGTGAACTATCAGAAAATCTTTGTCGTGATAATAAATTCGCCATTGACGTGGCGGTTTGTTGCGTAGATGGAGTTCCTCGACGTGAGAAAGAACTTGCTGATGTGTTGCGTGAACTTTGGTCGCTCGAACTCAGAGTCACCTGCCTCGATTTTAGCACCACCGAGGAGATATTGGAGTACTGCCGAGAGCATGACATCAATCATGTGGTGTTGTTAAAAAGTGGTGAAAAAGGTAGCCTGAGGATCGAGGCTTGGGAAAGGGACAGGTTTCAGGGACGCAAGATCAGCATTCAGGTCAGCATGGCATCAATCAATTAAATTTTTATTTTTATCTGCTAAATATTAAGTAAATTTAATTACGTATATTTGTAGGACGTAACTGAGTACTTTCAACGACAGACTGAAAACGTGGTGCCAATCACTCTGAACAGGTCTGAGAGTAAATTGGGCGCCAACACAGAGATGACGGTATCATCAAATCCTCCTGTCAATGTTAATATAAATTTCATACTCTCGGACCGGGATAAACTGTCCGGCAGCGGAAGAAGGAGTTATAAAAATGCCATGCAAGCACAAATGTCTTCTTACTTGCAGAGAATATCACATAAGGTTCCTATTGAAGTATTTGCGGTCTTTTTGGACATGGCAGTTGTCCGAACGATCACTAGTTTTTTGGAGATTGACGAGAACGATCAAGATTTTCAAAAAAGCGTTCAAGTAGTAATAGACAAGTGAGTTACTATTTTTATTATAAATTTCTCTGTAAAAACTATAGAAATTTCCAAATTCTATAAAGAGGCCATTGCATTTTTTATATAAAGCAATGTTAAATTTATTTTCTCTTTGCTATCAACTTATAGAAATTTGTCTACTTCTCTGACTCTCAAAAATCTATAAGTCATAGTTCTTGGTATTAAAACTATAATGTCTTAATAAGAATAGAAACTATAGTAGTCATTTGTAGTAAACATAGTAGTAAACATTTGTCAACAGAATTCAAAGATAGTAACAAGAATGATGAAGAACTATGCATAGTCCAGGTCATGACCTGTAATTTTTTAACAGTTAGAAACAAAGCTGATTTTCCAGACCCTAAGCTTATATTTTACTAAAAACATAAAAATTATTTATTTTTATTCATTCACAAAAAATATAAATACAAATAAATAGTCAATTTAAAAAAAATATAAGTATTCAATTATCTTTATTTATTAATGTCAAAATATAATTGTTAACTATTTTACAGGCATCAACGTCATAAAAAGTATATTAAGCAGATCTGTGACGAGATGTGGGAAGCTCGGAATGATAAATCACGCCCTGTTTTGATTCTCTACAGTTTGTCAGATAGTAAATATATGACACTGATTTGAATGAGAAATGACAAATGTACAAAATATTGATAAAATTATACACATTTATTTTTACGACGATAAAAACGATGTTTTAATTATATTATAACATAATATATATTACCTAATCCAAAACAAAAATTCAGTCCAATCTTAGACTTTGTTTTGTTTGAAATTTCAGATGAAATACTTTTTTTTTATTTTGACGGTATTCTTTTGAAGCAGCTATGAGTAATTGATACAGAGATTATAGGATGATTCATCTAGTTCATGCCTATTGACCAGATTTTTGTGCACGATGTATTCTTGTTATTATTGTGATTATGCTTTCCATTTAATGAGGTTAACTGCATCACGCTCAGAAAATCTTGTAAATTTAGGGTAACATTTGCCCTCTCTTATCTCGTGCCATTGTCAATGTGTTATCTATTTAGCACTACTTAATTTCATCGTACTAGTGGTTTTGAGAGAATTGCGATTCAAATGTATATATAGACGCAGATGTGCGCATGTATATACGATGCACGTATTACGTGTGTATATAACTTTTCATATAATACATATGTTCTGCATCTGCATGCTTGCACAATGACGTTTCAAAACAAAACAGAGGCTCGTCATATTTTCCTGCGAAAGCATATTTTTAAGTGAAACTGTGCGCGAAAACCTGACTCGTTTCGGTGAGTGGTGAGATGCTGCGTAATTTGGTGAATTTGCATTGCCGTGGAAAATGTCAAAGAACCTGGAATTACTCGAAATCGAGAAGTGTATTGCTTCGAGGTTATGGTACACAGCTTCTGCCATCCTTACCACGGAAATCGAAAATCATTACCTGGCCAACTACACCAGGGATGATGTTGAGCATTTGCACGAATTAATAAACACTACTGTGTAAGTTTCAGAGATAAACAAGCATTTTTACACATTATACGAAGGTCAATACTTTCAAGGATAATTGTTTATAAATACGCACATTGTTATCTTAAGACGCAATATTTAAGTCGATATAATTATTTTTAATCAATGTTGTTACTTTTCCATGTTCAGTGCTGCATCTGAGAATAAGGAGGAATATGAATGGATTAGTTATAAGTTGTTGTTATGGCTCGACAAGCGCAATTCAGCGAAAACCAAAGAAAAATTGGATCTTATACAATTTCATTCCAATTTAAAGTTAATTAGTAATGAAATTCCAGATGCAGTAGAAAAGGTATTCTATTATTTCTATTATTATAAACAACGTTTTATATGTCCTAAATATAGATTGTACATGCTTATTAGTACCATATTGTAAAAAACTTTTGTGGGAAATCTTAAAATATCAAAGTTTATAATTTAAATATTTGTTTGAGAGTTTTTAACATATAAGACTGTAACTATATTATTAGATAGATTTACTTGAACTTAATAAAATTATTGTTTTGATATTATACATTTCATATACAATACTTACATTTTTTTACTTTTTAGGAATTGTTAGAATTATTTGAAGCGATCTTGCGTGCGAAACAAGGAGATACACTATGTACAAATAAAATTTCGATTGAATCATCCCAGTTTCTAGAAGCAAGTCTATGTACAAGACCAGCATTAACTTGTTGGCTTGTAAATGATTTATTACACATATGGCCTACTTCATTTTTTCCTTCAGATTCAGTTTTACAAGATCTATACTCAAGTGCATTAAAATTAATAACTGAGAAAAAGAGTATAAATGAATACTATGGTGCACTTTTATGTATTTTATCAAAATTAAACTTAATAGAGACCAAGGAAGATCAACTATTAAGTTGGCTTTATCCTCACTTATTTAATACGTGTGACCCTGATCACATAGAACTGGCATTATACTCTAGAAAAAATACAAAATTCTTACAAGAATGGCACAAATTTCTTGATGATAAAAATTATAGATCAGTACCTATAGCTAGTGTAGAGAGTGCTGAAAAAATTAGCAATGTGATATTTTCCACAAATGGCAATAATTTGAACGAGCCTCAACTGCATGCTAAAGAACTTACATTACGAGTAGCAAGACGAGGAGTTCACTGGTTATTAGATATTTTGGTAAGATTTTTTTATAATGAAATGATTATTAATTTATTGACATCATTCAGAAATATGTAATTATATAATTTTTCTTATAGGACATGTGTTCAGTGTTAGTGGAGAATGGAGATTACGATAAGACTTCCAGAATATTATCCTGCCCTTTACTAAGAAATCTTTGGCCCTCACTTTTGCTTAATTTTTTGCATAATTTACCCCAAATACAAATCACTGCCGAAGCAGAAACGTGGCAAAAGAGTTTTAGCATTTGTGAGTCACTGAAATTTCTACTCAACAAGTGCTGTTATACTCAGTACGAGTATAATGAGCCAATTCTCGTTAATCTCAATGCATGTTTGAACAATCAACTAAATGTAGTCAAATGGATCTTAGAGTATAGAAAGAAATTTGTTACTAATGCCATAGACCAGAATCTGTCTGTCAAACGCATACTCCATGGACTGCAAGACTACTGCATTCTCACGGTGCTCAAGAGAAGCATCAACATTCACGAATGTGACTACAACGAGATAGAAGATTTACTGAAAAACCGCAACGAAGCCTCTAAAATCTTCAGATCATATAGAGCAATGCAGTCAGCTTTGGAAGCTATTTTAACATACGAGCTGCACAATACGCGAGGAAAGAATGCAGCCACAATGAATTTCACCGAAATGGAATCTCTATTAAATGGCATAAATCCTCTAGCCTTGCGAATTGAAGTCATCCAAAACGTCTTCTCCATGCTATTCCTTCGTCATGACTCGCACTTTAACGTTACAGAAAATACTTCGGAAGAAGAAGATTACAATACTGCTTTGTCAGAGAAGGAAAGGCACAGCTCGGCTCACGAGAGCAAGGAATCCGACACGCAGAAGCGCTACGGCTTTGTATGTAACAAGTACTCAGTCAGGAGTTTGCTCCGCCACTTAAAAAAGTGTGTGATCCAGGTAGGCATTGATTTCGCTAAGTTGAGAAGAGAAACTGGTAGCACCAACGATTTGGAGACTCTACAGAAAAGCATTTTTGCCATGGATAGCGCTTTGTCCGATGCCTTCTGGCGATTAGAGTTATTGACAAGTCCAGAATTCGTCGAAAGCAAAGACGACGCAGTAGAAAATTCAATTGCCGTCTCGAGTGATTCGGAAAATGTCATAGATGAGAAACTGACCTTTTCATTCCGTCTGAAGAGTAAATCTATCTTTTACACTCAGCAGACTGACAGCTCGTCAGAAGAAGGCGATCGAGATATAAAATCTGATGTGGATGGATCCTCGGAGACTGGTTCAACTGACGCCAACAATAAACGCTTGAGAAGGAACAGAGCGCACGTTCCGTCGACTATAGTGGACGGAATGACCATGAAAAATCCGAACTCCAAATTCATCATTAATTTAATGCTGGCATCCAAAGAGAGCTTGGTACTTCAATGTTTGTGGAAAGGCGACTACGCAAGAGCCCAACAAGTCATAGAGGTACCTTAATCAAAGGTTTTTAATAGCACTTTCAAATTTTTCGTAAGCATCTTGTTCGAATATTGTTGGCTCATATTTGATAGTATGTGCAGCAGACGTTTGTTTATCTTTGGTAGTTGTATCTACAAGAATACCTGGCGGATTTTCGGAAAAGTACTTTTTCTCGATCATGATGATTTTTCTTGGAAAGCAGAATTTACAGCGAAAACAGCAACAGCACCAACCTAGTATATACAGAAAATTAAAAAATTATGTTCGAAAAAAACTATGTATAGCTTTATGTTGAAAAGATTGACCTTTTTGGCACCAGCAAGGGATAGCAATAATAACGTAAATGCACAGCCACACTTTGACGATTTTCCATACTTTCGCGAGAACCTTTTTAGCTTCATTGCGATTTTTAACATGTTGAAGATCAGATATTGCACACTCAATAGCTTGAATCCCATACTTTGAGCCTTCGAACGCAGAACAGTTTCGCGGTTTTTTGAAGTCGAACGTTTTCTTCGCTAAATTTTTCAAGGTTTTCTCTATTTCATCGTCGGTGAAATTGTATGTGAAATTGTTAACTTTTAATTCTTCGATTTCGGAGCTGTATTCGGGAAATATCTTTTCATATTCCATAGGTTTTTCGGTTTCATTTGTACTAGTAGGTTCGATAGACGTTACGGTTGTGTTTTGCGTAAGCCTTTCTTCAGAATCATTATGTTCATTTTTCTTAGTTGTAGAATTAAATGGTTCACTAGTGAATATTTTTGTTGCTTTAGTATTGGTAGTTAAGTTTCTTGTAAAAGCTCTGGTTGATTCGCTGTCATAAATTCGCGTGCTTGTTTCAATAGTTACACGAGATGTTGCTGGGATATTTTCTGTAGGTTGATTACCAGAAATCATGGTGCTTTCTTCAGTAGTTATATTGGTTGCAGAAGTTGTCTTAGACTCGTTGGCGAAAGCTGTAGCGGTGCTGGCTGTATTGGAGTAAAAATCGGTTGACAATCTCGTATGCAAAGTAGTTGCCTGGTAATTTGCCGTGTGTCGATTTTTGTCGTCTGCATTTGTCATCTCCCGATTATCTCGATCTGTTGTCGATCTTTGGGTATTTTGCATAATAGGAGTTTTCTCAAAATATTCATTTGTCGTTGTCGAAACTGACGAAGATGTCTCAATTGGAACTAAATTTTTAGACGTTCCATTTTCCGATTCGATATCTGCATTGGAAGAAAATGTTTCACTAGAAGTGTATTCTTCGGTTGTTGAAGGCGTATGTGTGATTTCAAGCTCTTGTATATTTTCGGAGTCGTCGGAAAAACTATCTGTTGTTGATACATCTTCCTCTTCCTCATAATCGTAATTGCTCTCATTATTTTCTCGTTTAAAGCGTTTACGTCTTAGCCGTTCAAAATCAACAATTGATTGCAGTTTTCTTGCATGAAAATTATTTTGCATGTACACGTTTAAATCTGCTCTAAAATATGATTCGATCGTTAGTACCTATACATAACAATATTTCATTTCTTTACTCTATTCCATTAACTGATGCCTACCTCTCAGAGGTTTACTTGTGGCCGGAGAAATTATTCGGTTGTATCGTGCCACGTAAGAATGCAAAGGTGTGTACTTTTCTTTATCTTCAACAAGAGATTCGATGTGGTCAATATCTTTCGGCCGAATCATTTCGCTCTCGTCTGCATCATAATCTTCATCGTCGGAAGAAATAACAAACGTTCGAGTGTCTTGCAAATCTACCTATATAAATCAAATCAATGTATATAAACTTTAGAAAAAATGATAGAAAATTGTTTTCGAAAGATTATAACCTTTTGGGATGATAGCATCGAACAATCTACAAAATTTATAACCCATAATATTATGAGTAAAGATAAACTGATTTTCGTCACTGATTTGAAAGCCATCGCTACAATTTTAGTATTAATATTTTCAACTTCTTTACAGATGTTTAACATGAAAAACACGTCATTGGATGGCCAAGTTCGCCTGTCAAAGGCAATGCAAAATTTTCGAAATGAGATGAAGAAACAAATGAACAGTTTTGATACTGTAGATTCCGCTAAAAATAACAAAGAACTTCAAATCTTGGAGGTAACTTGACTACTAAAAATGTTCTAATTCAAATTATTAAGTATTTCATAAAAAGAAAAATGAAAAAAAAAATCATAAAATTTGATTAAATTGCAGAATGTTCGACGAGCGGCCCAGGGCGGCTACCAGAGTTCCCGCATCGCGAACCAACTGGAGACCTTCCTGGCCTCTCAAGAGTCTAATGCGCGTTTACTGTGCTCGAACTCAACTGGAGCTCGTGAAATCCTGACGTTATGTGTGCTCGATCTTGCACTGACTATGGTCCAGCAGAATCAGCAGAATTCAGCTAGCCTCCTGGATGTGGCTACCAAGTACCTCAAATCGTCGCGCGATCTCGAGGGCACGCGCCATGCTGCGCACTTTATGGATGTGTACCAGTTGGTGCACGAGAGCCAACTGACCAATTGCCGTTCGGTACCGGCGGCTCTGTGCGATGCAACAATACCTCTTAGGATCAAGGAGTGGAGAGAGAAAACGGACTTTTGGCGAGAGCTCTCCGACAAGATCAAGCAATTCCAAGCGACCCAGTCAATGCTAGACAAATTAGATAATAAGATGAGTGGCGAGGACTCGACTTCCTTGCCTGCTCAAAAGGTCTTCCGCGAGATTATTGCACTTTGTGGAAATACGCAGAGCTACCTGCACAAAATCCTTGCGCATCTGCAGGTTCTGCTCATTCTGCTCTCGAAGGTTCCTAATGGTGAGTACCGACACCTTTGCTTTTCTTCCTTTTGAAGTTGACTGTTGCTATATTTTGTCATTTTATTTTTTGCGATTGAATTGCAGATGGAGAACTGGCTAGGACTGAAACGGTCTTACTGAGCGATTCTTTGGATTCCTATTTTGGACATCAAATATTTGACTTGAATATTGAGCCCGAAAGTCTTGAAATCATAGCCAATAAGCTCGGAGTTAATTTAGTTCATAATATATTAGTCAATTGTTGTCCTAAGCTTACTTGCTATGACTCGCTGAACACTGTGTGCGGTGACACGTGGGGCTGCATCGTTCTTAACAAAAATAAGAATGACAAAGTGAGTAGTGATTTGCTCACGCTTGTAATTTATGACAAAATATTTAATTATTTACACATATTCTGATATTTCGTATTTTAGGTTGCTGATGATCACAAAACGCAAGATCCAAATCAGTGCGTAGCGGGTATTTTATTAGAATTACTTCAAACTATTAAACGATTATACCCAGATCGTGCACGTATAGCAAACAAGAATTTACATGAACTTTCCAAAGATAGCGAAATAGAGAGAATTTTAGAAAAATCGAAAATTTTAGAATTTGTAGATTTGAGTGAATTGTCTGTTGGCGAGCATACATTAGCTTTCTTCTTAAACCTTTGGAATCTACTATTTTTACATGCTCAACTTACTCTTTGGGTGACTGAACCACCTTTAAGCGCTCTTAGACATTATATTTCATTATCGTCGATCTACTATCACGTAGGAGACTTAGGACGCATTTCTTTAGCAACATTAAGATCTAAATTACTTGGCAACATGTCATGGGAACATGAATTTTTTTCGCGTACTGAAGATCTCAATGAAGTTGTATGGCAAGATTTAGATCTTACACTTGACCCTCGTGTGATATTTGCTATGGCAAATGAATTTCATGAAACGCCAGCAATTCATGTAAGTATTTCATTTGTTAACACCCATTTACCATTTGCGGTGAAACCTGTGGAAAAGAACTTATTGCCATATTAATTTGTGTATTTTTATTTATTTAGATTTATTATCCTCAATCTCTTAATAAAGATTTGAATCAAGGACTGCGTGATTACCTCGAATGTTACTCTCAAAAACAATCAGAATCTAATATTATGGAAAATAAAGATTCAAAATGTATTATACGACTACCAGAATTAGTTGAGCGTTATGAAAAGTTTGTAGAAAAAAATTCATCAAATTTAGATTATAGTAATGTACACATACATCACAACCAATCGTGCCAAAATGTATTTTCCGTAAGCGATTTCTTGAGTAAATCGGATAAAATTATTTATAAGTATGAGCCAGCCATGACTTCATATGAAATACTTGTCAAATATGAAAAAGTTAATTTGCCGAAAATAGAATCGACAATGAAACGAAGTATGAGTTCCAGTTACTACAATTCTTCATCTTGGTCTTCGAGATCCATAAAACCCAATGTTTTGCATTACTTAGAAGGACATTGTTGGTTGCTTTCATACTTAGTTAAGCGTGTTCACGACGAAACTTCATCTATGCTTGAAAGTGGTTGTGATAATCTTCAGAGAACTGCCTGTTTCGAGAACAATTCTACATCTCCCTGGATCTTAACCTTGGCTGCAGCATTATTCGACGACAATCCAACTCTTGCTAGTTTACAGGAAAATTTATCGTTGAACGATTTGTGGCTATACTTGGAGAAATGTTTGAAGGACGATCGAATTGAAAACTGTCTTGATGCCATAAATGCGCTGCCAAGTAAATTGCTGATGAAATGCACGGAAATCCAATGTTTGAAAGATAAACTATTATGTCAGTTAATTTACAGAATGGAGGATAATCTGGTTGCGGAAAAGTTATTGCAATACATTTATCAGATTAAAGATATTAACGTTCTAGCACAGACCATACTTTCCAATATAAATAAATGGCCTGTACACTTATGCCAGAATGCTTTATCCCATGCTCTGCACCATAAAGATAAGCATCAACTTCCATCGCACTGTAGATTAAAAATGAATGAGACACTCTGTAGAGTTACGGTTTTCTATAAAATGCTGCCTTATTGCAAAAATAAGGAACTAGATACAAGAGAGGCCACTTGGTACGACGTCGTAAACTGTACTGAAAAAACTGATCCAGTTTGCATAATCCAATCGCTAATAGAAGTCGATAAATTTGAATTGTGTCTTGAATGGTTAGAATATCAATCATTTTCCACAGAGATACAATCATTAGTTACACAAGATCTTCTTATCGGTTTATTGAAAAACGATGAATCGGATTTTAAGAATGCCCGTAAAGTAAGTAACTAGCTTTTTATTTATTTTGATGATTTTTCAAGTACTTGAAACAGTACAATTTTTTTACATGTATATATATTTTTTCTAGTTATTGTCGGCGCTTCCAATAAGGCAATCCATAAAAATGTGTAAAAACGTCCTCAAAAGATTGGAGTCAATTAGGGCAATGAAATTCGTTATTGAATATTTACTTGAGAACTGTGAAGCTGAAAATGCAGTTATGTATCATAAAGCTCAAATCGGCGTAGAAATTCTTGACCAGTTAGAGCCTAGAGACAGAGTTCACTACATTCAGTTGATAAAAGAACCGCTTTTAATGCTGGAACAATTGCTCATGAATTGTAAATTTGAAATTCTTCGCAAAATAATTAACGTTATTCAGCGATCTGATAATCTTCAAAAGGCTGATATCACAATAGAAAGTTTTGACAAAATAGTCAGGTTCTATGCAGGAAAGTCTTTAGATTTTAGAGTATCTCTGCAGCGAGATGGCATAGACACTAAATCTAAGGACTCTTCAATTCTCGCATCTTCGTCAGATAATGAAAGTAGAAGCGACGAATTCGTAATGCCACTAAACGTACCGACGAAGGAGGAATGGATTCCCAATGAAAAGGTATAATTGAAATAGTTATGATGAACTTAATTCATTTATATACATCTCTAATTATTACGATACCCTTATCTTTTAGGCTAGAGAGTGTAATTGCTGTAAAGCAGTTATATTTTCAATGTTTAATCGGCGACATCACTGTCGACGATGTGGTCGAGTAGTGTGTGCAGCATGCTCTCAGCAACGAATGCAAGTCAGTAGTTATCCTAAATCAGTTCTTGTAAGAGTCTGCGATGACTGCAAAAAGCAAACAGTACTCCAAATGCAGGCAGCACAGGGATCATCATCAACGGCGAGTAGTGTGGCCTTAGAATGTTGGAAACTCACAACGGATGAAACTCATAATAAGACGGTCAGAGAAGAATTTTCGTTCGAATACGCTCCTAATATATCTCTGTGTCTAGCCATTCTTAGTCTTCATTCGGACCACAAAGCTTATGCAAGGTAAATGATGAAAATTCGAAAAATGTATATAGAACAAAATACGCATGGTTGGATACAAACATTTTTTTTCCATAGCTTCCTACTTGATAAATGTGATGAAATGAAAAGACTTCTACAGCCAGTGACTGGTGGACGCGTTAATCCTGAGATCGATCACGTGCTGATCATAAAAATGATTCGATCATTGTTAGTAGCAGTTAAAGTCAAATGTGCTAAGCTTGGCTTAAATGCTGGATTGGCTCATTGCGACCGTTTTCTCTCTCAAGTCGACCTTATTGCTACGCTCGTCCAGTCTGACTGCCTCGCTCTCATACCGTCGGATGACAGTCTGGATGAGCACGCGTTGAGAAAACTTCGTGATCTACTCACAGAAAAAGAGCAGTGGACTCTCGCGTTGGATGTCAGTACCAAATCAGGCTTGGATACCCAAGGAGTTTGGGCAGCTTGGGGAAAAGCCTGCTTGAAGGTAAACTTTATTACTCAGTTTATTTTCGTTAATATATTTATTTCGCTCCAGGCTTCATGATTACTATCAATTTTACAGGTGGGTTATTTAGATCGAGCCAGAACGAAATTTTCTCACTGTTTAGAAAAAGTATTATACGAAAATTTTGACGATTGGGTCCTTTTGTCTTATCCGGATACCGAATATGCCAGCAAAAGTAGCGAGGATTCATTGGAGATCCAAAAGCAGCGAAAATCAGAAAGTACAAAGAATGACTCGCCGGGGCGCAAACGGCAAACGATTAAAAGTCGGCCAATCAAGGATCCCCCTTTGTTAGTAGAGATTTTACAAATTTTGGAGAACCAAAGTCAATTGAATCCTGATCATTCTCAAATTACTGTTCAATCCAAGTCGAATGTAGCTCAGGATATCATAACGACGTTGAATAGTCTGAAGGCCATAAGCCAAGGCCAGTGCTCCTTTGTTCATAACTGGAATTCGCGTAGTATTTATTATGAGGAAAGCCTTTATTATCTTTTGACATATGGAAGCTCCAATTCCATTTTGGAGTTTTTTGTAAAGCATGAGGAATTTAATAAGTGCTTAGGATTTGTGTTAGAAAACAATATCGAACCCGAGTTGTTCTTCAATGCGGTATATCTACGTTGCTTAAATATGGGAAATGTTCAGAAACTTCTTGATGCTATAAGAACTGACGATGCCAGTCTTCTAACATGGAAAAAATATTTAGTCTATACTTGTCACAGCCTAGACAAAAAACAGTTTCTTCATACACTCTATCATCTGCAATTATTCATGAGAGATTTCATTAGAGCTGCGATGACGTGTATACGATTTTATAAAAATGATGCACGGGATTACGTCGATCTGTGTTCCAAATCTCATTTCCTCATTGAAGCGCAAAAACATTTAGAAACGGAGCTAAACGTGGAAAATTTAAGTAGGAAACGAAGAAAAAGTATAAGTTCTTCTCATAGCGGTCCTCACGGAGGTCTTACGATGGAAATGGATCCCTCCGAAATTGATAAACATATGAACACAATATCTAGGCAATTGGAGATAGCTAAATTTTTAGGGAACGCGGAAAAAGAGGGTAGATCTGTTGGTCCATACTTAAAACATTTACTTGACATGGATACGGATAATGCACATTCCGAAGAATTGCCAACATTATTTGGAAACCAGCAGCAAAAAACTCGTCTTGCTGTGCTGGCAATATTGTGCGGTCGAGATGCGGAAGAAGGTTTTGGAATTGCCTTCAGAATAATGCAAGGTAATGTGAAGTTTTTTTGCATATTAATAAAAACATAAAACTGAATTACTAACATTATATATTTAACAACTTTTTTTGCAGATTATAATTTACGCGCGCAAAAGGTATATTCTTTAGCTGGTCATGTATTAGCATTAGAAAAGAAAATAAGTTCAATCGAGCAACTAATCAAGTGCTGCAAAAGTTCAGGAGCACCTGATTCACAGACTATATCTGATCGTGTTTTAACGCATTGTGTAAAGCTCCTGCTTCACAATTTTCAAATGGAGTCGAATTCTGATTTCAAAGATCGGATTGATTCTTTGATTAGATTAATTAACGATGTTGAATTGAAGGTATTATTTCTTTTCAATATTTTCTTCTATTCAAATAATTGATATGAATTTGCTTTTATAATCTTTCTCATATTTTTCAGATAAGTGCGTACATAGAAAGCAAACAGTTAAAAGCTGCTTATCTTCTCGCCGTTAAACATCAAAGAGCTCAAGATATTAGAAAAATTTTGAAAGAAGCTGATAGGCTTGGGCAAAATGCTATTAGATCAATTTGTACCAAATGGTTAAAACAAACACAAAATTCCTTATAAAAATAGAAAATAAGAATAGGAGGGAGGAGATAATTATCAACATTTTAAGCTTACAAAGCTTTTATTGTACTCAAGTGTAATAGGGAACGTCGCTCTTACACAGTAAATGATATTTGTATTTTATTTATTTAAGCAATACGCGCGATATAGTAATTAAAAGTTTCACTTTATATTGTATCGCGAGATTTCAATATTATCGTGATGTTGCGTCGTACATTAATAACAATTAAAACGACAATATGTATACTACAATGAAATAACAATTGCTCGAGCGTAACGAGACTGCCAAACCACATAGTGATGTAATGTTAGTGGTACTGGCATGTAATAACCAAATTTTAGTATGGGTCTGTGATATGTAATACATGGAATAACAAATGTTAGTAATTGATTATGTTAATCTGCAATGTATTTGCAAGCTGAAATTTCTACTGTATTTGTGCATCTACTAAACTGTCCTCAAAAATAAATTTATACACTGGTGGAAAGTTAACATAATAAACATAAGACTAACAAAACAGTGGTAATTTATTGGTTTTTAATTTCACTCAATTTTATTGTGTAAAAGTAATATTACAGTATTTTTGATAACAGAGTTTAAATAACATTTTAAAATAATTTTTGTAAATTCTAAAATAAAATTTTCTACCAGTGTATGAGTTAGAGTAGATTATAATATAAATGAAAGTATGTAAGAAAAAGTAATAAATAGTACATAATTATGATTTTGTGAAGTACTGTCTTAATGGAATGTGTTTAATGATCAACAAAACCCGATGACAGACTAGATCAATGCCAAGAAGGGCTATCTTATTATTTTGTAGAACGTATATAGATCACAAAAATAGCAGTTGTCTCTCACATTTTCTTTTTTTTGTTAAATCAAACAAATTTTACATTTTTATATATATATATATATATATATATATATATAAAATACAATGTATAAGTCTTTATCTCTTATGATTCTTCTTCTGCTTTTTCTGCTTCATTATCATTACCTTCAGTAAGCCTCTGTTCATATTTTTCAGCAAACTTAGGATCCATATGTTTGATTGACGTTACCAACATCTCCTTTTCTTGTTCAGACCAATTTTGACTCCACTCTCGAAAGAGCTTAATACGACACTGGAAAAGGCTTGGTGGTCTACTGGAATTTTCTTTCCCAAGATTTTCAATACCAGTAAGTAAACCATTTACAAGTCCTGAAGAACTACATCTTTCCAGTAATATACCCACAAAATCGTCTCTTTGCATTTCTGACCACTCTTGAAACCATTCTATAACGTATCGAATTTGCGCTTGATTCGATAAAGTTGTCGACATTTTTCATCTAAAAATAAATTATTATTTTTAAAATTTATGAATGACACACTGAATTCTTTAGTTTATTGCTAATTGAGCTAATTAAAGCACCGCTTAAATAAGGTTAGAAAACGGTAATTCAATTTCTACCATTTTATGAAGAGGATTGTTGAGCATAATGTTTAATCTAATAGTACATTAATAACACTTGAATTACCAATTATAGTATGTTGTATCCGTCTTTTTAGAGTGCAATATTCCTTTCCCTTGTCGGTTTTTGTTTACATTCACGTATACCACGGCTTCCTGCCATTCACGTAATTGCGGCTTTCCAAGTTCAACTCACTCTTATATATATACTTCGGCTTTAGAGCGCCTGTTAAGCATTTACGAACATTATTTTTCTAACTTCCACTTACGTTTTCGCTATCGTAAAAAATTAAAGATGCCAGGTGTACCATTATAAGCTTGCTGTGATTTGGTAAATGTTTATTTTTGATTAGAGGTGTATACCAGCAAATACATGCTGTATATATGCATGAGTAAATGTAGGCATATATAGGTACATATGTATGCGTGTGTGTGTGTGTGTGTGTGTGTGTGTGTGTGTGTGTGTGTGTGTGTGTGTGTGTGTGTGTGTATAAAAATATATACATACAATAAGAAATTAAGAGTTTACCTACTTGAGTTATAACTTATAAGGATCGACTATCGAGCATGCATTACACTGCAGTGCTTCCGATCTTAAAAAATCGATGATATGAAAAATTATGAAATCAGGATTTTTATTTTCTTTATTTAGTTATAAAATATTTACATTTGTTTTTGATTGTACGGAATCGACATCAGTATACTTTCAATTATAGTATTTGCATTTCTTTGGTTTTGAATTTTCCTCCTCGTCATCATCTGAATCGTCATCATCTTCCGATTTGTCATCATCGTCTAATTTTCCTATCGCAAAAGATGAAAATTCATGTCAAAAACTTTTTAGCGTACAGCGATAAAAAAAATAAAAAATCTATGTATTCAACTCACCTTGGTTCGAGCTCTGTTCAACCTGAACGAGTTCCGTAAGGACTTCGTTAACTTTTTGTTGCATGGACTTTAAGTTGAAAATTAGCGAATTTAAATCATTTCCTTGATTCTTTAAAGTATTCTTATAGATACACTCCGATTTATTTGTTACTTTAACATTTATATTTGAGGTTTCAACCATTTTTAAGCTAATAAGTTCTAGAAAAAGGTTATTTAATTTCGGAGTTATACAAATGTTCACTCAAATAGACAATCCCAAATTTTCGTGTTTTGCTCGCTCTGCACTAGTCTGCAGTTATCTAATATGTATCTATTTGTCCTACCTAGTTCATAAGTAGTTGTTTTCTTTTTCTCAATAATAGTTGTAGTGTAACCTATATAAGTAACATGATTGGCTACTTTACTTTGCCCTGACTTGACTGATCCTGACTTTGCTTTTGCTTGATGCAGTTGTATGTATATATGTATATTTGTTTAGCACGCGTGAATGGATGATCCTAACCTCCAATATCATTGAATTTGTTTGATGCCAGTTCTGCAGACGTCGACGACATATGCTACGGTCTCGGAATGGTTTTATTAGAGAATGACGCGGTAAACTATAACAGAATTATTAATTTCTTTTTTTATAAAACTTAAAATCTACAATTTCAGTAATTTTGTTGGTTTTTAGTTTTTAGTGGAGCTCAACAAACTCTTTGAAAAATCACGAGTTGCAGGCTCAGTGTCGCTTACAATAAAACGTTGTAAGTAAACAAATCAACATAACATGATATTTAAAAAAATATTTTTGAGAAAATGTACAGTGTTCATACATAATTTAACAATCATGCAGTCAATGGACACAACAAACCAGAACCAAGGGAGGGCAGAGCACCTCTGCCACCACCAACCGAGTACCTTTGTTTAGTACGGGCTATGCATAAGTCGAAGAAACTCTCAACAGTTGTAAGTAAAATCCGAATTTCAAAAAATCAAACAATTAAAACTATTATAACAAATATCAACAAATACTTATTCAGCAATATAAATCAATTGAATTTATGAATAAAATAACAGTAGTTATTAAACATTAGTACCTCTTAAGTTTTATAAATAATTTTGTTATAATATCTTTGTTTGAAATGTATATTGGACTATCACTAATACATTTTAACTTAATAGAAAAGATAAATCAATTACTTATTATATTTAACTTTCAGATACATTCTAAGGATGTAAATAAATTTCAGCAAGCATATTGGAATCTGCTGAAGACAAACATAAATGGACTTAAAAAGTTGAAAAAAGTTAAATCAGCAAAACCTAAAGCACATTGACAATCTAAATCTAATTTTTTTTTCAATATTTGAGGAATCCTCTGTGCAAAACGTTTGTTCTGTACAATTTAGAGTGACCCAATTTTGATGGGTAATGATTACATACTTTTTTAGAATAGTACATACATAACTATGAAAGTATAAAAAAGAACAATTTAGTTGCCAATTTATATATTTATTCAACTTAATTTTTTTACACTGTTTATCTTTTATCAAACTCCATATAGCCAAAATAGGGACAAATCGAAGTCCATGGATAATTCATATTATCCCCTGTTACCAAACATTGATTGGCACAACTCAAAAGCACTTCACCCTATTTAATTGTAAAAAATCATTTGTTAATCAATCCAGAATATAAAAATGTCGTTTTTAATATAAATAAAAGTTTATATACCTTAAAACAGTAGTCGCATGTGAATAAACATTCATCCACTTTATCCATAGGCCTTGCTTCAACCCAGGACTTTAGCACAGTCACCAAAATAATGAATATGATTTGAAATTCTAAATAAACAAATATATCACATTTTACAATATTTATTAATTTTTCTAAAAAAAAATGTAAAAACGTTAAAATATTAAAAAGAATTTTGATTCTTACTCATAGTTACAAAAATTGATTCACTCTGTCAGTACTTTTGCAGACTTTCTACATTACCTTCGTGACTTGATATTTATATACCAGCCCATATCCAATATAATCCTTCATCAAATTTAATATCTGATGTATCAGAGTTGTGTATGTCCACAGTAGATAAAGCCTGTTTCTAATAAACCTGTACCTAGTAAATATACACTATACAAACTAATAACTTTGTTTATTTTTCTCTTTTAAATATTTAATAAAAGAGAAAAACATTATTATTGAAAATTTATTTTGCTTCATTGTGTAGGAGTAAAACTAAAAAATAATTAGTTCAGTTTAGTTAATAAATTGATAATCAAATCTAAATTTCAACTTATAGTAATAAAATAAAAATTGAATGAAAACAATTATTATCATATTGTCACTAATAAAAAGATTACCATATTATACAAAATATTTGAGAAGTGTCTTTTAATAACAGAAATTACGAAATAATTTCAATTTCTACAAATCCTATTAGTTTAAGATAATATAGTTTCTAACAAGATGACCGATTTTTAAAATGAAAATTTAACAATTTTGAAAATGTATATAGGTATAATTTATACAAACTTAAAATATATTTATTTATACTAGAATTTAATTTGTTTATTACAATAACCATTGTAAAGTAATTTTTATAATAGAAAATTAAAACGCTTATTATATGTATGTGTAAAATAAAAAATATGCCAAATCGATGCGCTATAAAAAACAATTAAAAACCTTTACACGCGGATTATTGCAGAACCTTTCCCGATGCGATTGTTATAAATTTTTAAGAACAAGCCATATAGGTGAAACGTGTCAGATGTCAGATAACACGAATAGTTTCATAAAAACATACATCAAATGACAACTGATGTGTATACCTATATCTATAAGTATATAGTGAATTATTTAGAGAACGTTTTCATGTTGTACATACATAACCTACAATGAGTGAGCAGTTGGTATATACTATATGACTATAAATACTAGAGCTTAGATTGGATTTTGCATTCGCAAGTTTTATAAATATAAGTATTCGAAAAATGTCTATTAATAAAACAAAAGTTTTATTATGTACCGGCGTTTCAAGTGAAACAGATAACAATGAAAATCAGTATAAAAAATGTCTTACAGAACATGGCTTTGAATGTGAAATATTGCAAGTGTTACATTTTGAATTTATTAATCTAGATGATTTGCGAAATACTTTACTTGATTCGGAATCTTATAATGGTAAAGAATTTTTAATCAATGTATTATCATCAAATCTTTTTCATGTACTATTATTTAATTTTTATATATTAATAATATATTTAAGGTTTAATACTAACAAGTCCAAGAGCAGCTGCAGCTATATCTATGACAAAAATGCAAAATCCATTTTCTATGGAACCATGGCTAGAAAAACCAACATTTTGTATTGGCCAGGCTACAGAATTTGTTGCAAAGGAACAAGTTGGATTAATTAATATATTGGGTTCTGATTCTGGCAATGCTAAGAATTTAGCTAATTTTATTGTAAACATTATGAAAGAAAAATTTGAAAAGCCATTACTACTTCCATGTAGTGATATTGCAAGAGATACAATACCACAAATTTTATCAAAAAATAAAGTAGCAGTAAAAAAAATTATTGTGTACAAGACAAAAGCTCATCATTTTTTAGAAGAGGCTTTAAATGAAGCTTTAAACCAATCACCACATGTATTAGTATTTTATAGTCCATCAATTGTAGATAATATGATGAATGCCTTATCTAACAATAAAACTGTATTTGAAAAATTCAAAATTATAGCAATTGGTCCTGTAACTGAAGAAGCTTTGCAAAATGCAGGAATCAAAGTTGATGGAGTAGCTGAAAAACCAGAACCTACAGCTTTGACTGAAATCATACAGAAAATCGTTTAATTGCTAAGTTAGGTTTTGTTCATAATGAAATCAAATTATGAAGCACTGATTACATATTAATTTTTTGTTTATTTATGTAAATATTGTATACATATTTTAATATTTCTATCTTTAATGAATTTTAAAATCCTCTATAATAAATTGTACATATTTTTAAAAATTATACATGTCACATAAATCTAATAAATTAAAACGTGTATTTTATTTTTTGATAAAAGCATCAATTCTGAAAATACTTGGAGCATTTTGATTGTTAAAGACAATTGTTAATACTAAACTAATACATCACACGAACACAATATCATAATAAAATAAATTTTTTATACAAAATTACTGTTAGAACTGAGTAAACAAATAAGCAAAAGAATATTCTTTTAAATAATCTCAAAATATATAGTTGATATTTAAAAATTGACGTTTAGTATCTGTTTGGATTTACAACATTGCCAATAAGACATAAATCTGCTCCAACAATAGTAGATTGGTTAGCATAATAAGGCTGTGAATTATTTCCACCATTATTGTATTTCATTTGTATAGCAGTCTCATAATCAGGTGCCGGTCTATACGAAGGCAACAAGGCACGTAAATTATTTATATCTGTTGTAGAAACAGATACAACAGGGCATGGCGAAGTAGAGAGATCATTGTAACTCGTCCAGCGAGTGTAATCTTCCGTTCCATTAGTATCCAAATTAACAGACGGAGTTTGTTCACTCGAGTCATTAGTTTCAGTATCCTAATTTAAAATACATGTATCAGTACGACGGCAAGTTTCAATGCAAGCAGCAGTTTGAATAAATTTTTTATATTGTAAATATTAACAATGATACTTACAAAATATCCGTTAGTATGACGTTCTGGAGGCTGTGTTTGCTGATGCTGCATGTAGAATGTATGTTGTGCTATACATAATCGCCACATATACTTTGCACTTCGCGACTCTCTGAATGAAAATTGCTTTGCATACTCTACTTCAGTTTGACATTCTATTCTAAATGTTTTTTTGTGATTGATAACATTACTTATGTCTTTCCATCTGTTAACAATAAATATGAATTTTACTTATGATATGAAAAAAAAAAACTTATTTAACTCTTGATGCAACTAATATTTACCTATAAAATTGAGTGGCTTGTGTACTGGGAGAACAAACCATAATGCCATTGATTGAAATGCCAAGAATAACTTCATTGTTGGTTTCATCCTTAAAAAATAAAAATGAAATGAACAAATTTAGTATATATATCGAAATATTATTTAACTAATAATTTAAAGGACAAAAAAACCATTTGCTTACTTTAGCAGAGAAAGTTTCATGTCCATATCCTTCTAATTGCATAACCATTGTAATATAGTATTCTTCAGCTGCTGCCTGTGTAACACCTGCTATCATTTTATACTGGCATAGCGAACTATTTAATAGTACTTCTTGTCCACCTGGTTCAGCTTCAATTACTGACTATACAAACAAAATAAATATTAGTTTTATGTTGATTAAATTCATGTAACTGATTATTATCATTGTGTACAAAATTTTATTACTTTTGGGAAAAAGGTATATTGTTGAAGAAATTCAGTTCGATGTCTTTCCGCATCAAAATTGCCAAATTCTGCTTGCATAGAATAGCTTGCTAATACAGTAGCTTGCTGTGGATGGCAATGAATTCTATCTTCTAAAATATCACTTTTCAATTGAAGATAATAATGATACCTAATAGAAATATGAATATTTTTATTCATTTATTTAAAATCTAAAAATGGAAAATTAATTTTTGGTTGCAAAACTATGATTTTATACCTTGTCATTTCATCTTGAATGAACTGAACATCTGTGATGTAAAACATTACTCGCAAATATAGATTAAAACCTTTAGCATCCTTTTCCAGTTGTCTTTTTAAAGGTTTATCCATATCCACCCAACGAGGAGACGGTGTACCATGTCGACAAACATAACACAGGCCAAAAAATTCTGGTTGGCCTAAGCCAAGTCTTTGTGTTACATTGGTCAAACATTCTTGACCAAGACTGTCAATACTAAGAGTGCATTCTATCGATGTTGAGTCCAACAATTCAACACAGATTACATACTGATTTTTGGACACAACATTGTACTGGCGGCTTTTCTTCAAGTGGAATTTAAAAGGCATTCTATAAATAGATAAGATTAAACTCAAAAGATTATATAAAGTTTATCAATCATAAAATTAAATAAGTATTGTACATACATACTATAATTTTATGTAAACGTTTACACATACCTTTCAAATTTATATAAAGTTTTGTAATTATTATTGGGTTTCCCCTAGTCATTGTCTCAAGAATAACATAGTACTTAATTCTAATTTAGGAACAATTTAAAGTAAAGATATTTAGATTTATAAATACTCAATCAACTGTCAAGAACAAATATAACCTTATACATTCCATAAACACGAATGACGAATCACAAACAGTGTTGCCAGTTTTGTTGTGAAATAAAATAGGTATATAAGGTATATCAGTAATTCGCCTTGTCGAAGGCACACTAGCGCCAAATCACCAATGCTAAATCAAATATATGAGAGGTGTCGGAAAATGGAATATATACATAGTTAGAATGAATTATTACATATTGCGATCCTAATTATTTATATTCCATTTTTCGCCACCTCATTTGATTTAGCATTGGTGATTTGGCGCTAGTGTGCCCTCGACTACATCATACTTTCAGTTGAGTGCATTGTTATTCGAGAGTATCGCTTCTGTTAAAATAACTATTTAATTAATCAATATATTTTAATTAAGATATTTAGCAAAAAATTTACTTAAATTTTTAATTTTATTATTAATTTATTTTTTAAATCATAATAAAATTAGAATTTATTCTAACAAATTTGGCAACCCTGACATATATAGGTGGCGTTCCGATCAGCGAAAAAAGTATACTGAGAAGTCTGCTGGTCTGCAGCCAGTCTGAAGTCGATTCTAGCCTTTTTTGCAGATTTATCTCCCGGTATTGAAAAAGTAAATAAATATTCAACTGTAAGAAATAAAAGTTCATTATTAAGAATAATAATCTTTAATTACTTTAAAGGATCAATAAAATGTTGGGAAGAATTGCTCATCTTACAACTTTAAGAAACCTGACAGGACTGTCAAGTGAGTACAAAATAATTTTTTAAGGTTCTTTTCATTGGTTACATAAGTAATATTTATGATGTTTGACATGACTACAAAGTTATTAAGTAGACAAATAATTTCTAATGTTTATTATTAAGGGTCACTGGTAAAGCAAGGAAATATTTCAAACTTGCGATGCTACTCAACAAGACTTGCTGCACCAACGTTTTCAGGACAATTAAGCTGTTTACCTAAGCCAATAACTTTGAAAAATGCACTTTGTCCAACTTTATCTCAGGTTGATAAATATTATTTTGTTTTTATAAGAAGCTAGCATTGTCATATCTAAAAATAATTTGTTGACATTTGACAGCTGACAAAGATAACTGCTAACAGTTTGATCCAAACAAGATCTCAAAGTACACATGGAGATCATGTGAATTTGTGGAAACTTGAAAGATTAGTGTCCGCAGCATTCGTACCATTACTTCCTCTGTGTTTAATGCTTGATAATCCTGTTCTTGATGGATTATTGGCTGTTCTATCAGTGATACATGTTCATTGGTAATTATTATTTTCTTCAATCAACTTCAGTTTATAGAAACTATAAAATAAGTTGTTCTTTCAATATTTCATATGTTCAATTTGTTGAAAAAAAATATATCTTTTCAGGGGCTTGGAAGCAATCATTGTAGATTATGCCAGACCAATTGTGGTTGGACCCATTGTTCCAAAAGTTTGTTTTGTTGCCCTATACCTTGTCTCTGCTCTCACTCTTGCTGGACTTTTAGTACTTGTATACAATGGACCTGGTATTAGCAAAGTAATTAAACAGGGCTGGGCAATTGGAAAAGACAAATAAATTTTCATGTAAAAGTTAAGGTATTGAGATACAAGACATGAAATTGTTTAATAAAATAAGTCATTAAAAATTTATTGTAAATTAGAAAATAAATTATTCTACCAAGCATCTAAAAGATAATAAAATAATTAAACAACAATTTAAATTAAAATTTTGTATTTATTTATAACAGTAAAATTACAACTATTATTTTGTACAATGTACATAACTGCAACTTATTTTAATAGAAGTATATTCAAAATATATACATCTATGTTGTTGCAAACATTTTTGATATGAAAAACAAACAAGATAAAAATAAAATAAACATTAATCTATTCATCATAAGGCACTTATATATGATGTAAAAGTGTCTACCAATTTTTTTTCTTCAAAAACTATTAGTAATGAGAAATAATTTTAAAAATATTCATACAAGCCAAATGTATGTGCAGGTCATTTATATTAAAAATAAAAATAATTAATAAAATCAATTTTAATTCTAGCCTCAACATTTTCTAAAAAAATTGGCAACCCATACTGTGGCTTATTGTATAATTTAAAAATGTTTCTTTTACTATTTTTCTTCAGCTTCTTTGTTTGTCTGTGATATCTTAAGAACGTGCATTATCACCTCATCAACTGTTTGTGTTGTTAAAAGCGATTTAACATTTTCATCTTCTATGACAGCATTAAATAAAAGTTTAACATTTCCTCTTAATCGATCTGGCAATGTTAAATCACTATCTGCTGTAAGGGGTTCATGTCCACATCGTCGAATAACAGCTTCCAAAACATCTTGTAAAGGTGATTGCAACCAACCAAACAACTGAAATATGTTAAAAAGGTGAATACGTTATATTTTAAAATTTAAGATGTAGTTTGCAAAAAGTGTTTGGAAAATTGATTACCTCTAATGTTTCTTTTTCAATAAGAATAGTTAAGAGTTCTGTAATAGCTTTCATCAATTCTTCTGTTGAGAGAATATTGGTTTCTCCTGTTTTCATTTTTTCAGCAGCAATATAAGCAATGTTAAACATTTGCAATTGTAAATGCTTCTTTTCGGCTTCGCCTAATACATCTTCCAAAAGATCTCTGTGTTTGGCACGTATGTGTCGCATAAGACAATCTTGACGAATAAACGCTCTTCCACACTCAGCACATGACTGTGGGGGTTCTCGCCTATGAGTGTTCATGTGAGCTTGTAAGGATGACTTAGCAGCGAAACATTTTCCACAATTGTCACATTTATGAGCTGATAATAAATTATATTAATTTTATTATGTTTTCTAAATTATTATTCTATAAAAAATGTAGATTATTAAAAGAACTTACGTTTAATTCCAGCATGGAGATTTATGTGTTTTGATAGATCCTCTTTTCGTGTAAAAGCTTTATCACATGTTTCACATTTGAACGGGGTAGCACCTTCATGGACAAATTTCTTGTGATTGGTAAGCCTTGCTTTACGATTAAAAGCTTTTCCACAAATATCGCAATAAAAGCCATTTTCTCCAGTGTGATGAAATATGTGAGCTCTCAATTGAGCTGCTTGAATAAAAGACTTATTGCAGTACTGACAAACATGAGGTTTTTCTCCTGTATGAGTTCTTTGATGACGATTTAATGTTTCCCTTGCAGCAAATTTCTTCTGACACTAAATATTGGAAGACGAAACATTTTTTAAATTATTCTAATTAGAGACAATACACATATATCTATTACAATAACATAAGAAATAATATTTATCAAGTTTAAAAAGTGCAGTCCATTCACAAAACTAAGTAATCAATAATATCTAATAATAAATAAAATATCTATTAAAACCTATTATATATAATGATACATAAGATAAAGTAAAAAGACTATTTTACATTTAACAGATATCAACACCTCAAATTTGGTTTGACTTACAAATATTTATGTCTTCAAATCCTTAACGAGTGCTTGGAATTAAAGTATTCGATAGCTTTATAATATGAATATGGAAATTCTGTAACTAATTAAATCACAACTAAATCAACTTACATATTTGCATTCAAAAGGTTTCTCTCCAGTATGAACCCTACGATGTTTTTTCATTGCTAGTGTAGATAAGAAGGTTTTAGGGCACAGGTCACATTCTATTGGTCTTTCTCCAGTATGCACACGTTGGTGAATTATCAATTGTTGATTAGTATAAAATTGTTTTGGGCATAGTTGACATGATTTCTTCTTTCTTTGGGGCATTCCAGCATGAGTTCGTAAGTGTTCTCTTAAATTATCTTTACGAGTGAATACTTTATTGCAAACCTATGCATTACAATTGACTTTAGATTATTCCAAGTAGTAAATTATAAAGAACAAATGGAAATTTTGTTACCTGACATGAAAAACTATTAGTAGTGTCTCCATGACATCCTGATTGTTGTTTATGACGATTTAAGTGGTAGCTTCTTGAAAAATAAGTATCACATTTATCACATTTATACACTTTGTTTGTTTTTACATGCGTTGTATAGCGATGTTTATCTAGGGCTTTTTTATCTCGAAAAGTTGAACCACAATCATTGCATGTACATGAATCTGATTCCCAGTGAATAACTACCAAATGTCTTTCCAATGAAGATGACTTTTTAAATGACATATCGCAATGAGTGCACTTAAAAGAGCCACCAGAATGAGCTGTTTTTAGATCTTCTGCACAACAGTGACATTGACCTTCCGATACTGGCTTAATTGGTACTTTTTTGTTATTGTTTTTAGAAGTGTGAGAATCTGAAAAAGATTTTGTATTATATTACAATTATTTTAAACATTTTTCAATTTTCCAACAAGTGTACCTGATGGACTTGAATCCACATTATAATCTGGATCATCAACTTGGCTATCATCATCTTCATCTTCTTCCTCAGATTCTATATCATCCATTCTACCTAACTCTAAAATATCAGCATCATCGTCTTCTTCTCTACATACTTGTATATGCTCTTTCAGCATCTATAAATAAGAATATTTTATGATAGAAAAATAATTTTACCCATATTAATTTTAGTATAAAAAGCAGTGGTACAATAATTATGCTTACATCTTCACTTGCAAAAATACGGTGACAAGTAACACACTCATAATCTCCAATAATTTGTATGATTTGACCATTTTGTGCAAGTACTGTAAATATGAAAAAGAAGAATTAGAATACATTACATATATTCTACAAATGAGAGCCAAAATAAATGATTGTATTACCTTCGTCAGCATCTATTATCTCAGGTATAATAAAAGAACCATCAGTGTCATTTTTGCCTAATAGGTCGGCTGTAAGCAGTATGAATAGTTTAAGCATAAACAGAGTAATACAAGAAGAAAAAACAAACTCCAAACTTACCAACAACAACTTCCGTCATACCATCCTGTGGTAGATAAGTGTTTTCCACTTTCAAGATTTCTGTAAAAGAATTTCATACATTTAAGAACACAGCATGTAGATATATATGTGCATACGCAATGCCATGTACGGGATTGATAGTGCAAGTATGGAAGCGCAACAGGTAGCGAGCCGTTACGAAAACGCAAAAAATGAAAGGTGACGTGCTGCGTGCACGAGCCATCCTTACCTATGACTTCGCCCATGATCGACCGATTTTGCCACGACGATTCTCGCGACGTACACTATTTATTGACAGACGGCCTCCCTCACCGCTTTCACTCCGCCAAACGTGAAAGAGACTCAAGAGTCTCAAGACACAGTAGGTATAGTACTTAGAGGCTGCTTCAGAAAATGCGTACGTCAACTCGTTGCGCTGCTACTGCTGTTGGGACGTTGTAACAAGTCGTGGTATTTCATAGTCGCCTATATGTTTTCTCTCCATGAGACTTTTCTCACTTGCAAGCAATAATCATCATGATGGCTGTGCGGAAACTCGAAAGGGCGATAAGGGGCGACGATATCGCCTGATGGTTGATGCGTTTCTCGCTTCTCGGCGGAGTGTATATCCCTACGATTTTTCCCAGCCCCTGACGGCACGATCACCACACGAGCACGACGCGTTACAAAATGGCCTAAGTGAAGGGGCACGCCTTTTCCATAGCTTCCCCTCTTGCCCCCTCCACAACTCCGGGCTTTATTTCCGTCAGTTGCTGTCTCTCTCGCTCTTTGATAATATAGGTACTTATTTCCTTTTTCCTCTTTGTAGCAGAATGTTTTTTTCTGTATATGTACATACATACACTGTATCATACTCGAGGAAATGTAATAATGAACGATTTGATTCTGAGAATTAAGTTATTACGTTTTATTTTTAATCTATTAAGGTTGTCCAAAATTCAAAAGACGTAGGTAGGTATAGTTTTTCTTGTGCTCCGATCTATACATGAATATACACCTTTAAATTTTAATATTATAATTGCAACGTTGTCAAGTCTTCGATTTTTCAATTTTCATTGACAAAATAATATTGATATTTGATATATCAACTATATCATAGGATAAGTAATAATTTTCTACGACATCCATTATTAATTAAGCTTGGTCGAGAATAAAGAAGTCAACATACACAACATACACCTACTATCCATATACGCAAATATTTCACAAGAAATTCTTTTAAATCTTGCCGCGTTGTCGCTCATAAATTACATTCCAAAGAGCCGACAACATCGCAAAATTCGTCGTGTCGTCCGCGAGGGCACCGCGGTTCGGTTTGTCCATGCGCGAACGCTAGACATCAACGTCGACGTCGCGGTTCAACTCCTCCTTCTCTCGCGGGTGTAATCACAATCGTGCATTTTATATATATGTATAGTGTGTGTGCACACAGCACACTATGCTGTGCTGTCTCCCCCGCGCCCGTACGTGTGTCATCTAAAGCGATGATCGTTCCGATCAGGTTGTCCTCGTCGACTAGCCAGAGCCGCGGCTCGGAGCTGCCCAGCCGCATCCCGTACAGGTGGTGATGATGACGATCCGGATGATCATGTAAAAGAGCCAGATTTTTCTCTTGCAAGGATACAGATAGCAGCAGCTGCAGCGACTAGACTTGCTTGAATTTATAAGGATCAGTGAGCTGGTCAAATATTAGATATGGCTCAGTGCAAGCTAACCCCGCGGGAGTTCATTATCAATGCTTTCTCGCCGCAAGTGGCTGCTGTTTGCTCAGCTTATGCCGAGGCAACCTGCCAGAAGAACAATTTGTCGTTCATCGAGCTTCTGCAACCCTTTTGCAGGCTCAATACCGAAGGTAAGATAAGCTCTTTATCGCAACACTATCCACGAACGTGATTATTGTTTCTGTTATTGTGCTTTTCAATAAGCAATGATGAACTCAAACTCAAGTTTGAATGCATTTGTTCGCTAAGGCTTATTGACTTACAAAAGACAATGTTCTGCAGATTGCTTTTCGAGCACTAATTTGTAGAGGGATGATTACATAAAACTTGCCAATGATTGCAAAGTAATATTTGTTTAAAATTTTGCTTTAATGTATAAATTATATTTGCAGGTCATATAAAAGATCCACAAGGAACAACTGTAGTTGTTCGCTCCTTGCAAATATCAATCAAAGACGTCAACTATTCTCCTCCAGAACCAAATGTAGCTAGAAAATTGTTGAATGAATCTGTGAATTCTACTTTTAATGAGCGCACAACTATAGTTCGTACAGGAAGCATAGATCTGGATGTACCTGTGTCAGTCCCCTGGTTTGAAGCATGGAGGGATACTTTTCTGAGCGTTCAATTTCCATCAGATCACGAGTTCACAAAACATTTTCTAGCTTGTATGATTGTGGTCTCGACAATGGATGATAATCCCCTTGAAAAGATTCAACAAATGGGAGCTCAATTAAATCTGAGTGTTCCTGGAAAATTACCAAAGTGGTTTAATAACAATGCTCTTAGATATTATATCTTAATACATGATGCAATACAGGATGACAAGAAGAAGTAAGTTGTGAAAAAAGAAAGGATCATAAATATTTATTGTACAAAAAATGATGATTATCTCTTTTCAGAGCGGAGGATATTTTTACAGAAATGAAAAATATATACGGTCCTAATAACTGCTTTTTTCTACAAATGAATTCAAGACCATTTAGTGGGTCAGATGACAATACTCACCTTCCAGATCCCTGGAGTCAATTTATAGTCAAACACTCTGATTTGTCTGGTAATAGTGATCAAGACAGTTCTCCACGTACACCTGCAGATACTATGGGTGTGTCTTCCATGCCAAGTGCAGTAAACACGGAGCAAGAAAAGTGTGTAATAATTAATTTGTTGATTTATGTTACAATTGTTTTAGTAATTTCGTATCATTGTTTAATGTTATTGTTACTTCAGATCAACTAGTCAAGCTGGAACACCTATTGCACCCCGAAATTTTGCACTGCTTACCCCAGATAAGAGTGAAAATATTAGTCTTTCTTCAGAATTATCAGATTCACAAATAGTACATCTGGAAGTTGGTCAAGAAGCTGTTCCTACAAGCACAATTGCAACAATCCATCCTCTTAGTCCAGAAAATGAATTACCTGCCAAGTATAATAATTTTGATAGTTTGAAACAGCATTTTGACGGAACTGCTCCAATTAATGTTAATGTTTGGGCTGATTCACCTACTCATTTAACTCCTCAACATGGTGCTAGACTTTCAACAGAAGATCTTGAAAGATTAAAATCAATGATGTCAGAATTTTGTCTTAAAAGTTTATTACCTTATGTTGAAAGACAAATAGGTTTGCTAAATGATCTCATTTCTAATAAGAAGGGGGTAAGCCGATCTCTTTTTAGTGCAACAAAAAGGTGGTTTGGAACTAGCAAGCCAGGGGTCCCTGGATCTGTTCCAGCAAATGCTGTAATGTAAGAATGAATCTTTTTATAATTATTTTTAAGTATAAAAATTTGTAATAGTGTCTAATTTAAATTTGATTGAAGATATACCACAGAATCACCAGAACTGCAATTAAGACGTCTAGGAGATCTTTGTTTCATGTTTGGTCATTACTCACTTGCCTATCAAGCGTATCATAACGCAAAGCGCGATTTTGCAGCAGACCAAGCATGGATATACTATGCAGGGGCATTAGAAATGGCTGCCCTAAGTGCTTTTATGATGGATGAAATGATTAGGAAAACTATAGAATATATGGATGATGCGATTACGACTTATTTAAATACTTGTAAGATGCCACAGTTTGCCACTAGAGCGACTTTACTAAGCGCTGAGTGCTTAAAAAATAGAGGTCTATACGGAGAAGCGGCAAAGCAATTAATACGAATGACCAGTGAAGATTCAGATTTACGTTCAGCATTGCTGCTTGAACAGGCGGCATACTGTTTTATTTCCCCAAAAATGGTAAGGAAATATGCTTTCCATGCGGTATTGGCTGGTCACAGATTTTCCAAAGCTGGGCAAAAAAAACATTCCCTAAGATGCTATAAGCAAGCATATCAGGTAAACTTAATTATTGCAAATTGTTCAAAAGTTTTGTGGATTATTACAACTTTTTTTTATAAATTATGTACTAATTTGTAGGTTTATAATAATAAAGGCTGGTCATTGGCAGAAGATCACATTCATTTTACTATTGGTAGACAAGCTGCATCCTTAAAACAAGTAACAGAAGCTGTTCTTGTTTTTGAAAAGTTGTTAAATGCATCTAGTAAACAGCCTGCTCTTCAACAAGCAGCTTTTCTAAGGGAATTTTTATACATTCATAGTGTGAGCATTTTAATTTTAATTAATATAATTTATTTATTCATATTTATTTATTTATTTATTACTAAACTAAAATACCAAAGTAATTGTGTTAATATTTTCAGTTGGCAATACAAGAATCAAAAACACCCCAAACAGATCTTCCTATATTACCACTACCTTTAGTTGAGGACAATCAGATTAAAGTATTATTAGGGCCTGTTATTAAACCTGGCAATAACATTGAATTAGTAAGTCAAATCTTATCATTTAGCCAAGACGCCGACGATGTGCGGTGGTCAAAACTTGAAGAAATTTTGTTGTCAAAAGCCCAAGGAACTCCACCGATGATTTTTAAGCCTACAGTTACAATTTACACTAATTCCAGCAATAATGCAAGCAAACCAAATGCAGTTGTCAATGAGCCAATTTATTTATGCATAACTTTATCGAATCCTTTATTGATACCATTACCACTTTCTAATTTAAAATTACTCTGGTCGTTCAACGACGACGGATGTATTATTAATAATGAAAGTTCAGAAGAATATGAAGAAAGTCTTGTTGAAACGCTTAAAATTGATTCAGTCATGCTTCAACCTGCATCAAAGCAAAGCATTGTTTTATCATTAAAACCTAAAAAAATTGGCCAGTTGAAAGTTTTAGGCTTAAGTTATGATTTATCAAATCCTGCCCCAGCAACAGAACACATTAATTCAAGTCCAACTAATTTTGTCTCTGGAAAACGGTTATTTCAAATTCAAGGGCCAAAATTAAAAAATATCAAAGAAAAACCTGGTATTTCTCTCTATGGCACCGATTTGAGACTAGATATAAATATAGTAGATAAAGGACCGTTTATGCAGGTAATCATTAATATGTAATTGCATAAAAATTGCTTCTTTATATACGCATGATATTTGATCGTTTATGTTTTCATTTCAGATTACGTTTACGCCTCTTACACAAGAAATGTTATGTGGGGAACTTCAATGTATGGAAGTAACTTTAAAAAATATTGGTAATGCACCGTTGAAAAATATTCATCTGGGTTCTACCAATCCAAAATTATTTGCATTTACAAATCAAGAACAAGATTTTAAAAAAGGTAATAATAAATTATGATCATATTTAATATGAAAATATTTTATGCTTAATCTGTTATTTACAGGACAAACGAAAAAAACCGATGATCTTGTCACTAAACTTTCATTACCTCCCGATAAAAATGATACCTTACAAGTCGGCGATTCTTTCAAAATGACTCTTTGGGTTTGTGCACCTCATAAAAAAGGAAATCATCGATTGGATCTATTATTTTACTACGAAAATTCTGAATTGAAAAGTATACCCAAGCACAGACTTAGTCGGCACAGCTGGCATCTAACAGTTTTGGATTCAATTCAGTCTAGCGCTATTGCTCGCAGAAGTGCAACGAGCAAAGATAATTTTTCATTACTAAATTTAATAGTGCATATTAAAAATTCGAATCAAGTACATGATCCATTTATGAATGAAATTGAACTTATCGATATGGCATTTCATAGTGATGCGTGGGTTTTAATGAAATCAGCAGATTATACCAATGTCAAAGTGCAACCTCAAGAAATGATACACTTCTTACTTAAACTTTCGAGAAAAATCGGTGCCGATTCGAATTTTTCTGATGTACCGTTATTCAAAGAGAATTCAGAGTATCTGGATAACATACCTTACATGAAGTTTATTAAAAAGCGACATATCGTACCTTTGGATGCCAATGATAATCAATCTGATAATCAACAGTCGCGAACCCAAATTGAAAACGATCCAATCGCTTCTACCATGAAATTAGATTCTACCGTAATACTCAGATGGAAAGCTAAAGTTACAGAAGGCGGCGTGATCATTCGTAACGCAATCGGTCAACATTATATTGATTTACATTATCTAAATAAACCTTATAACCATCCCACTGAAAAACAGGTGGAACCGATTGAATACTCTGGGCGTCTGAGAATTTTTGGTCCCGACATCAATATACCGGATTCTCGAACACTTACCAAAAAAGAACAATATTCTGAATTAGAATGTCAAAAGAATTTAGTATGGTTTTATTTAAAACATTCGAAACAAGTGACTCATGATTTTTCGCAAAGTCGAATATGTGTTGTACCAGTCATCATAAATATGCAGAATAACTCTCAATCTCATATTTATGTCAAAATTGACTCTATTGGAACTAGCAGGTATTTTCATTATTTTTTTTTCAACAACTATCTATTAATTAAGAGTAATATTTTTATTTACAAATTAAAATTTATTTTTTAGTCAAAATCTTTTGCCAAACATAAAAACACAACTGTACTCACCTCAAGCTTCGACGTCTTTTCGCTATGCCGGACAAACATCGATTTTATGCGAGTTGGAACCTTATGGCAAATGTGAACTACAGTTACAAGCTATTCTTCCTACTTCGGGAACTTATGATTTGTCATCCAGATTAGAAGTTTCTGCTAGAATTGAAAATAAAGTTGAGTACACATTACAGAAATGGCGCATGGAAAGTGTCTGCATTATTAGCAATACTTCAGTGTTGACAAATTGAAAAAGATTAAAGTCTCGTAAATATTTTTGTTTATTGTATTTTAGTATTAATCTTACATGTATGTACATATTATGAAGTGAACTAGAAAAAATTATAGTTGAACAATCATATTTATTGCACTCAATACAAGAAAGGAAAACATAAAAATCGTTTTCATGAGTGTAGTATGTATAAAGTACATAGTGTGGTGCCTTAAATACCATACAAAAATGCTGATAAACGGTTCAGTTTTTGATTATTATCAGAGCAGATTTACATAAGCCAGGTGCTTTAATTTTTTAATAATAAATGTAACCTCACGGGAGCTCTAAGTTCTTATGCAAATGAAAATACTGTTGGATAAATATTTATAAATTAAAGTATCAAATTATTTGTGACGTCATGGTGTAAGTATGTATTTAAAGATTATGCAGCAAGATGGAGACTCTTTTTTGTAAATAAATTAGAAACATTTATTATGTATAAAAGATTGATTTTGTAAATATTAACAATTATGTAGTTGTTATAAACCTATTAAAATAATTGAAATTTTTTTTAATGTATTTTATTTGTCCTAGTCTGTTTTAAAACATTTGTAAGTAATTATTTCATATTTTTGAATATATTTGGAAAATTATAAAATTTGTGATAAATTATTAACTTTTTTTTAAATTCAATCTAAGATATTTGTTTTAATTGTATAAGTACTTGTTCAACTTTATTTACGGTACAAGTAATACATTTAAAGATGCGCGGGCTACTCCATTTTTAAATACTTGCCGCGGCTTATATATCTTTTTTATTCGCGCACGCATCAAGTACCAAAGCTAGACACTCATCAGCTGCACTGTCAAGCCGTGTCTTTACTTATAGGTATTCGTAATAGTATTTTCATTTTAGAAGCAAGACTATCAAAGTCTTGCAAGGATTTTTTGTCCTCAGTGCAATGTTTACAATAAGACTTAAAAATCTATTCAATTATCAAATAAGTTGATTGAGCTTTTGGGTGTTTACTTAATGTCAAAAGTTAACCTCAACAGAAATGGGAAACTATGCGGGTGATATTATAATTTGGTAAGTTGTGACATGTGTGACTGTTTATTTAATTATTTTTCCATTTATTTATTAGTAATTATTGATTATAAATATTCTTATCCTAATCAACTGTCATTGATACTGTTAAAGTAGCATAATTAAATAGTACATATTTACTTGCATTTATCACTGTTTAGATGTTTTCATATTTTTACATATGTCAATATATTTGTGTATATACATGTGTACAGTAATCCTTTTTAATGTAATTTTATTATCTTGACAGCCTGCTGGTTCTATTTTCCATATGTGTCATATATGGTACAACGCACATAATCAAATCCTTAGTAGGAAATGGAGAAAATATATTGAGTTCTGAAACATATTATAGTTGGATTGTCAGATTTTGCTTGAATTTTTCTGGCTATGCCACTGTTTTACTGCCAGGATACTTGATATACAAATATGTTAGAATAAGTAAATATCTTCAGAGAAAAGGTATGTTATCTTGATCAAAGGTTCTCATTCATTAAATATTTGTGATTTTATATAAAACTCCTGTTATCTTTATAGGTAAAGGATGTTTACCAAGATTGGTACATTCTTGCTTTGTGGGTACCAGTGATCAAAGTTTATTAGATTCATCACATTATTCTCCAACACCAACAAATAGTCATGCATCACGCACATTTTTACAAGATTCATTTTTATTAATACATTGTTTTCTTGGTTTACAAGTTAGTTATTTAACATGGGGTTACTTACAAGAAAAAATCATGACACAGGTATTATGAAAATTAATTCTTTCTTTTTATCTTATTTACATACTGTGAAGAAATTTCAATATAAAAGATTGTTTGGTCAATATATAATATTACTTTTGATAAAATAAAACTAATTATTAATTAAATAATTATAGGAATACGATGATGGAAATGGCAACAAGGGTCATTTTAAGGATTCACAATTTCTAGTCTTCATAAATAGAGTTCTAGCAGTTGTCATATCTGCAGTTTGCTTATTAATTATAAGACAACCACCCCATTCAATACCATTGTATAAATATGCATTTTGCTCACTTTCTAATGTTTTAAGTAGCTGGTGTCAATATGAAGCACTTAAGTATGTCAGTTTTCCAACTCAGGTACTGGCTAAGGCTTCTAAAATTATTCCAGTTATGATTATGGGAAAAATAGTATCACGTACAAAGTATGAATACTATGAATATGTAACAGCAGTTTTGATATCAATAGGAATGTTAATGTTCATGTTGGGTAGTACTGATCATGAAAATGGTAAATTACACTTGTGATATCTATTTTTTATTTATATATTTTGATATTTCATAAATATTCACATAATAAATTTCCAGATGGTGCTACTACATTTTCTGGAGTCTTACTGCTGGGTGCATACATGATGTTAGATAGTTTTACAAGTAATTGGCAAAATGCATTATTTAATGTGTATCATGTTTCTAGTATACAAATGATGTGTGCAGTCAATTTGTTTTCATGCTTATTGACAGCAACTTCTCTATTTCAACAATCAAGCCTTATGTATTCACTAATGTTTATGGCAACAGTATGTTAAATTTAATTTACATTCTATTTTATTTCGCATTTCTTATAGATACTTTATGGTAATTTTTATTATTTTAGTACCCTCGTTTCATACTGGATTGTATTTTAATATCCATATTTTCAACCACGGGTCAGTTATACATATTTTATACAATTTCAAATTTTGGAGCTGTTACATTCATTATAATGATGACAGTGCGACAGGTAATTTTACTAATTCATCTACTTTAAAAAAAATATACTATACACACTATTAGACATTGGTAAATCATAATAATTTCTTTTACAGGGTTTCGCAATACTTTTATCATGCTTATTGTACCACCATTACATCACACCACTTGGTATGTTTGGAGTATTTTTAGTATTTTTGGCAGTGTTTCTACGCATTTACTGCAATAACAGGTTACATTCAATTAAGAAACGTCGAGCTGAGGCTGGTAGCATTAAGAATAGGCCCTAAATATTTTTTAAAGATTTATTTATTGCTACTGTACATGTTGTAAATACATCAACTTAGGAGTAATGATCTCACACTTAGTGTTTCAAACATAAAGCGATAAAGGAAGTAAATTTCACTGTAAAATTAATGACAATATGTGATGAAAGGTTTTAAGTAATAAATACATATGGTAATGATAACAAACATGCTTTGAAATAAGTACTTGGTAATAAATATATAAATAATGACTGATGTGCGCAATCTTTGGTATACAATATTGTTGAGTTTTATTTTATAAAAATTCAGCCTTCTGGTGGTGGACGTCTATAAACTGCCACAAGAAACATGATGGCAACGATGAGTTCTGCTGCCAATAGGACAAGTTCTATGCCACATAAAATCTGTTCCAGTCTCAATGTTCGATCTTGCCAGAATAAAAAGTAAAGGGTAGCTAAACTACTAGGTATATTTAAGGCTACTCCCAATAGAAATGGCAATCCATGATCTAGTAAATTTCCTTTTCTACCAAGGTATATTCGTATACCTTCTGTTGTAATAAGAAACAGCAGGAGTGCAAATTCCATTGATATTGTCCCAAAACTTGTAGGAAAATTGTATGCCTTTACGCATTTCATGCAGAATTCACAAGTAGCAAACATTCCAAAATAAAACATGTTCAGATAAAGGAGTACTTGATACAATAATGAAAGCATAACTGCAGAAGACATTTTAGTATTTTTATTTATATATTATCAAGTAATTTAATTTTGCTATTATTATATTATTCTTCAGTTAAGATAAATGTATAAATGTTTACTTTACTCCTTATTAAAGTTTTAGTAATTTTTTTGGAGTTTGTATGGTTGAATAAGAAAAAAAATATTCAACTAAAATGAAAAAATGTCTAACTAAATATGAAACTATTTATTTTACATTTATAGCGTCTTTAACCTATAATCCATGAATATGAAGAAGTATAAGATGGGAGCATTAATGAGCTGAGAGGTAAAATTACGGAAACTGTTGGGGGCGCTAAAGTAGCAAAACGGTTCAAAAAACGGTGCGGGAAAATTTTAATTTCAAAGGCTGGTAAAAAAATTTAAGATTTATTTCTTTGCTGATTTCCGCGATTTTTCATTAAAAATTTCAGCTCCAATATTATTCATTTACTTACCTAGAATAGTAGTAGAACATAAAATATTGATATTCTGTTTTAGCTCGCTCGCGATGTTCAGGAAATCCGTTTTCTAGTTGCCTCTCCATAGTGCGCTTTATATTTATAACGCAATCTCATAAAATTTACATTATTTATTATAAAAAAATTATTAAATGAATAAAAAGAGTAAAATAAGAATAATATATTATAGTCATTATTATAAGTAAAATATAAAATATATTAATTACGTTGAGTTGTAGTAAATGAAAATATACAAGATATTCAGTTTTATTTAAGAATTAATATCTCATAAAAATGTATTTATAATTATCAAATTCTATACAATATACACATAGATTTTTCTCACATTTTTTTTATCATCAAATATATTATAGAACACAATAACTTGACCAATATTTTTTTAAGATTCAAACAACCAAAATATAATAAACTGCATAAATTTTGTCATTCTTTCATATTGAAATTAATTGTAAGAATAGAAAATAAATAAGTTAATATTATTTGGATTTTTTTAAAATTAAATCTATCAGTTATAAATGTTATACATTTCACGCGTGGTGTGCCTCTGCACATTTGTGCGGGTATATTACACATACAATGCAATAGATTCAACAAATTTGAAGTTGTATATAGAAATACTATTGTATAAAGTGTCGATTTGCAAAAGACTTACAGTGTAAAATTGTTTTACAATCTTAAGTTTGAACTCTTACGAACTCTTACGTTATTTTATTTTTTTCTAACAATACTCTCACGAAAGTACGATTTTGGACCGACACATCATTAATAAATAACAATGCAGAAAAATGCAAAATTAACTGTGATTGTATAATAGTTGATTTGTTCATAATAAATTTCGTTGCTATAAAATAACATCTAGTATAATATACAATTGTTATAGTTTTTTTGTAAATATCGAATGCACGAGTTTTTTTTATGTGATAGCTAGCTTTGCTTGAATCACATTAATCAGTCACGTACACAATCACATATAGATTTAAAAAAATAATTCTGTGCAGCCACCTTCATTTTAACTAGTATAGAAATAGTAACAATATCATCATCTACGACCCTTCTCATGAACTTTCACATTTACATATTTTACGATGATAATATCGTAATTCTCGTATACTCCTTCATTTTTTAATTTAAAATAATTTCCATCATTGAATCTTCATTTCCGATAGAAGTTACTTCATTAAAGTCTTTAAAGGTTTGCGACTATTTAAATTCACAGATTGCGTTTTGATGGAGGTATCAAATGATTTGGTAATTCTACGGGCAGTTCATGACCATCTAATTTAACGTTAATTAGATGCATGGCCAATGCAAACTCATCAGAATCAAGGTACCCATCTCTGTCAACGTCTGACAGTTTCCAGATTTTCCCAAGTACAGTGTTAGGTAATTTAGATTTAACCATTTCAGATTTAGCAGCTGTAAATAAATTTTATATCAATCATCAGTTAGAAAATATTTTTAATTTTTAAATTTATTAAATTTTTTTTGAATAATCTATGCTTACCTGCACCAGTAATTTTTCCATCAGAAGGTCCAAGAGATTCGAACAAAGAATCATATTTATACTTTTCTTTCATAACAATCCATTCTGGTTCGTTAGAACCTGCATCTATACCTTCTCCTTTCTTGTATCCAAATGGACTTGCTTGATCTTCAACTCCTTCAAATGCTCCTCCTTATGAAACAGTAAATAACGCATCATTATAGGCAATCAAATCAATAATTACATTTTTTTCAAACAAATATGTAAGCAAAAATAACGATATTTTACCTTTTATAACTGGGTCTGAAGTTGTTGTACTTTCTTCATGTGGGATCATTGCCATTAGTTTAGAAATATCGTCTGAAAGCATTTTATCTACAACTTCTAATAATCTAGGTTTGAGAATATTAAACTTGGTAAAGTCATGATGAGCTAGATTTTCCTGCATTTTTTTGAGATCTGGGAAATCGCCTGGTGATATCTGTTGTTCGCGTTGAATTTGATCATAAATCTGTCCCAAATTTTTGATCAGCTCTTTCTTTTTATTATCTTTACCAAATACAGAGGGCATATCTTTACGCAATGCACTAATAATATATGCATGTACCTATTGTAAAAGATTAAAAAATTGTTTTATTAGCATTTTTATTTTAACTTGACATATAATTTTTCAAAATGTATTTACTTTTGCTAGACGTGCTCTTTTGATTAAATCATTGAGTTTTCTTAGTGCAGCATTTCGTGGCAGTGAACGCATATCTTTAAATAGGTCTTGTTCTTCATCTTCAAATAATCTACAGTGATAAAAAAATATTTTTAGTAATAATCTTAAGATTTATATGTATTAAGTAAAGAAATAGAGAAATGTACATAATGTGTATAAATATTGTAAATACTTAAGTATATGCAATAAAAGTAAATAATAAAGATTTATATGCAGATAAATTAATATTGCTAAAATATACCTTCTATTAACATCATATCTTAAAGGTTGATCCCAAAAAGATCCAATGTAAACACGAGCAACTTCTGGTGTTTGTAGGACTTTACCAAGAGACCACATGAGAGCACCATAAACACGCATAAGTTGTTGGTGATCAATCATATCAGCTTTGTTCAAAACAATCCTAATTTTATCATCATGTCCCCGAAGAGCTTCAATTGATCGACGAAATTCATCAGATATGTCTAGCTTATGTGCATCAAATAAAAGAATTATTCTATCTACTCTTTCTGCAAACCATTCTAGTACTCCAGTGAAGTCGTAACCTCTGTCCACCTGCAACATAATTCACAGACTTAAAAGGATTATACATCACATTTTTCTAGAAACTTAGAAGTTAAAAGACAAAAGCAACTTTATAATACAATGAAATGAGGATTGAAGGCTAGGCTCTGTGCTACATTAGATTTATAATTATATTTGTAAAGGGCACTTGTATCCATACATTTCCATAAAAAAATAAATAAATAAATGAATGAATGAATGCATGAATGAATTAAATACGCACCCTCTGTTTCTCTCCAGAAAGTATTCCAGGAGTATCAACAATAGAAATGCCTTTCAACACTGGCGAGTTAACTGTGGAGCACTGGAATCGATTGAGGAAGGCATTTCCAAACTTGGTAAGTGGTCTAAACTGTTTCTGTGGATCGACGATGAGAGCATTACCAGGGATAACGCCCTCTTTATCATCATACATAACAGCAATAAATCTGTCTGTGGTTGGTTCTGGCCCAATTCTAATTCCAGGAAAGTCTCGCTCCAACAGATACTTGATGAACGTTGTTTTACCAGTAGAATACTGTCCCACCAGAAGTATCATAGGCTTGGCATCGAAGTCAGGATCATCCAGTTGTGGGGAGTGAAAGTCATGGAACTGATATGCTTGCTCCAGTGGCAGTAGTTTAGTCTTATAGATCTTCTTGAGACCCTCTGTGACATTCTCAAATAGCTCCTGCTTGTGAGAGTCATCCTTGCTGAGCCAGCTGAACATCTTGGAGATTTAAATGCAGCTCCTCGCTTTTCGCACTCTATAGTTAACAGAATTTGAACAAAAAAAAGGGTAAGACAAAAGATACTAAAGCTGTATCCCTTCGCGGTATACCATCAAGTTTCCATCCTCGTGGAATCCATGCAATCGCGCTTTAAATTTACTTGAAAACAGCGAACTATTGATTATTTCGAATGACTACAGTCTAGGGTAGTGTAAAAAAGAGCAATCGGCTAGACGAGGCCGTTATTACGAATTTCTCAAAACAAATTAGAGCGAACGATGCATGGAACTCGACTGAGCAATCGAAACATGATCGAGGCAGGTCTTAGCGCACACGCAAGACATAAGTATTGCACAGAGAGAGAGAGAGAGAGAGAGAGAGAGAGAGAAAGATCGCGAATGTAGCCGGCATCAATTAAAGCCAATCGAGCAAGAGAAAATTGGATCGCGGCCCCGGCAGCTCGACCAGACGACGGCGAAAACTTGTCAGCTGGTTGGCATTTAACCTTTCAAGAAATCTCTCGGCGACGTCGTGTGGAACGTCGTCAGCTCAGACGGGTACTTATACCTATAGCAGCTAGCAGCCGACTACTACCTACTGCTGATGTATATACCTAAAGTATATATAAGTATATGTATATAACTGTCACATGAGTCGACGCGCCGAAAAAAACCTTCACTCAAGGCTGCACACCGCACGTAATTTCGCTCACAGGAGGGATACATTCAGAGAGAAAGGAAATGAGTAGTCACACACAATACGACGAGGATGATTCACAGCAGCAGCAGCAGCAGCAGCAGCAGCAGCAGGTCAGAGGAACCACGCGCAACACTTAAAAATCACGCTCTCTCAACGCATCGACCAGCTGTGCCATCACATCACTCTTTCTCGCTCGCACTCTCTTTCGAACGTATATAGGTAGACACGCTCCTCTCTACTATAAGTAGTCTCTACTCAACACAGTGTCTCAGTTGTGCATTATGTTGTAAAAAAAGTGGGTCCCGAGAGCGCCGCCTCGCTCCGATGGCCTCGCGAAAGGATAACGCGAGAGAGATTTTCTCGGCGTCTTAGTAAGTATACCTACGCTTTGTATGGAACCAGGAACTAGCGTGTAATATAAGTACACTTGGTGCTTATGTTTATGTGTGGTATGTGTGGGGGTGTGGGGCTGGTGTACGCGTGAGCACGCCACGAAAATTTGAACTGCGGCTCCGCACTGCACACGCGATTACGCTGCTGCTGATGTGCTGTTACACGCATGCACACACTGCTGACCCTAACCTGTTCTGGTCTCGCTCACTGGCTGGCCTGGCTGCGGCTGGGCTACTCTATACTGTACTGGTGCTATACACTGTTTCTGCTGGCGTATAGCGTAGTAGTAGCCGAGGGCGGGAGGGGGAAATAGAGAGAGAGATAGAGAGAGAGAGAGAGAGAGTCGGAAAGCGCCCAGAACCAAGTCCGGATATATATATATACACACACACACACACACACACACACACACACGTTGGAGGATACGGGTGCTCCAAAGTGATAGTGTGCACACATGCATGCACAAAACGCCCATATGACTGACAAGACGTGAATGGCTCGTGAGTATATACCAAGCATAGTGTACCAAGCCCCTCTCTTTTTCTTTTGATTTTGTATCGCTGATTTTATATCTGAGTACACGCGTATATCTATTATCTATATCATACTAGTGTGTCTGTTTGGGCTTCGACTTTACTTTGTCCGGCTATGCTTGCACAGAACATTATAATAGACGCACTGCACTGCACTGATTTTTCGGAAACGATATAGCTGTATATGATCGAACACGAGCACGAATAGAACAAGAATAGTTCTTAAATTTTTTTCCGAGCTTTTTTTTTTAGAAATATAGAAAGTCGTCATATCGCGTACGAATACAATTAACTATGAAAAACATGTACTTTTGAATAAATAATGTTTGTGTTAACAATAGCAGTGTTTATATATATATATGTGTACTGTACTAGTGTAGAAGTAAGTGGAATAAATATAATTTTAGTGAAAATACGTTCCATGCCATGCCAGATCACGCGGTAGAATACAAAAAGTGTTTTGTTTCGTAAAAACTTTGTTTGAATTTGTAAAAACTGCTTCGTGCGGCTAAAAGCACACGCATACTTTGTTAAAAAAAAAAGTAAATTATACAAATGCATAAGTACAAGACTTTTTCTAGACGAATAATACGACAAACTCCTTTTCGAAGTAGCTTAAAAGAAGAGAAATGATTCAAAGTAATTTTGCTCGTACTTTTTCCGGTTTATCCGCGCAGTCAATTAGCTGTCCTGACACACTGAAAAAAAAACACTCAAATTCAAGTGAAACGTGCGCGCCATTCGGCGAACACCAATTACTGATATAATTGTGATTCCGAATCGAGATCGCGGCTAATCGAATCACATATTGTTGGGCGTTTGCTTTCCGCTGTGCTGATGCTCGTCTATCTGTGTATTCGCTGTACAGTGCAGTATACACGTATTTGTGACGACTCGTCATCACATTACGTTGTCAGTACATTTGTGATTCGCGGAATGCAAGTATATGGAATATGTGTATACGCAACTATGTTCTGCACGTGTGTGCAATGTGCATCGTACTTCTGTGTCAAAGAATTGATTGTTATATAGTTACAAGGTCGGATAAAGAAGCATTTTTCCCCGTCTCTTTTTTCTTATACGGTTGAATGAGCTCTGAGTGTTTGTTTACTTTTGGGATTTTCCTGCATGATTCGCCATATTGGGTTATACAATGGATTATAATTGTAGCGTTTTTTTCCCTACTTCGTATGTACATGAAATTTCTCACATTGAAAGTTTCAGTGGCGGAAACTTGGTAAAAGCTGTAACGTTATTTTACGAAGTGAAATCAAATGATGAACTTGCACGCGTAAACTTTTTCAAAGAATCAATGTACAGTAGTACTTGTTCTTATAGATTATCTATAACATAGTTACATATACTTTTCTATAACTACTGTATCTATTCTCTGCGTCATTTGTGAACTAAATAAATCACATCTAAAAAGTATTAGATATCTAAGCACGATGCGGATGATGCAGCAAAAACGTCTAGACAATATTTTCATCATCATTCGTGCGTGGAGAGAAGAACAAAAATCATCATTTTTACATTTCGACTTATCATCTCGACACGCGTGATAAAAATCGATGTAGCGTTAAAAGTTTCGAGTTATATATTCTTGCACTTCGCTCTTATCGTTCGTAATAATTAAAACATATCGTGTACTTTATTTGTTGAATTTCACGTCATCCTTTGCAATGACGAGTGAAATATGCAAACGATATTCTTTTTTGTTAGAGCTAATCGCGTTATATCTCAACGGAAACTTCATTGCCACGTCGATTTGTTTCGAATTGCATATGAAATATTTATTCAAGATTATGTTCGTTACATCTTTATGTTGTAGGCGGCCACGCGACGGCCTTCTGAAACGCAACTTTGTTAAACAGACGCGCGTTACATAATTGTTATCTCGAACTCGCGCATTCGTATTGTTTTATGTATAATGCGCGTGTATATTAACTCCAAAAATGCGAAAAAATTCGCGCCCATAGTAATAAAATTTCCGCCGTACCAAACCCATCCTTTGACTACTGAACACTTCGAATAAATCGCGCATCAAGCTATTCGTGCAGTATATTAAGTATATCATTGCGATGTCACACAATACAAGACACATAATAGACGAGGTTGACGACCCAATTATCGATAGTCCACTTAAAATACGCGCACGCATCATCGCGTCTACTACTTTACGTCAGCCACTTTATGGCCTGTTTGCATATTATGTATAACAGCAGCCTCGATAAAACAAAAGCTGCGAACCGTTAAATCATCGCTCGTGTATGTATATACACGTTATAAACGTAGACTCAAGCTCCAAAGTACACTGTGCCGCGGCTGTCTCCACGCGCCGCTCTCCGATATGATTCAGACGTAATAAATATAGCCATATAATGTATCTATATATTATACACGACTATACTGGAAAGCACGTATATACAATCACGAGTTCGATCGAGGTAAGCGAAAAATGCAATATATAAGGTAAATTCGCAATAAGATGTCGATCACTTTCGGCATGCAGTTATATCGAGAAGCTCCGCGAGTTAGGCAACTTCGGGGATATCGTGCGGTGGTCGAGTTTAATTGTATGTGCTATATAATCTCGGCCGGCTGATAAGGTGATAAAAAGCATTGCATGAACATCGGAGCCGAGTGAATCACGTTGTTGGGAACTATTTTTCGTGTCCTCGCGAGGTTATAGCACAAAAGAACGCGCCTATGTACTCTCAACTACGTCGCTCTATGTGTGCGCTTTGTGCACACTTGGCTTCGTTTGCTATGACGCTTGAATTGAACGTATGGGTGTATAAATGCATTCATATGTGCCGAGAAGAGAAAAGGATGATCCGATTATGGATTAGCTTATACGATAGATAAATTTTGAAGTTTCATAAAACTGTATTTTCATGCGCAGCACTGATTAACGTGCAGAATTAATTCTCATAATAAACTTGATGATGAGAGCGAAAATTGAATAGTAAAGATAAGAGGATATATAACGATTGGGCTTTCTCCGGTCGTACAGACAACAATGTTCCACATGTGTCGAGATAAATATGAGCGAACTAGTTTTATATCGCCAAATAATTTACTGATTTATTTTTACCAGTTTAATTTTTGACAATTATTTTGACACTCCTTTTGGAACAGATTTATACGAGTGACAGAAACATTTTTTCGTACATCAAAAGTCAAATATTTAAGAAGGCATTTATCGCGTTCGCAATATACGTATATCTAATACTTTATCGGCTTCTTTTATCGCAATGTCGCTTGAAGAATCTCAAATTCCACCAATCTTTTTCTTTTCAAATATGAGACTGCACATTCATTCAATTTTTTCCACAGTTCATGATATATTTTTTAAAGCACATACAGAATCGTTTAAATTATTTCATACCTATATAATTCCAGAATATACTATTGAAAAAAATACTACAGTATAGATGAGTAAAATAAGGCCAGCGTTGCAAATTTGTCAACAGGTGCACTATTTACTCAATATACTCTTAGATGTAAAACACACGGGATATATACTTATTGTCAAGCTTTACAGCGTTCAAAAAGCCAGCGCAAACTGGCCCAATTCAGGCCTGCACTAAGGAAACGTTGGCCCTCCTGCGCTGACGAGTGCGTCTATATCTTTCTCTCAATCGTCGCTGTATAACGGCGTCTCTGTTAGCAATTGTCGCGCGCTCGCAAGCATTACGCAATATATGGCACATATGCAAAGCGCCGATTGCGCAACAAGCGCTACTCGCTCTGGAGAAGATTATACACGTATGTGTATATATGTATAGTGCGCGTCAACGGCCACATCCTCTTGTTTCCGTGCTAGCGATTCTTGCCGGATTCGCCCCGTTTAACGAGCCGTCGCCGGTGCTCTTGAAACTGATGATCCGGCGACGTCCTTCCGCGGATGCTCTTCGCGTGTTATATAGCTATGCGACATACATATATATACGTATATAGCACTATTATATGGCTCTGGAAAAGCGCGCGAACACGCGAGTACAGTATACAATGTCGGGCCTTGTCAACGAGCCGATTGAGCGGCTCGTGTAATATAACTAGCGGTTTGTGAAGCAGCGATCGTTTATGCACCGTGGAGATGCACTGTGGATGTCGAATTTATGACTTTTGCTGATTCACTCCTTATCATATAATTTTTATGGAAAATTAAGTGCGTTTCGCGTGAAATTTGAATCAAACGATATATTAATTGATATTAACGAAATGGTAGAGATAAATTGTCTGAATATTTCAAAGTATTAGAAGAGTGCGAAGGCTATTTTAAATTATACATATTATACGACTCGACTTTATTGTTTTATTTTTTTAGAGCAGAGAGCTAAAGAGACATAAGAAATAATTTTAAAAATAGACTACAGAGCTGTTCTTTGTCGCCTTTTTCTATTGTTATTTAACGCCTATCCGTGAGCTAGTACATAGGTATCCTGTTGCGTGTGTGATATATGATGAATGTTGCAATGCAGTTTTCCGTAAAATAATTTTTTTCTGCGCCCCTACTCCAACTGCCACCTTAAAAGAATTCTTTTCCGGAATTCGGAAACTAAAAACAAAAATATGAGCCAATACTTTATCCTCATAAATATTTTCATACTCATTTCTCGCTTATCATGGTTAAGCGAAAATCTCCGCGTAGGTTTGACAGGAAACTTGACAGGGAACACCAATTTCATTTATTTTTGTTTCTTTCTCATGATTTTGCCACTCCATTGGCGCGATACGTTTTGTCCTCGAACAATGCCGTTTTTTCTCTCCCCCGTTTATACTGAAGCAGCAGTTGCGTGAATTTTTCCACCTCAAATACGACGTTCAGCCTACATGTTGTATATATATGTATGTATACCTATATGTAGCAGTTACACTAAAAATAGGTAGTTCGAAAATGTTACTCTTTAATCGAATTGGTCGTGGTCAATCGCGACGGTGTAATCTCATTGGCAAGTTGAAATTCTATCATAGATAAAATTATTCAAACAAATACTATAATAGTTTAATTAGATTTGTAGCTGTCATGGCTATACTTTCAACGCTAATAACATGTTTATATAATGATCCTTATTGCCTTTTTACGTCGCACTTTTTATTTCATCCAGGCCTTCACTGACATCTTCAACTTTGAATATCTCATTACTCCGTTTTGTTTTACCTTCATTAAGATGCTTTTCACAAGACAAATTCACGCTCTGTTTTGCGCTTTCAGGCGGTATACCTTCGTTTCTATTTTTGACTTACTCGCTCGAGTTTCGTGTAAAAAGATGATCTTACTTCGCCATCGCAAAAAACGTTTGAATTTATTTTTATTATAATTGCATATAAAATTATTTCGTTTCCGTATTTCATAATGTTAAAATGCTTTTAGAGCTCAGATCATTTTTATTTAAAAAAAAAAGTCTAAGCCACCATTGTGCAAGCATCATTTATTTCATGCTAAATTTTAAAATAAGATTCGAGTGGCTTTCAGTCAAGATTTCCCCAAAGCCGATAAAAGGTCCTGAGAACTGCCAGAAACAAAATCGGATTGACGGGTAAAAAAACGAACAGCTGTCGACGTGATTGCATGTTGATCAGTAACTCGAAAATCGTTCCGAGCTCTCTGTCGATGGTTTTATTTTAGAATTGACTATGTGCTTATCAACTCACGTCCATCAGACTCGTTAAAATCTCAGTATAACTAATATAGTAATCGCTTTTGTGGTGAAGACTCATTTTAAATACTCATAATTAAGGTAGTTGTTATATTATGTATATTACAAGCTTCTAATTCAGTTCGCCTTCAGTAGCAGCCTCTTCCGCTACGTTTCTCTGGCTTATCTCTTCTTTTATCCTTCGCGAGCAACGTCAATTCCCGCGTGACTATATAGCGCCAGACACCGCAGTAGACCGAGAGAATCCAATTGCTGGACTGCTCTAGAGCTTGCGCCGCTTCAAAATGCATTGATTGCTGCATAAACCTTGAGAGCTGGACTTATTGGATGATTCGAGAGCTAGCTCCTCGTATTTTCTGCAATTAACCGATTTCTCAGCTGCGGACGCTCGGGGACGGCGTGCGAAGCTGCAAATAACGTAAATAACGGATATTAAGATCGCGATGACATTTATGCGCGCATGTATACAGCGTATAGCTTTTGCGACGCGCAATGCACGTGCCGCGCGCGCAGCGAGTGGGAATAACGTTTATAGACAACTGAATAGCGATGACGATCTGTACGTGATGCTCGTATAGGTATATAAACTCGTTTGATACTCGTTAAACGTTTAGCAGACGATATTAATTCGCTGGATGATAATGGCGGACTTTGTGCGAGGATATTTAATGAGAGCTTATGTATATATCGAGATCATCAATTATCGGATGTTCATTATAGATTCTCTCACTCGCAAATTTTAATTGTTATGTTTGTAATGTGCAGTATTTCGCTCGGGGGCTCTTGCAATATTTGACGACTAATCCTGGAGGTCATGAATCGTATCGATTATAAACTACTTCGAAATTAAAGGCAATATCAATATATACGCATAAAAATGGTTTCAGCGTGAGCGCAAATTTAATGCATTTACAATTCAGTACTGATCGAAACAGACTTGCCTTCGACCAATTTTCGATAAATATGAATGCACAACAAAATGTAAAGTTTTTTTCTTCGTGATCAATCAGGATAGATACTATATAGTTATAAGTTTCTATTTCGTCTTTTTTTGCATTTTTTCCGTGTTATTTATTTTATCTCTAAAATGACGTCGTTGATGACGTTGATGTGCTAATGTTTGTCTTTGCAATATCTTAGGTGTCTTCTACTTGTGCTATCTAAAGAGTGATTATTGATTCAAGAATTTCTACAGTTCCTATAGGCGAACAGTACATTTTACCTTTTGACTTGCAACAGTTATTAGACGTGTTGAAGTAATTTTTTCATTGACGGTTCGCGATTAGATTACTTATATTATGCAGTATAGGAACTCTTACAATGTTCTTTCTTTCTAAGTCAAGTTAAAAAAAATATGAAGGCGGTTACAAGAACAAAATAAAGTTTAAGCAATGTCGACAATAATTGAGAAAACGTAAATAAATGATGTATTGACAATACTTTACTTACAAAACATCTTGTCTAATATTTTGCATTATGTATTTACAGTCAATATAGATAATTAAATCCAATTTGAGAATATTATTTTGTAAATTATAAATTACATAATCTCGGTTTTATCGTCTTTGTTCGCATTTCTTTGAATGGTATAAAAAAGTGAAAATACTTTTCAACGGACTCATAATTGGCATTCATTCTCCCAATTCTCTGGAATGACGTCTTTCCAGATTTGGAATAAATCGTCAAGCTTACACAAATCTTCGCAGCCTGGTATTCTTAGCTTATGAAGTGTTGTAGTTTCCGTATTATTCAGCATTGATATCTAAAAAAAAAATTAAAAATTGAATAGTTGTTGGAAACCACTAACATATTTTTATCAGATTTCATTAATTACATTACAATATTCCGTTAAAGCTTACCCGAACTTCTTGTGACTGGCCTCCCTCGATAACACGCAATTCGTAAACGAGACTAACGCCAAGATCCAGTTTGAAAAGTTCATCAACAAAACCCATCGCTCTTAATGTATTGACTATGTTAACATCATGCGTAGCGTACAAGTGAAGTTTTTCATTAGTGCTGTCATCTTTCATATGTTGCAAAATGTGTTTCAGCAACGGCCCTTGAAAGATTTATTTCTCATTATTAAAAAGCAATTCATTTTTTCAGTATTAATAGTCTTATATTTACCTCCACGAAGTCTTTGCTGAAGCGTATTACTTGTGAACAACGTGTAACTGCGAGCTGCGATTTCTCGCATTTCTGAATTATAATATTTCCTTATAGCCGGTGGAAGTTTCAACCCATTCATCACCTAAAGCGATATCGTGTAAAATGATTTTTTTTAAACTTAATATAACAACTATTAATATAATATGATAAATAGATAATATACAAATCCTTACTTCAATTTCCAAGGTATTGTAAAGAAATTCAACGTCAGTAATTGTTTTCATTGGTTGTCCTGTGATGTTTGTGAGTGCTTTGTAATAGGATTTTAAATTTTCGTCGGATCTAAGCGACTCATTGTAATAAGCTTCTTTCAATGCGTTTTCCAGCCGAGGACACGACTTGCCGACCACAAGAATCTGCAAGATTGATCAATAAACACGATTATTTAGATTTTAGAAAAAAGAAAATTAAGTGTATGAAAATTAAATAAATAAGGTAATTTGATCACAAACAGACCGTTTATTTTTAAAGTAAAAAGAGCGAATGTACTTGGTGTTATGCTGGTTTACCTTATCCATATCCCTTGGAACATAATGAACGGGAATGGGCCTCCACGGAAGGCCAGGAACAAAGGTATCCTTCTCATCTGGAGGATAAAGGCCAGCGAGCAATGCCTGAGTAGACATTATACAGCGATCCGAGTAACTACTGTTTACTATTGTGCTTGCTGCAGCGTACTTGTGTTCCGTGATCCAGCCGAATTCTTTGTTTATCCATTGGCCCAATGTGTACATCTGCCGCATACCTTTCTGAATGTTGTAGAAGGAATAATGTAATTGTGACCATAAAATTACATAGCTTAATCTTTAAAAAGACTTCTTTTTGCCATTATAAAAGATATACAAATAAATATAAAATGATTTTTACCTTTGTCAATGCTCCCCAGCCATCAGGCCAATCGTAGTGTAAGTACGGATCGTTAGGATACGTTTCGGTGGGATTTCGATCACCATGACGAAACACCTGAAAAAGATTGAAAAATGAACATCTTATAAGTAGTTGTTGTTGACATTATCATCATTTTTTTTTCTAATAAATTTGCGACATGAATTACAATGTATAAACAACAGTTTTTAAAACTCATGTACGCGAAGGCAGCGAAATATTGCAAGAAAAATACCCATTAGAATTTAAAAGTGTTTTAAGAAAATAGCTGAAAGAATCAGAAAGTATGCTTTCAAAGTACTTACAACGAATACTTTCTTAAGAGAAATGTCCTTTGGTTTATCTCCAAAAGCCGTATAGGCCAGGAGAACGCATCCGATTATTACTGCAAGGACTACGACTGTGGCGCATGTTATTCTTCTTCCTGGCTGACAGCCACGTCTTAATGCGCTTCTGTTCTCCATGACTTTTCAGAAAAGTTTCAAGTCATTTTTTACTGTGCTTTTTGATTGGAATAATAATAATTTTAAGTTATCTTATATGATGGCTTTTATAAAACCATAGTTTTTTTTCATCATTTAGGTGAACGCGAGAGCTTATTAGATCTTATCTTATAACAGTATTTTTCAAAAAGCATGAATGAAAAAATTAAAAAATCGTAATATGAATAATATCAAAATTAAATGAAAACCTTACCTTTTTCGAATTCAGCACTACTCAACTATTGTAAGCCAATTGAGAATTGATAAGTATACCAATAAGCACGCATTAGATGATCCGTCACTGAGATTCTCAACACTAGTGTGCGATCGCAGCGCTTTTCTCCCCACCAAAAATATTTTCCTTTCGCTCAGTAGGTAAAATGTACACAAATTTACACAGAGTTGCAAATTCCAATTAACTCCTAATAGTCTTGTTTTGTCTTACCGGCGTCTTGCTGGTGCAACAACGCATGATGTCGCTGTTAGGCACTCTTATGCGAGATCTAACTTTTATATAGGAACGGAACGAATTGAGAGAACGAAGGAGGTACACAGCTGATCAAATAGCTCACGCGACCACTCTTGTGTCGGTGGTTTTCTCTTTCTCTGCCCCCCCCCCCCTCACTCGCTCACTCTCTCTCTCTCTCTCTCTGTCTCTCTTTCTGTTGCACAGCGCACAACACTTCAGGGACGTAAATAGTAAAACAGGTGCCCACGTTTGAATGATTTACTATACAGTTTGAATTAAAGTCAAAGTTATACCATGCATCACTTTTAAAATAGCAACAATATAATAAATGCACCAAAAGTAATTGTTTAAAAAAAAGTGTGATTGCAAACAATTCTCGAGATGATTCTGGTAAGTTTTTTTTATTACTGATAAAAGCTAATTTAAAAACAAGATTTGCCCACCAGTCTTATCAATTAAATTCTGCGACACTGCAGTCTATCTTTTCTCAAATATTGATTGTATCTTGTACTATCAACTTTTATTCGAACTTACGAGTATCGAGACAAGTATACTTTGCGCAAATAGAATTTAACTCCTATAATCCTTATGTTTACTATATTTATTTCATAATGATAAGAGACAGGTTTTGAAAATAATACAAGATTTCTTTATTCCTGTTTGCATTTTATTACAATAATAAAAGAACAAATCACTTTCTAACATAGAAAATAAACTATATCTAAAAAATACATCAGACCTGCCTGTTACATCGATTCGCATAATCTTGAGTCACATGCATGCGCTCTACTGTAGACTCGGATTAGTTATTTAAATTGTATCATCGCTAATTATATAAGTGTCATTTTACTCAATTAATATTCGACGATTACTGCAGAATCCTGTTAATTGTTTTACTTCATAATACCAGTAAGAAATTGTTTAAAACTCAACTGCAGTATATACTTAAAACAACCGTATTCGACTGCTAAAATATGTTTGCATTATATTTAAAATTGTTTTTTAATTTGTTAATTATTTTTTCCTTTTTTTGTTAAAATTTTTAATACAAATCAGGTTTTTCCTGTAGCTGTTTAGATGACATTGACATAGCAGATACAAACAAGTATCGAAAGAAAAGCAGAAGGAGCTGAAGACAACGTACATATTTATATATGCATATATTTTTTTCTATCTAGTTCTTAAAGTTTTTGCAATTATTTAGTTACATGGTTACTCTCAAAGTCTAAGGAACATTTAGATTTGTGTTTGTTTTGATATCTACACATAAGGCTCTAATAATCGATCAACGATGAGTTTTCAATTTGTTTCGAAAACAGTGAATCTGAGTATATTTGAATATATAATTTAGATATCTCTACATAAAATAAATCATAATAAAAATATGTATATGTAATACTCATATTATATATACTTATACAAATAACACGTATCATTTTCCCCCGATTGTTTTCAGTATATTAACGAGTTGGTAGAATCAATAACAAGGCGCACATTAACTCGTACACTCTTGCAGTCTATACCTATTATTTTGAAGGTGTATACTCAGGTAAAGGGCGAATAGAATAGTGCATCTACAATTTACCAGAGTTTATAAATAATGTTTATTGTGATGCTTATGTGGACGATCGATAATATAATGAGGACACATTGTTAATACTGATCGTGGACGCGAGCTTTTTATAGTTCAAAATGCTAAATATTTCTGTGTTTTTATTTATTTCTACAGGATATAATAAATACATCTTTAGCAACGTTCACATATAAGTTTATATCTATATATTATATAATAATAAATATAATGTCGACTCGCTAAAACGTCTCTTCTCTCTCTCATTATACATTTATATTTTCATAATAATATATTTGTAAACTCATATTTATATATTTACTCGTTCGTCACAATGATTTTATCGTTATTGTTATAGTTTTAGCTCTTTTTTTTATCAAAGCTCCTCCTACAGAAATTGCTAAATTTGATATAGCTATTCATTTTTTGTGTCTCAAGCAGAAATAAAGAACAAAGTATTATAGATAATAAATGGATACTTTTTCGTCATATCTGCTTTCAAATAATCCAAAATTTGAGTACCATAAAGGAACAAATAAGTTACGAGACAAAATAGGACAACGGCGGGGATTAAATGCTTGAAATATTATAATAATCGATTTGGAGTAATATAGTTTATTTTATTGTAGGATATAGTTGTGAGTTAAAATATTCTTTCGAATCCATGCTATAAGTCCATTAAAACATTTTTAAAATTAAGTTTGTTCAAATAAATAGAAATGTTAAGTATATAGTATACATTAATTGTAAATGAAAAATTCTATTATTTTGAGTATATATTTATTTATTTTTAATTGCAATCTCATACGTCATCATCATCCTCAAATTCATATATATATTTTTTATTTTTTTTCTTCAAAATCTAGTTTATTTGAATACAACAAAAATATAATCTACGTAGTACAATGAAATACTCCATCAACATTTAATCTAAACAAAAATAAGTTATTTTTCTCGTAATCGTCACGCCTGAAAATCTATGCATCTCGATATCGAATCAACAAACTAATCACTCTATCTAAATGTTTATTATCCGAAGAAAAATACAATTACAAAGTACAGTTGAAAAAATTGACTCTCTACAATCGCACTTTAGTATATCACCGACTCCACTTCATCAATCGTAAAAAAATGAGAAACGCGCACTCAAGATCAATCAAAACAAATTGGGTAAAGAACAGGAAAAAAGATTCATTTGTATATTTATATATATGTAGGAAGGAAAGAGCTGCTGCACGGACATATACAGTAAATATATTCAGTTCGGAGTTTAGTATAGCAGATGAGGTCTATAGTAATTGGAGTTTTCAGTGTCTGTGTGTATATATCTGTGCGTGTCTGCGTGTACTTTAGATGCATATATCTATATAGAAGGACTAGAAGAGCTGAGAGTGTCTTTGGCGGCATCGGCTGCATGGAGTAGATTCGGCGTGGAGGCGGCGGGTGCTGTTCGGTCTAATGGGCTAGTCTACGCCTGTTCAGAGCGGCGCCTCCTCCCGGGACCGCCAGCGTAATTGGCGGCCGCGAGACCCATCAGGTGCTTCGCCGCCTGGCTACCGCTGAAGCCGCGATTCAGTCCCAAGTCAAGGCCGCGCTTTGCGCTGCAAAATTCAATTGATCACGATGAATCAACTGTGAGCTTATATGCTTCTCGCTCTTGGCGAACGGAAAGAGCAAAATATAGAGATATGAACGGTTTATATATATATATTGTAATATAGTGACTTTAAAATTATTTGGTATATGTTTAATGAATTAACCATGGGAATCATAAATAAATGCTATAATAATAAAAATGCGAAGAAAGGAATATTATTTGTAAATATTGTACTTACTTATCCGGCTGTGCATAGACTGCAAAATTTTCGATTCTTTCCAACAGTTCTTGAGCGGCTTCGGGATAATCTTCTTGGAACTGATTCCAGAGTGATCGCGATCTACTGTAAAATAACAACAATATTTCAAACCCATCATGACAAGTCTACATATCAATTGTGAGAAAATTCTTTCGATGAAAAGAAAGAGTTTGCTTTCCTTTTAATAATTCTGTGAATGTAATTAATCTTCTTCCTCGAATTTCAGAAGATAAATCAGCTAAAGGCGAATGAGCCCGGAAATTGAGATTGATATATATTTTCTGAGGCCACGTCGTACCTTTTCATTACGCGTTTTCGCATATGAGTATCTATTTATATATATATATAGCAACGTTATTCTTCCTTTATTTTTTTTTTTCGTTATCCTTTTCATTTGTGTATACTGGATGATTCATATTCACGAAACTCGACGGCAGTATTATTTGGCAAGCATATGTTTTCGTTTTATCTCTATTGAACTTAAAATAAATGGGTCAAGGAGCGGGTTGACAGACGCGCGGCAAATATAAGAGTGGCTCTCTATATTATTTCTTCAATTTTTATTCATATATTCCGATGTATAAATGTTGATGCTTATTTAATCCTCGTCTTATAGATACTCGAGCGTCTTTTTATTTTCAGCAATGATAAGAATTCATTATTTTCGAAGATCATAATGAAGTTATTATTAGGTTTAGAATAAATGTATAACATGACACGTTCGAATCGAAATCAATTTTAGTTCCTTCATATTTACTCGCAGATTATGCAATAATGTTTAAATTATATCCACACTATCTTATGTAAATACTCTTTCGAATCAATCATAAAATAATTAGAGATATATTGCTTTATAGAAAATTTCGTCTGTATGTAGGGTACATTTTACAGAATTTCTTTGCAGAAAAAGAAATTGCGCGAAAACACGCGAATAAGCTAAATACTCGTTCTATAGCTAATAGCTGGTTTTGTAGCCTCGCACACACTCTCCCTTATCATGTTGACTGCGCTGCAGCAACGCCAAGTCACATGTGAGGCTTATTCGTTCCATTAGCGAGATTAATTTCGCGAACGCTTTACGACTATACCGCAAAACTTTTGCACGTCGCGAAAGCTTAATTGAATCATGTGTAGAAAAAGTTCGTATATAGGAGCTTCGCTTTCGGCAGAGATTCATTATATTAAGCCACGACGATTCGTCGACTATAATTTTGTAATCATAGTTGGGGAAACTGCGCGAGCCCGAGCAATTGCAGCGGTTGAGTTAATTTTATGGATTACCGCGTCAGACGACTGCTCTAGGTATATACATAGCAAGTGAAGTGTCGTCGCGTAGTGGTAATCTGAAATGGTTGCAGAGCGTTGCTAATTGTCCTTCAATTTTCGGCGTTGAACGCTTTTCATGGACGAGTATTATGAAGCAGGTATAAGAATTAATTATCTCTTTTTTATAAATAAAGATAAAAGTAGATACAAATATTTCATTGCTTTATCCTGTATAGCTAAAGAAAGCAATTTCAACTGCGTATAAAACAAATAAAACAACACCCACCCTCCTTGCGCCTACTTTTTATTAGTTTCAATGAGAGCCTCCTGGCGAGATTGAAATCATCTCGAGCGGCTGCAACACTTTACGCGATAATGTGTACGTATTGCCGCGTGGACGTTATATTTATATATAGAAAGAATCTCTCGTATAGCTCGTATACGCCTATATACCTATACACTGAAGTTGCAACTTGAGTAAAAATTCTAGAGAACTAGGATATGCACGGGTAGATATAGAAGACAAATATATAGGTACAGAGTTGCGGACTTACATAAAAGGCAGAGCCTCGGCTCGATTGGAGATAGCGAGGACGGCAAAAGTGGCCAGCAAAAGCCAGGAGAGCGCGATTTCCCTCTGCATCTTTAATGAGGCTCCTCTCTGCTTCTTGCGATAGGGCAATCTGAAACAGACGATAGAAACGGTATCTGGGTTATAGTGATGGATCTTTTATTTTCTCATCGACTGAAATTTTGAGTCTCGAGATCATTTCTGCTGTTCATTGCACTATCTATTTTTTTTTTTTTTTAACTTTTTCACGTTCATTGCAGCTCAAGATTGGTCGAATTCGGTGCGAAAACGAAGTTAAATTAAAAAAAACTCAATCGTACATCGAGTAGGCATTGAGGCTCGAAATTGTACAATATATATAAAAATCGCCATGAGAAGTGTCGAAGAGTCATCCGAAAAAGCTCATCCGCATGTACTCGTATAAATAAAGGAATGTTTGCAATGCATCCCGCCATACCCCACGCTGAACGTGAAATAAAAATTCCCTTTTATTCGTTTTCCCTCGCCGAAATAGCGAATATCAGGCAAACATGCATGAGCTCTATATATATAACCTTTGCCACTTAGCCGCATAAGCAAATACGCGCAAACGTGTTTCGCATCGGTACGACCGCGCAGGGCAATTACAATGACGATATCGATTGTCGCGCGCTCACGCCGACCCTATACTTGTGTCACCAATTTTGCGTAATGCCTATATACACCAACATCAGTATGACACAGGGAAAAGCCTAGAGCTTGTTTGTGTGCGTGTGCTATTTCGCGGCGTCAATATACCTATGTATACGTATATAGACAGGCGCATCAAGTTTAGGGGCTATATTTGTACGCGCGTGCTATACCTCGTCGGCGAGTAAACACGAAATCGACGAGTAGTTTTCCTGTCCCCTGGTCAATCGAGTTCCGGTTGTTTTTTTTCTCTCGTCTGCGCCTGCCGTGGGCGCGTCCGCTTATTCTGGGTCTCGTTTACACTTGTTCTCGCGCGAGATAGCTGTAGAGTAATTGGGAGCACCAAAGCGAGAATATAATCGAGGGATTGTTTGTGCGTTGGTTAATCGAATGAGAGTAGCGAGTGAATAGAATGAAATATAATTAGCGATTTAGGCAGTAGTAGAAATGAGCTACTCCACGTGTTTCAATTTAATTTAAGTGAACGTTATATGAGGTAATGTGTATTATTGTTTATTAAATGGGACTGCTGACGTTGACGCTGGCCTATTTTATTACTGTCTCTGTCGCCCTGTTGCTCGAGACAGAGTTTAATATAATGCACACATGCAACGAATTCCGTTGGCTGAAATTGTACATTATAATCGTATAATTATTACATGAAAATTTATTATGACATGCAGTTTATACCTATTATATAATATAGGCATAGGTCGTATTTATCGACGGTGAAAGAAAATCCTTTCATTAAAGACGATAACTCCTTCGATCGTCTCGACTTAAAACTTTAAAGCGAATCTATCTCTCTCTCTCTCTCCGAAGGCGCGAAATGTGCACTACTGCACATAATGTGCCGCGCATCTCGGTATAATTAAGAAAGCGCCGCCGGCGACTAATGAAATTATCCGCTCATTAGCGAGCTGAGGTAGGCAGGAAGAGTCTTGCGGGTCGAGAGAAAATAACGCAGTGAGACTCCGGATAAGATCGGACGTCCGGGTAAAGAGGCCTGCAGGAAAAAAAAATAGAGAGGGAGAACGAATTTTCCGACAATGCGAATAAGGTCGCGCGAATTTGTAGTGCAAATTGACGTCAATGCCGGTGCACGAGTTTTTCGAGGATTCGACATGTGACGAGTTTGTTAAATTTAGTCGTTATATCGCAGCTACAGCTGTGCAAATGTTATATATATAATGTAAACGATGCAATGATTTTCCACAAAGCAATCCTTTCAGCGCGGAGTTAGGATTGAGTCGTGAGTAGAAACAATGACGAGGAGCGAGGATTAATTTCACGGCCGTTCCCGCGGGATGACTGCTCGAGAGCTTGCGCGCAAGGGTCCATGATGCAGGTAATTTACGATCAGCGCATGCCGGCTGCAAGAAGCAGCTCGCGGGGCTAATTATTCCGTGGACCGGCGTTTAGTCGCGAGATTGGTACAGGGACTCGGGCAGTTTGTAGAAATGACTTTTCTTCTTCTTCTTCCTGTCGACGCGTAGATTGCGAAACTGACTATTTAGTGTATTTGCATGGATGTGTGCGTTTTATGAATTCAGCGAAAGTTTCATACTGTATTTAATTTTTTACTCTAATGAAACGAAAATTCGCAGAACATGGATTAATACCGGAAATCTTTTTGCAGTGTTAAAATTCGATTCAATACTCTGCGTTGGGTACTGGGAAGCCGATATGCCATTAGCGGTATGCAAGATTATAAGATTAAAAGGAGTAAGGATCATATTGGTGTGTATGCGTGGTTTTTTTTTTTGCATCAATTAAAATTTTATGAATCCACTGCAGACTTTTCTTAACGGGCCACGAGACACCGGCAACGCCGCGGCGACTGCAGGGACGCAAGGCAAGCACGTTTCAACTTAATGAGATAAGGCGTAAGGTTTTAACCTTATTAAAGATCGCAATTTTCTTCTGTTGTTTCTGGAAGGAAAAGCTCAGCGATTTACCTGGGAGACTCACTTTTCCCAATTAACTGGATTCGTTTTAATAAAGGGAATATTAATTGGCTTATTAGGAGAAATTAACATTCTACCATACACCACGTAGAGTCCATTTAGCCAAATATCTTACCGTATTCTGTTTTAACGCTAAAAGTATACAACAATACCGAATCTCACTTACATTTTACATTCATAACTCTTCCATTGCATTTCAGCTTTAAACGCGTATAATTCGCCTTAATATCCCGCATTTAAGAAAAGATAAACAAGGATTATATGAATCGCCCAGTGCGCGGACAGCGTGAAAACCGGCCGTGACAGTGGCTCTGCACTCGTACAGATAAATGCCGCGACAACTTGTTGCAAAATCGAAGCCCGCGCCGCGCGCCTGCATTCTCGGAGGCTGCGAAATCCCTAGCAATAAATTCAATTCCCGTATCGCCGTCGGGGCGTTGTGGGATTTTTTTTCTCGCCCGCCTCGCGCGCTCTTTTTCTTCCGAGCTTGTATTTGCGCACGGCATTTATACTCTTGAGGATTGTGGATTTGATAAGGGCAACCCCTTTCGGGGTTTTTTATAGCGTCATGCTTTTCTTTTGTTGCCTCTTTTTTTTTCTCTGTGTCTTTTATTGTCTGCCCGGAGAAGAGGTATGACTTTCTTTCGTGGCTATGCGTTCAGCAAATGCCGAAAATATATAGCTGAGGTATTTTTTTTTTGTTTTTTTTTTTATCAAGCTTTATATATTTCCTTTGCGCTTATAGAATTCTTCTCATCACCGTATACTATATAAACGTTGGACATCAACCACAAAGAACGCAAAGAAACAATCAAGCCGACCGTTAAATTTCCCTTAAGCGACAACCAACTCTCGCAATGGAATCGTCTCCGTGGGGGCTCCGAGTATATAAAACCAAAAAGCTTTCACGGCATCGCATCTCGTATATATATGTATATACATACCTCACTGCAGTTCAGCGCATAAACTCTCACGCAGCGTAGAGAGTTCACTTCACTCACAGCGGCACAATTTCCGTGGGCATTTGATTAAAGCCTGCGCGCAATTAAAACTCCCCGTCTCAACGTATAGCACCGCAGTTTTACCCTGTCGCGGATTGCAGCTGCTGTCACGGGTCGGCGGAATCACCCTCTTCCTCTTCTATCCATAAAAAAAAACAGCCTACATATATATACAAAGTCCGTATCGTATAATGCTGCGCTGATGGCGTTGCATAAACCACCGAGAGGATATCCGCGAGTTTTTTTTCTTCGGCTGTATAATCGTAGTTTCCGACGGTTGAGACAGTATTATACATTATGCTTTATGCTTGCTCTGCTGCATAAAAGGGAAAGAGTAGCCGAGTCACGCGTGGCGCGTATGTTTTATTCACGAGGCGCGGGAGTATACAGTAGTTTGCGCTTCGTTTAGTCAGACGGACAACGCACATCCCTCGAGAAGTGATTCGGCTAGATTTTATTGAGGCTCGCGTCGCATTATTTATTTTGTCTTTTCAATCGATTTATAAGCGCTGCTAATCGTCGATTTGATTTTGATGCTCAGTCGTGTAGGGCTTATGCGGGCAACAGACGATCTGCGTGTATGTACACGTGCTGGCACGCTCTAGTAGTTTACTTGCGTTTTACCGCCGGCAAAGTATATATAAGTATAATACACAGCTCTGATTGATCAACTGAATGCGGGCAGACACGTGCGTGCACTTCGTGCGTTATTGGGTGGACGAGTGACGAACAATGCGTGCTTACGCCGGTGTTTGTCGAGATTTTGGAAATTGATTATTTTGTGCCAACATAGGCAGTGCGTAATTCATCTATTATGCACTGAGGTCAAGGATATAGAGGGTAAAAACCAGGATTGATGCAAAGACGCTCGACTATTTTGTTCAGCTTCGTCAACACGTGGAAAATTATGTGAATCCGATGCACGCATTTTGTTGAAATGTATTCTACTCCTACGAGCGAAAGCTAGCTCGAGTCTCGAAGTGAAACGCGAATCCAAAGTCATATATTTACGAAATGCTAAACAAATTTCAAGTGTATAAATGTCCGAGTATACGTCGAATCACAAGGCTAAAGAGGAGCACCGCCTGCGCAATTCAGCTGGATTGCTTGCCTATTTTCCCCTTTCGAGGTGGGTATATATACGCGTACAAGCTTGCCGGTAAGCAAAACCAATAAATCAGGGACTCTTTATACAATGTCGGGTCAATTCGATATTGCATGTAATGTATACACAGGATGAAGGCTTTGGTTTTTCAATGTTAATTTACTGAATTTTAGTTTAAAAAGAATGCATTTACACGCGATCCCCGCAACGCGAGAGAAAATCTAATCAGTCTTGCTAATTCGAAGTAACTCGCTTACTATTTATGCTGCAATCTGGAAAAGTACTTATCCAATCAGTTTGCTTGTTTAAAGAGAGTTAATGCGGATCGGGAGATTCCGGTAAATCCTGTTAGTGAATTATATTACATCGAATGCATTGTGTAGTATAATCTGTGGGGAAAATTCGATTCTTTGCGTTTATTTTTAAACACAAAACCATTAGTTTTTTATGTCTAGCTTTTAATTAAAGTATAGAAACAAAATTTACAATTTAATAGAAAGAAAAGCTCGACGCAGTTCCAACTGATACGAATATTTACACAGAGAAAACAGATTATGAACTTCCCGCGAAATACTCAGCACTTATAATCCCTCCGCGCATTGTTCTATATATATCGTCTATCCATGTACAGCAATGAGCCTCGAAAGGAACCTCGTCCCGCGACGAACTGCGTTAAATCATTGGACACATTCCTGACGGGCAAAAGCGAAGAAAAAGTCCCAGTACTCGAGGATGACGTAATAAGCCGCGAGAAAGTAAATTGATGGGGCGGCTCCTGAGGGACAGTCGTTTCTCACAACGCAAAATCATATTACGCGCTGCTACCGGCACGGCTACGGTGGCGCCTGCACAGAGCGCAGCATCAAGTGTATATATATAGTCTGGCGAAGTTCATTCCAGTAGCGAAGACGCGTAGTGTGTTATACCTATGTTATACGCGAGTCCGGCGAATGGCGGCAAGCGTATATGGTAATAAAGACAAAGTCCCGGCGAAGTGCTTGACGTTAAGAACAAAAGCGTATATACGCGCTCGATTGTAAAAAGCAACGAGCGCAGTCGTGGAAAAATAACTCTCGCGCGCGGTGGAGATTAATTTATTCAAGTGTCTATGCCTTTATTCTCGCTGCGGAAAATAGAATGTTGTTTCCATAAATAACAGAGCGCATTTTTTGTGTTCGCTCTGCGAGTGTACGTATGATGGAAAAATATGCAATATATAGAATCGTTTTGAGAATGGGCGAGGTGAGCAAACACTTACTTTGGGCCTACGAATTTTACATTTCACTGCAGTGTGCGCTTTTCGAGGGCTCACGCGTATACATTATAACATTCTGTGCGTTCGAAGCAATGGGTGTTCGCGATTCATGAGCGAACGCGACGAGTCAAAGAGCATAATCATACACAGCGATAATACGAGCGCCAAAGCCGATGGCTAGAATGGAGCTGGAACTTTTGGGGTGAAATTTCAGTAACGTGGAAAATTAATCATTATTATATGCAGCGTAAGAGATCAGAAGAGCAAAAGCGCATTAGGGGGGAAGGTAAGAAGATAGTCGTGAGAGGAAAACAGCGGGAAATGAAAAAGGATTATAGAGGAGTGTAATTGAATTTAAAGCTTTCGTGCTGGATGGCTTTTTAAATTGAGAAATGAAGATATTGGATTAAAAGGACTTGGCGAAGAGCAGAGGATACTATACAATTGTAATTAATAATTCGATTGTGCAGTTTAAAAAAACTGAATTTATCCATTAGGTTATTTATGTTTTTAGTTTTTTATAGATGGTATAAAGAAAGGCGTTGCGACGGGGCACGAAGATGTTAAAGATTGATGTTGCAGCTCAGCTTGTCAACTCGCTAGATGTACTGTAATATTTATGTGGATAGCTGCTTAAGTCTGAGAAGCGTCCTTACGTAGGTGGATAACAAAGTGCTTTGCAGAAAATTGCATTAGACATCGTTCAATTTTTATGGTGCTGTGAGATTTTGATTTAAAAAAATGTAGTTCATTTAAAATTCTTTCCAAACCCTTTGCAAAAATCTCCTGAGACTTAAAAACGACGAATAAGCTTGGATTATCCACTTTAAAATTGCGATTAAGAAATTTCAACTGGCTTAAGTATTCCAAGAGTTGTATCAATTCAAAGTTGAACCTGTCAAATTAAAAAAGATTCATTCCAACAAAGTTTAAATTAATTTCGCAACGACGTGCTAATATTGAAAACTTATCGCTAAATTTACCCAGTATAATATTGCGGACGTAACGTACAAAGAATGTCCCTACGAAAATTGAATTTGCGAAAAATCGCGGCAGCGAACAAGACAACTGACCTGTGAGCGAATTCCCAGTAGGTACCATCTCTGCCGTCATACCACGAAAAGACGAGCCATTCAGCAGCGCAACAAGACTCTCTCAGGAGACGTCGGAGAAGGACGTTCGCCGCTGTATATAGACAAAGCGAAACACTCGGCATTCGCCGCATTGTTGCATCGCCTCGTTGACTTTACGAGGGATTGCTTGCGTTAAGTTTTCTTTTTGTCGTGGCAAAACTCGCCAAGCGTGTGACATTTCGTCAAAGGGGCGAAAGGGCGAAGAACGAGAGAAAGATAGAGAGAGAGAGAGAGAGAGAGAGAGAGAGAGAGAGAGAGGGAGAGAGAAGGATAGACAATGGGCGTCGTTGCAGCGGTGAGCTATATAAGACGCGAGAGGGTAGAGGAGACCAATTTTTTCTTACGGCTAACAAGCTATTCATGAGTGGGACAGTTGCGCGAGCACAGTTATACGGCCACGCGAAACTATTTTTCTTTTATATCGCATACGTAACTTTATATGGTATCGAAACTTATTAAGTATAATAATAGTGCCAGGTGTTGAGGCACCATATGTTTTTATTTCAATCAACGAGATTGAATTATGTCACAAGTTTTATTACTTGCATAATTATCATGTCAATTATATGAATAATGTTGACGTTATAATAATAATATAATGATTGGAAGTTTGTTAAAACTTGAAATTAAAACTGAACATACTAAGTATCAGTCAAATCATGTTAACAAATAGACTCTCATGACATTTTATCTTCTCATTTTAATATAACTGTAAGAAGTCTTATTAGTCTATATAGATGACAAGTCAATTAAATAAAACTCGTTATCGCCCATTGAAATTAAAGTCCACCGCCATCCAACAAGCACACGAGTCTTCAGTGATATCATCCGCGTATAGTCGGACAATGCAGGACGAATAAGGCGCTGACGTTGACGTTGTCGCGTGGCTACGTCGGCAGGAATGACGCGAATTCTTTTGAAGTGGCACTACGCCTTCGCCTCTAAAGAAGCGACCGCACAGCACGTGCAGGCATGAATGAAAATGAAAACAAACGAAAAAAAAAAAAATAATATCTCGACGGACCCGCTATAAGGATGCAAGCAAAAGAATTACGAGCAGGTTCGTTCGCGCCGTGATTTCGAAGCAAACGCGCACGAACAGAGAAACGAGAATGTATATATGTGTAAGGTAGGCGTCGTTCACTTTTAGAGCGTGCCAACTTTTTCTCGTTGCGGCTTTTTCTACGATTCGCCATTTCGCACGTATACGTTAATTAAAACCTTATTTAATAAATGCGAAAGCTTTTTTTTCTCTTTGCTTTGCAGACGATTTTTCATTGAAATTCATTCTGATAATTGCGGTCCTTCTGGTTCTCCTTGCATATTCATTTGGTGTAAAGATGGCGAATAACGTATGCACACGTTTCATTGAAATACGCACGTTTGTTTTATTTTTATATATACGTATCTGCATTCATTTTTGTTTGCATATACTACTACCTCCATCAGTGAGTAAGTTATTTTTGAACTAAACAAAGTCGCGTATTTTTAGCTTGCGGGATTTGCGTATATGCATGATTCAATAAAGAAACTCAATATTTCAATAAAAAAAGAAAAGTGATACCTCGATGCAGAGCTATGGTTCATGCGTTCCATGTCGACTCGGAAAAACCTTTTATTTTTATGTTTTTTTCCATTGTGACATTTCTCGTACGTATACATGAAAACCGATCGCAGCTGTGTACAGGCGAAAAAAAAACCCGGACGCATGTGTATTCAAAAAATTTAAAGAGAACGCCATACTCAACTCTTCCGCTTATCGCTCTCAAGCAACTTTCTCGTCTCGTATTATATATACGTGTGTACTTGAAATGAAGTGAAAACATCGCTCACGCCTATATACTGCCTCTATCCTGCGCGTGCCAGAGAAAATAAAAGTCAAGCAAAAGAAACTCTCGGAAGATGAGAAAAAAATAAAAAGCCTGCGTATACCGGAGAGATAGATTGGTAAGGTGTGCGCGGCAGCGTCTGCGCGCGTCAACGGATGTACGGCGGTAAACATAAAAAATCGTCGTCCGCACAGGAGACATCTGTTTTCGAAGTAAGCATGATGGATCTGAACGAACGAAGGCTCGCTGGGAAAGCACTTATCCGCAGGCGGCGGCCGTCTTGCTCTCGCGTCTATGTGCACCTTTTTTTTTTTAACTTCCCTTTCTCGCGCCTTTACCTAGAGCACACGCATAAGAGGGGAGAGTTTTTCTCATTTTTCACGCGGCTCCTGACGCTAGCTTGACTGTATATACACACATACGGTCGCGCGGGATTATTGTTTTACGCTCCCGTGCTCGAGTATAGGCGAAAACCATTATATTTTTTCAACTGTCACTCATCGTGGCCTTCGAAAATTTGTGCCTGCACCCCTTCTTCGGGGATTAATTCTATTAGTATATAGTTGACTTTTCATGTCTCTGTGTCAAAACAAATGAACGATATATATTATCCTTTGGCGATATCAAAAGCTGCCATCGACGAAGGAAAAAGCTTTCCCTCTTAAATTCCAGAAATGCCAGATGCGCGTGTATCTATATATATTGGATAGTCCTGACCACGTCTCGATCATGCCGTGCTTACGTTTTTCCGATCGCCACTACTATACTGCAGTCATATAGTGACGCGCGAAGGTTCGCTCCTATTATATTGCTTTATTGCTCGATGCAATCACGCGCTGCTTTGTACGTGACGAGAGCTGACGATCATCAGTCCTTCCCGGAGAAAGTGGATGATTGGATTCGTCGTTTCCTCGACTACTGGGATAATTGATGCGCGCAGTACTTCTCGGTGGTTTCACGCGCAAATCTCTTACGGCTTTTTTTTGCACGCCTATACTCCGTCAGACCGCCGGATATCAGATTTCAATGAACGACATCGGCGCCGATTGACGTGGAGGTTTCTGGACTACGTACATATAGCTATATATACCGTTTCTGATGCAGGTTTGCTTCTGTGTAAAGACGCTTTAGTTACCGAGTTAGCACGGATTAAAGCAAGCGAGATCGATTTGTCAGGGTGGGAAGATTCGATAAAAATGCTTGATTTTGCGCGGCTATAGAAAGAAGCGAATTGGATGAGCCGGGAGAGACTTAATAATCGTTGACCTCGTTTTTGTTTGTTTTGTTTTTGGTTGCACAATTGTTCGTTCGCGAAGTAAAATTTAATATAAGCATGTTTAACAGAACAGTTGGGAATGGTTGAAGAAAAAGACGATTTTTTTTGATAAATTTTTTATATTTCAAGGAAATTTTGTAGGTCATCATCAGGTAAGTAGAATTTAATTGCAAAAAGCTCGATATCATTACATCTGAGTATTCTCCCCATCAAACATTCGTCGGTTTAATTGAGCTAGAGCAAATACAAAAGATGTAGACATTCTATGAATATCAAAAGTATATTGAGAGTCCGTTTCAATTCCTTCATGATTATTTGCAATCGCGGGAGTCTTTCTGTTGAAATATTCACTTGCGCGTAATTACGTGGAATCTCTATCAAGAACAAACGGAAATGAAGCAGCAGCCGACTTCGTTAAACAGTGTTGCGCAGAGTATGACGTGCGCAATGTATATCCTCACTGCCAATTAAACGTATAGATACTATAATTATTATGCTTTATTATAGATCGAATCGAGAGATGGCTGCGACACCAAAACGGGGTCGACGTACGGAGAGCTGCGCAGTTATCAATACCTATATAATCGCGCGCAAGCAACTTTGTCAGAAACAGGAGATACGCGTGTCAGGACGCTGCAGGGACAACTAGGATATTATACGCGATTTCAATCAGTACTATGCATAGGCTGCACATACAGACGAAGCAGTCCGAACGGCGAGTGTACGCGAAGCTCATTGTCCGCTGTGTCTCTGACTCCGCTTGGATGTTCTATAGGCCTGGCAGGAGGATATGAGTTTGCCACTATATATGCGCGGCGTGGAAAGTTGGGGGAGCGAACTCTGAGCAAAATAGTTATCGTTAGTAATCGACTTTTCGCTCTCTATATAACTCGATGACATCGCAGTAATATTGAAAAATCAAGAAGCATCGAACAAGCGTGATTCGTAATTGAGGGGAACATTGTGTAGGTGTCAATCAGATGGAACGATCTATGCTTATAAGGATATCCGTGCCGAAGCGAGTCGACATTTAATTAATGGTCGACGATCATGTGTAGGAAAGCGCCTACAACTTCCCATTTGATTGACACTTAGTCATTTGCGACATCACGAGATTTTCTTTCCACGCTCACATCTCGCTTGTATATATATAAATATAAATTGAGAACGTAAATGTGGAGCATGGGGTCGTGATTACCCTCGGCTTAATGGTTTATATACTCCAAGAGAATGATTCAATTTATATCCCCGTCGATCTCGTACACAAAGACGATATACGCTGTATATATACGTATGCCCTTACGGTTTACGATCGTTTGTCGGTAAATAACAATGCCACTCCGGATCTCTAATATCCCCTACAGGAATGTTTGAGCCTACTTCGCGTTTGGGAGGGAAAAATGCGGCATTTGATTAAAAAATGACAATTCAGATTGCGTGCTCGTGCGTGCAATAAAAAAGTCGTTTTCTCTCGGCAGCTGCGATTGTAATTTTAGAAGCACTCGGTGTGTTCTTTAGGCTAATAAAACTTCCTTAAGTATATATACCTGCTGCGTAAAAAAAAAATTTGGGAAAAAGTTTTCGCATAAACTCGGCGAGCGCGGACAAGCGTGTAAATTTCTTTTATAACGCCTTGTTAACATCTTGGAGCAAAAAGTCGATGCTTTGTTCGTGGTATACTTTTCGTGCTTTGCCGAACATAACTTTCATTTAACTCTTGTAAGCTGATTAAGGATTTATCACTAGTTTCTCACGAATTCGCTTAAATTTCCGAAAGTGTAGCAACCACATTAGTTCAGCTTTAATCTGTGCAACCCTTCGAATTGCGCACTCGTTGATAAAAAAAAGGGGGGAAATGCACCAAGTGCGCAGAATAGAACGAAATAATCGTTACACACGTAGAGCGCTCTAGAAGCGAATTATGGCGATTTATTCTAGCGTGCGATGCTCAACGACGCCTTGAAGAGCGAGCGAGAGAGAGAGAGAGAGAGAGAGAGAGAGAGAGAGAGAGAGAGAGAGAGAGAGAGAGAGAGGCAGGCCGCACCCGCGTAATCTAATTAGCACATGCGGCATAGCGCAGTCCTTTCCGGCTGCCGCCGGTTGAAATCGATTAACCGCCCCTGTAACGTATTCGCCTTATACGTGTGCCAACGATACACGCGCTTTTCCCTCCGACAGATTTTCGGCCGCACCTCTCGTCATTTTGTTGCAAAAAGGTGGAATAAGATCCGTTACATCAGGACACGTGTTTGGTTGAGAAATCAGTGGGAGAGAACGGGCACGTGGTACCACGTGGTAGTGCGGGCTCGAGTTTACCTCGTGTAGCTGTAAAGTGTTATGTGCTGTGGCTTAAGGATTCCTATTGTTCAATGTAGACCATTCGCTACTTGAAATAGCGCGAGCAAGTTATTTTAACTTTTCCTTGCAGAGGACTTTAATTATTATCAAAAGACTTTTGTTAAACGAAAATAAATAACTTGTACTTAATGAATTTGCAAAGTATAAACAATAATATAAGTTTTCGTAGATTTGTCTCAATTATATAATTTATTCGTTTGAAATTATTAAACGATGACCAGAACTGTGCGAAGCAGTGGGTATTTCAAGAACTTTTGAAAATTACACATTGTATATTCTTGCGTGCTCGACGCTTCGTTATTAGTTGGAACGACTGGCTGGTCTGAACAGACACGGCGTCTACTACTGAATTATTACGTTGCAGTCGGACGAACTCGAACAAAAATATCAAATTAACGCGATCGCGTAATAGTAATTATTTCAGTACTTCGCATCAAAATTAATTCCATTGCAATAAACTTTTGTCTAATTGGTGTATGCGAACAAGAAAAGCACGTTATCGCGCGCAGTTCCATCAACGCAGTGAAAAAAAAGGAAGATTTTAAAATAAGCGCGTATCCTACGCAAACATAACGAAGTCGGCGCTATAAACTGGATAATTTATTCCCTTTCGACAATATAAGCATACTCGCGTGGTATTATACAAAACTTTGCAACCTTCGCTCAAGTTCACATTTCTATGAATCGCCGCAACGCGACACTTTGCATTGCACCGAGCGCAAGATAAGCCGCGAAAAGCCGCGCGTTACTGCCGTGCGCGTGCAGAACTGCAGACAGGCTACATACATATATACGAATGGAAAAAAGGGAAAAAAATACCCGCGCTTGTAGTAGACACCGTCGCGACGACGATTGACGAATAAGGCCTTGTTGGTTACCGCTGTTGAATAACGTCGCCTGTGCAGCAGCAGAATTCTCATTTTTGCCGAGCGTTTAGCGTATTATCTGATGTGAGCTGGTTTCTCGCGGTGCTGCGGGCAACGACGCAAAGCAGATCTTTGGCTTTGATTTCCGATGAATATGCAGCCATCTACACAACGGATTCTATAATAAAATCTCCTGTCTTGAATGCTTTAGATACCCTTCGATGCCATTGTTTATACTTATATAGTGTGTATTATAAATGCCGATATTTCGAAAAGTGTTGATCAAATGCTGGCACAGGCATTCGTTTACAGTCGCAAGTTTTATTTTTATTTTTTTTTTTTACTTCAGAAAATTTATATCAGATTTTCTATAATCGATTTTATATGTACTTGCCGATTTCCTTCAATCTATAGTAAATTTCGGTCGACGCAATCGCTTTATTGATTTACCCTGTCGAGCGCGCAGGCGGTGCTTTTTATCGGAAGAACGCGTATATATAACCAAGGCAAAATTGAGTCGAATGAGATCCACGTTAAAAAAAGGTATACGTATAATAGAAACCTCGTAGTCTGCTTGCGCACGGAATAAACTCACAATCAGACATGACGCATCGTTGAGCAGCATCTATATAAATTTCCTCGATTCTGGTCTAACTTTTTCGCACTTTCGCTTCCATTCGTTATCTGTCAGTTCTTCTCTATTCCTCCCTCTCTTTCTTTTCTGAGCTTATCGACGTCGCGGGTACACATACGCGTGCGTGTAAGTATATGGGGAAGCGATCTCCCGCCACCAAAATGCCCTATAGTCTGGATAGGTAGAGCTGGCGTATTGTAAACATACGAGTCGATCAAATATTTTTACAAAATAAAAGTTGTTTCGAGGGGGTGATCCAGAGCGGAAGTGTGGGCAAAATAATTTTTGTTCGAGATAATGCGCGTATCTAATAATGTAGTAATAAGTTTTATTGTACCGATATACATATAATACATACCGATTTTTACGAAGCCAATACAAATAAATTTTCGATACGAATATAGTAGCTTTATGTGGTTCATTCTTCAAATTTCAATCACTGGCCTCGAACATTCTGATCGTGCCAAACGTTGCGGCGTAGCTAAACCAATTCAGTCAACATCGTTTGCATGACCTAATCGAAATACCTTATACTCTGAATTAATTTCTCCGACTCCGCATTTCGTACGGTAAAGTTTCGGAAAGACAAAACTATATATGTATACATACCTACACTCGACTAACTTATATATGATAACAATGGGACGCCGAGAAGAACATCGACGGTTCGGCAACGCACGATTAATTCCAATCACGTATACGTACCCGCTTTCATTTGCCCTTCCTCCCTTATACTATCCCTACTCCGGCAGCTATTCGTTTTCGCCTATATGCTTTATACTATATACATTAAACGGGTGCCGTATACGTTGAATCGATGGTCAGCGCGCGCGAGGGAAGAAACAGCGCGCCTGCCGAGTTCGGAGGCGGAAAAATCTTGATGGCGAGGTAAGCAGAAGAATGAAAGGGATTAAATAATAACGAAAAATTGATTAGAGGCCTGTTGCAGGGTAGGGGCAGTATTTCATCGCGCAGGGCTCTCGCGATGTATTCGAGTCGAAGAGAATAATTCATACAGACTTTTTTGTTTTATCAGGATAAATGGTGCGCAGCGAGGAGATGCTATTCATATACTGCACATATCAGATTCTACGCGTGTGGGCGAAGATTTTGAACGATGGAAGTAAGAATTTGGATAATCAATAACCGCATATATGTCCATATACCAACAGAAGTGCTTCCGGTAGAAATGTGAACGATTGTTGGGCTAAAGTTTCGATTATTTAAAGCAAATAACCACCAGTTCATCGCTTTTCAGGCTAGAAATTTACTCTTACTTCAAAAAAGAGTAGACGCGGGCTTCAACCACGGACTCCGAGATTAACAAGCTCTAATCTCTGAGTTACGTCTACTATGCATTCAGACGTTATGCAACAGTACGGCTCCGCGGACTCTTATCGCTAACCCGTTTCGCCGCTCGCGTATTTCTGGGGCTCACTTTTCGGGCTTTTTCGATGTCCCGGCGGGGTCTAGGGTCAATCTAACCTAATACATAGGCTTAAAGAGCACGAAAAAACAAAGAAAATCATGTACTTTTTGGTTCGGCAGGTCGACTCCTAGAGCTCGAGAAATCGCCTCTAAACCGGACCTCGAAATGCTTCGGATCGAATTCTTCAGGCGATAAAGGAATAGTGATCTTTTATTTTGAGATATATTATATTCTTCTTTGATTTATGTCTAATAAAAGGCTGGAATGACCATAAATCGTCGCCGAGTAAAATATCAGTTGACGTACAATTATCTTTTTTACAAGCTACCCGAATTTTACGACGATTATATAGAAATAAGTGCCAATATAAACAGACGCGCTAAAATTATTATTATACGCGCATTACAACGTTATTGTCGTGATTCGCATTTTGATAAAAAGGTAAAATTAACAATTCGAAATATTCTGCAGTTTTAAATGCACTCTGTTAAAAAAAGTAACATTTTCCTCTGTCATTTTTGATATCAAATATCGCTGATTTTAATTATGTAACTCATAAATGTGGAATATTTTATGTATTTTTAATCTCGGGAAATTGGGTTGGTCATATGACCGATACTTTAATAACCCTGATGTACGTATGATCAATCAAAAACTGATTGTGACTCAAATAACGCGTGTCAAAGGCCGATATATCATACAATGTCAATAATATCATTAAACTTTTTGACTATTTAGAATCGTAATTTAAATCTGCTTTAAATCCACATGAATTGACAAAACCACTATACCACTCAAACAACGGTCAATTCACGCTTTTTTCATAACAACATGAAACCTAGCTGGATGTTCCTTAAAAAAGCACTTTTGCTTTATCTGACATAAAAACACCCCATCGTTTAAGGACCTCTTAAAAGCGAATACTCTTACTGCGATCCTCCGTGTCCACTTCACGTATACACCTTATCTGTCACACTATATCCTCAAGCGCTTCGGTGAAGGCATCGAGCTTCCGATTCAATATCTCTTGTTCGTGTATAGCCCTTTCCTTTAAAAGGCCTAGATCGTCTACACACAAAGGTCTCGTGTATGCGGATCACAACGAGTTTCGCGGTTCGCTGGGTGTACTAGACTCTCTTTATAAAGGACGCTAAATTCTGCACGTAAACAGCGAATATACATACGAGGATCAGAGTATATGCGCACTGCTGAAATTCGATATTTTATCCTCAATATACGATGCTGTCAATAAGAGGCTTAAAGTACAGGGCGCTATATCTTCCTGGTTCGCGAGACTAGTTATAGCTTGAGCTTCAAATTAAAAAGTATTTTTCAAGGAAAAAAGTATTGATGCATTGTGACCTTAAGCAGTGACGCGAGTTAATTTCAATAATATTTATCGGGCGCGCTATATACACCCGACGTCATCAGACAGAAAAACAACCCTCACACTTTATAATTGATCTCGCTACTGCAGCAGAGTCTATATACACTCAAATTATATACACATCGCAGCGCAAATTGAAAACTCAATCAATTTCACTCGATCGCGGAAAGAAAATGCAATCAATAACGCAAGTTTGTCCCTTGCAAAAACTTCCTCTCGCGAAGTTTTTGCAAAGCTATCTAAGTATCCGCAGCCGCCTATCTCTGCGCGTGTATAACAAACTCTCCGAGAGCAAAGATACACAGGTCTTTCCAATAACTTGATATATAGATATTCTGCCTACACAGTCACGTTTCGCGTCCAACAAGTGCCGTGGCAAATAAAGGGTCGACGAGTGCGTGTCAGTCCAACTGACGAATCGAATACTCGCGCTCATACATGCGCCGACGAACGTGTACGCATTCGACTGCGCGCTACTTATTACTTTTCAACGCGTGTATCGTATTATATTATATTTATAGGTGTAGCAAAAGCTATAGGTATGTGACGATTTATACGCACGCGTCTAAAGCGTATTTTCCAATTTGCCGGCGAGCTTACATATACATACATATTCATGCTTGTGCAAACGCGCGCTTGTGGGCTACTATAGCTCGCGGGACGTGATGCGTCGACAATTACACTTTGTATATAGTAGGTATATGAGCAGCCTGGAATTTCCATAATTTCGAAATTAGTACAGTAACATGTTATTGCAAAGTGTCTATACAGTGTGCTTGAATTTACGAAATGAGCCCGCTGGCATTTAAAATGAATTCCACGGGCTTGCCTTATAATGAAGTATATGCTACTGGAACCGACGAGCTTTTATACAATTTTTCTTACAAGAAAAACTTGCTTACATTTTATTTGCTTTTTATAAAAATCGTCAGGAAACAAAATTAAGGAATTAAGAGTATCAGAACACGATTTAAGTGTGTACTGCACTTGAAAAGCTTCAAAGGGGTCAAGGGGCAAGCGAAAGATATTCGAACGTAACGCAATAACCTTGTACCACTTGCTCACCGGACGAAATGAAAACGTCGTGCAATCGTCGAATACCTTGCTTAATTTTTCATTTTGACTTCCTCAAGCTCCGCAGCTATTATATAATATAAGCCCAGCACCAAAGCAGACCTAACCATAGTCATTGAACAATAATTGTTTCTATATACATGCACACACGACGCTCAAACGTCCGCCGCTTCTTCACATCCGCATTCCGACGCACAAGATTTATTGCGCTACGAGAAAAACGCGCAGAAAAGGAAAATCGCGCTCAACGGGATGAAATTTGCCGGCGTGATATATATATATATATATATATATATATATAGAGGTTTCGCTTCGCGCGCCGGCACCGCCGTTTACATACAATATGCAAATAAAATAGCTTCGGAACTTTCAGCCGGCAAAGAGGTATATATCCGCACCGCTTTTGGCGCTTGCGAATCGCGAGCGAGTTTCGGAAACTGCCGAGCGCATAGACTATACAGACTCTCTATACACGGAGAGTCTTCCCGGGGGAGATATTTCCCAGAGCTCGCGCGGCTCGCGAAAATCGCCGGGCGTTTAAAATTTTCTTCGTTATATACTAACTCTCGCGAGAGTTGCGAAGCGCAATAAATTATTAACAAAGCGTGTATAAATACTCCCGAGTGTATTCCAATCAACGCTTCGAGATTGCTTCGCGCTTCAATTTTGCATTTCCGTGTTTTATCGCTTTACCCGGCGATTCTTATATTTTAGTGACGTGCTTATGCTTGTATCGAATGCAGGCGCATGTTATTTATCAACTTATAATATCTTTCAACTCATCGAGATCTGTTGTTATTTATTGATTAAAGCGCGAAGAAGAATTTTCAAAAACTTTGTATTATAGGGACGTTTTGTTTCAATCAACATCTTCTTTCCTGCTACTTTACAATTCATTAAAATGTTCAAAATATATGACTCTCATCCTTTCAGACAAGCGAAGCATGAAATGATTTATCACACGAATCCTTGGAATCCGTTTATTGTGTATAGGCGTTTAGAAATTCACGAATCAAGTCGTTTGATATTGAATGAGTTATTAGCTGGAGGAATTTATTGATACGAACTGGGAGAATATAATAGAGCGATAATTAACTTTGAGCGATGAAAGCTATGCACTCAGAAACTTGATTGACACTGCGAGCCGTTCGCGGAGCTCTCCCGAGATATTCCTTTCACACCCGTCGCGCTGTTATAAATATAAATCGAATAACGACAATAAACGGCATTTCGTGCGATTACTCGATTTAATAGCTTTCGCCGAGAAAATAATTCGATTTATTCGCAGTAGCTATATATACGCTCGTCTTTACGGCGCATTATTGTGGAGCAGTAAATATCATAAATACATTATACCTATATATCTGCCGTCGATTAAAAAATAATACGTTCTTCGAGTTGCGCGAAACAGACAGTTTTTTTCCACGTTGATGATTTAAGCTGTTTCTTCGGGCTAATAAAACTTCTTGAAGCATGTAAAAACTCGAGAAAGTTTTCGTGTAAACTTGAGGATGAATTTTTTTAAAGTTCATTCTTGGAATGCCGGAATTGCTGCTGCAGCGCACTCGCGTTGCACGTGCTATACGTAAAAGTTAATACATTCATCAACATTACACAGAAACGAAATACTTGTTGGGGGAGAGTTGTTGAAGTAATTGCAAATTGCGTATATAGTTATTCAAATGTGGACATTTGCATCAGCGCGACAATGTACTGTACCGAAGTTTAAATCTTTTCGTATAATGAGCTTGAAACGCGCCATAATGATAAAAATGATAAAAGTTCGGTACTTCGAATCGCCGAGATATTCTTCGGAGCTTTGTTGGAATGTTGTGATGGCCCGCGCAGTTTGAAAAATAAAATCCAACGCGTGGAAAAAACTAGACGACCCCGCACTCGACTTCGAATTTCCACCCAAAAGAACCCGCCTACTGCTCTGTATCAACTCTGGCGTTAATTTACGTGCTTAAATTATATACGTAAAGCGCTGTGCTCCGCTGTGTGAAATCTCGTTCGCGACTAAATCTCGCTCCTCGTATTATATATAGTCGATACGCGCGCGCGCGCGCGAGTGAATAACTTGGTCGTTCATCGTGCTGTGCGAGTATGTCTATCTAAATTGAAAACCGGACGGTTAAAGCGACTGACCGCCCCCCGAGAGCTCATCCCCTAACTGAATGAGTCGCATCTCCACAGTGTGTGCGTGTATTATATGTATACTACGTTATATACTTCAGCTTTGTGAGGCTTCTTTGGCTTCTTGCTCCATTTTCGATTTTTCGGACGGAGCGACACGTGAAAATGAAGTTGGTAGAATAGGGGCTAACGCATGGATAAGCACATTGGTGAAGCCGAATTCCCGAGCGATTTGTACGGAAAATCGGTATTTTACTATAGGCTTTATGTGACTCCGCTTGAGAGCTTGCGCGTCACAAATTCAAACATCGTACTCAAAGGTGCGATAAGAAGTTTTTAAAAATGTTTTAAAAAATGTTAAATTTTAAATGTTATTAAGTTTTTAAAAATGGCGTCTGATAACGTCGCGTAGCAAATCTTATTATTATAAGCTTGTAAAATTTGCTATGCACGCAGTATCGCGAAATTTTAAATCAGCCGTTGCGAGGTTCTTGTATACTCATGATGAATACGAAATGTCAGAAGCTATGCGCTATTCTCAATAATGTGACTATCATTTTTATATCATACTGGATTATAAAAATGTATATTTTTTCACGTCATAAATTTGACAGCACAGTGTGTCTGACGTATTATACTATTCATGCTCAAGGTTTTACAAGATTTGGCGACATGGGTACGTATATGCATACTGAATTTTATGACTGCTTATATGAGGGTGTATACAAAATCTAGCTTTATAATGAAACACACTTTATGCTGTCTACGCAGAAATACTTGAATTCATAAGGTTTTTCATGGAGATTATGCGTAGTGGCTATTTCAATCAATATTTTCAGATTCGATTGAATACGATTTTTTGAGAAAATTTCACGCGCTAGTATCGGGTTTAGTAAAATAAATATTCATTTTTGTGGAAGACGAAACGAGTGCCATGAAGCTTACAGCATTGCTTCTTATAGAAAGTTTCATGCTCGAGCACGTTTTCGTAATTTCGGAAGTAATATCCCTCTATTAAAGTGGACTTTGCTAGCTTCTGTCTCTGTCGAAAATGAAAACGTAATTTTTCAGCTCTCTTCGAAGCTATACTCTTCTACGGCAAAGTAAACCATATCGAGTAAAATTCCCTGAAAAGCTCCGAAACATCCATACTGATGGTAAAAGAAACGTATTTCAACGGAACCTCCTTACCCATTTTGACTAAATCTTTTCCTCATGCTCACAAAGCACAATCGACTGAAGATACAAATGTCCCTTTGTCTCCAGTTTTGCTTATTCCATTTTCCGCAAAAATGCACTTTTCCGACGTTAAAAAAGCTCGTGAAGGCGCACTTTTGCCGGATGTGCAACGCTGGAGAACACGACAGCGTTTTTCTTCTTCGCGGTGTGTATATAACGTATAGGAAGGCGCGCGGTGCCCACGTTATAGCCCATCGCCAGCATTGCTCGCGATGCTGCGGCTTGAGAGTCTGGAATTCTGTGGTTGCCCCTATCCCTTTGACGCGTTTACGTAGGTACGTGCGTAATGCGCGCCTATATAGCTACGAGAAAAGCAGAAAGAAAGCTGTGAATCGAGAGCATCTTTTTACTCGTTGATCTTGCTTCGAAATTCAGGACGCGGCAACTCATTGGTAAACATAATACTTTTTTGTCAGGAATTTATGGACTTTATGGAAAGTTAGCTTCGACGAGCGTTGAAACAGTGAGTTATTTGCTGAAAAATTTCGTTTTTAAAGTTGTTTTTCTATAGCTTCCTACAGGGGCTCCTACGTTCGTTATTTATTTTTTTTTTTTTAACGAGAGAGAAACTATTTGAATAGCACTGAAACTGTATTGAAGCTTTGCGAATACGTTTAAGTAGAAAAGGCAGAGTGCGATCAGCCGAGCGAAGCAAAGAGATAAGTAAATTATTCCGATATCGCTTAATTGGAATTAAATTGATTATTTATATCTCCAGATTTGTTTTTACAAATAAATCAGCTAGCGAAGCATTTTACTGAAGATTAAAGACCGCGTTTTTGGTTTTACGCGTCAAAGCGTACACCGAAAATAACTGGCATGCCGTTGTCCTCGCTGATGCGCCTGAATGTTTACAGAAATTGCGCGTTTGTATATAACACACGCTACTGCGTTGTGCCGCGTATTTATTCGCATTCCATTATTAAATTGTCAGAGTGGATGAAACGATAAGTATTACGCGTTAAAAATTCATTAATTTCGCTGGTTGAACCGGAGAGTGTATCTGTGCGTATATGTATGTACATATATACACGCGATCATTGTGTTTAATCGGTCGAAGTATACAAACACGAATGTTGCCGCGCGTTCCATGTACTCCGTTTACTTGTTTTCTTTGTTACTAATTCGTACGGTTAACATGGCAAATTGAATGTATTGTTTCTGACAAATCGAAAACGGATAAAATTTCGCGGTTGGTATACTTATCGAATAATTTAATCACGCGCGACACTTTACTTTACATGCGCGTTTATAAGAGTGATTTCGATTTGTTTATAATATCCAACGGTTATATAAGACGCGTTGATCGATGCAACAATTAAGTATCTTATATTTTTAACCGAAACAAAGCTGTTATTTTAAAAGCATACCTATAATAATAATAAGTTTTTATCTCATGCTCTCTAAACAAACTTATCCCTCGATAATCCAAGGCCTCCATACAGCCTTAGAAGTATCGGCTAACGCGTCGCACTTCCTTATAGTCTTACCCGCGGAAAATAAAGAAGGCGGCAAAAAGAGAATCCCGCAGCAGCGCGGCGATTAACAGTCCTCGTCGAGAAGAAGCCAAAACGAAAGCGCGACAGGTGGAATTTGTAGGCTTATAGCGCTATACTCCCTCGAAAAGGAGCTTCTGGCCGGTGGCCTCTGGATGACCCTTAAGTTGTTCTAGCAATCTCGCCGCTCTCATATTTACTGCCGTAACTCGCACATCGTCGTGGCGATTGTGTATATATACGTATGTGTGTAGGTCCGTCGGCTCACCTGCGATTACTCGCAGCGGAGAATGGGAGGAAGAGAAGCATAGATGAAGCGAGAGGATCGATAAAAAAGACACTGCAGAGAGAGGAAGACAACGAAAAGAGAGAGAGAAATTCGAGGGGTCAGCTGTATGCTCGCCAGCAATTATACGTCATAGGAGTCTTGAATTGAAGCCCTCGCGCATTTATATGTGCCTTTTGTTTTCCTGAGAAGTAGAATTTTTTCATTCAGTTGAAAGTACAAGCTTTTATTTTTGGTCGCACGGGCCGGCGATCGTCAAAGAGACAAGCTCTTTTTGACACAAGTGTTCGCTTTGATGACGCTTGTATCCTCCTGTTTTGTTAACATTTTAAAACAATTGTAGTTAAAAGGACAATTATATAAATCAGCTGATTTAACGTGTACATAATGCAACTGTCAAGCCAATGCGACATTCATATTATACAATTATGAATGAGTTCAATTTATCGGAAAGCCGCATGTAACAAAGACCCGGATTTCTGTTAAAATATCAAATGTTACATACAATAACCACACATCACACTAATGTAAATTCCGATTTAACTTTTGCCTTCGCATCGAACGCAATTTCCCAATATAATGCGTCACATTGAAAGCTATTTTCTGTAGTAAAATTAATTGTTTCGAAATTAGTCGAAACAGTATAATTATATAAGTTCCAAATCTGTCGCTCCAACGAACTTACACAATCGACGTGTAAACTAATTTAAATGTGAACCCGCGCACCCACTTGGTGAATCCATTTCCGAATTCATTACACCAAATCACATCCAGAAATCGTGTCGATCACTCGCGGAAGCAAGTCGATAAGCTATTAGACCATCCGATAGAAAGCCGTTCGAGCGCGTCAGAGTCAACCGTATAGCCTGCGCCATCAGGCGCAAAAAAGTTCTCTCGAAGCAACAGCAGCAGCGCGCGTATATTCCGAATTGCACAGAATCCGCGAGCGCTCTCCTGTTTCAGAGCTGCGTTGCGTTACACATGCAGGTATAAAGGTATATACGGTGGAGCGCGGTATCCGATTGCGCGTTTCGCACGTTCGGCGCGACGCGCATCATGTCTGTCGGAAAGCAGCATTGATCGGCACGTATCTGATTGATATTTGATTTTCTACTCTCGCGGTCTGTGAATACGTCTATAATTTACAGAAGGCGCGCACTTCCTTCGCCACTGGCGAGAAGCAGCAGAGGGGAGCCAAGCGTTTAACTGCATCGTGATCTGTGCAGCGACTATGGTAATGGAGCAATCTCCTCTCCGTACGGACGCACTTCGATTTTGCGGCTGATTCTGCGTTGTTCACCCTGCAGATTACGCTGATTAGCCTCCAGCCCTCGGGAAGCTTATTGTTGCGAATTATGGATGTGTTGTTTTGTGCCAACAGCGACGTCAGTACATATCGGATAGCTGCGGCTTTATTTTGAGATTGAGATGTTTGGATTAAACTTTTGTATACGAGTAGTTTTTGTTTTACACGCTAGGAAATTCAAGAAGGCGTGGGCAACTGCACTTTTCGAATAAACTGAAAGGTACCGCTCGATGTTTTGTGTTCCGAATAGCTGATTTTTACAATACTTTGAACAAGCTTATACCGACACCGGATACTCCGGTTAATTATAACTTTTCATTCCGATGAGAGCTTCGTATACACGGCTCTCGGCATATTATTCGATTTTAAGTGGACACTCAACACCATCGCCGAAGTATTGAATTAGTTATATACGTATTTTCAAAGTTTGTTCCGATAAAAGTGAGAAAGTAAAGCCCTATGCTGTGCTTCTTTCAAGTGTGAACGAAGGTCGCGCCCGCGAGCAAGTGTATACATAATAATTTACTCGACTCCCGTCGACGCTTTCCAGAAGAAAGTTATACTTTGGCGCGTTGAGGCGAAAAGCCAAGACAAAGAATTTCAGATCCCGCGCGGCGGCGTGATATTACAAAACTGTACGGACAATGCGATTAAACCACGCGTCCAACTGGCACACGCTGACTAAAAATATATAAAGTTTCGTTACTGTTCTTTTCGCCTTATATATATATACTATTTTGCCCTCGCGCTTCAAACAAAAACTTTATACGTTCCTCCAAAGTACCGGTTACGTATTACTCTGCCATCGCGTAGCTGCACTTCAAACTTGCGTAGCTGCAGCTCCACTCGTGTAACAAACTTGAAAAACGAGATGGGGAGTGAAAATTGTTACCCCCCCCCCCCCATCAGCACGTGCGCGTCCGGAGAAAAGACAATACAGGTGAACTTATAACGACGCCTGCTGCAGGTACCTGTGTAAATTCAACCGTACTTGGAATAAACAGAGGAAAAACGCCGCGATATGCAAAGAGTTCTTTTGAAATTCAGAAAGTGGCCGAGCGCATGTAAACGCTCCGAGTTCTGAAAGTAATTCGATACGACGAGACGGCGCGCACTGTATAGGCGAATCTCTGGGATATCTTGGACTGCGCGCGTGTGCTCGTTATATAATACACTGTACGCGAGTTCTCTTCTTCTCTCCAGTACGGATTATTCGAATCGAGATTTTACGCAGCGGCTATGTCAGCTGATATGGTAAAAGCCTGGCGACGACCGTATATACCCTGCGCTGCGAGATGCACTTGAATGGGGAAGCGATACAGGAGCGGATTTGGTCAGACTGGTACTTCGATACATGATAATAGAATTCAATTTCAGAATATATATCAGTGATTATACGAGCGCTCGTCTGAGTAGAATTGAAGGTTATTACAGGATTTCATATAAAATTCGATCGCCTTTAGTCGCTCCACAATTATTCTATAAGACGTTGGGATTCTCACTGCTCGAATGAATACGAAAAAAGGAATAGCTACGTATAAATAAGAAATGAAGCGAAAGATTGTCGAGACGACAGTATTCAACTTTCAACAATCGTATAAACTCGGAAAAACGAACAAAAAATATTCCCTGCTCGTAAAAAAATCACCCTCCGATGATATACGCACAATCCTCACAAATACAAATACATCCCTCAGCGCAACTAGAATCCAACAACGCACATCTCCATCCAAGCGTTTTTGCTTCCAAAAAAAATGTATGATCGCGTACTATCCCAAGCAGCTCGTTTCACCTGGCACTTTGCAGTTATAGAAATGAAGCTGGCTGGTTGCTGTTTCTTGAGCGAGGGAAAATTCACGAGGCTTCATCTCTCGCTCGACTCCCTCGTGGGAAATTCCAAGCTGTCCTACGCACGGCGCTCGTTTAGCCGGCGCCTCGCGCGCGAAACAAGCCCTCACCGAAAATATAATAAACAGCCGAACGGCCGGAGAATATGTGCGCGTATAATATAAGAAAAAATAAAAAGAAGAAACCCTCGCGCCGAGAGACAGCGATAAACGTACTCTCGAGCTGGCCGCGAATTATATGCGCCGTGAGACGAAAATCGAAGAAGGAGAAGAAACGATTTCTGTGTATGTGTGTGTGTCTATCGCGAACGTGTTTACGAGCTGCCACCAGTTGATCGTTTCGCGCGCGCGCGCGTCCGAGGCAATTTTCGTCGCCAAATAGCGGAGGGTCGCTCGCGAGAAATGAAGCACCAGCAGCCGATCTTATATGTAGGTGTGTGTCTATATTTTTCCTGCCGCGTCGGATGCATAAAGTTTATAAAGTGCAGGCCGAGTATACAGAGAGATCCACCGTTAAGATATTGCGCGTTAAAGCTCGCGCGACCAAGCGATGAAAACTGCGTTGTATATATAGCTACTACTCCGGAGTCAATTTCGCGCGCGTGGCCTGTTTTCTGCTGCTGCGATATTTTCACTTGCGCTAGTGCCGCGCAAGAGTCTTTTGTGTGTTGGTGCATGTGCGTCTCGCGAAATAAAGTTATAATCTGGCTTAGGGGCGGGGGATGGTTGCGATAGTTTCAGGTGAGAGTTTATGAGATTATGCCGCGATATTCAAAGCGTATTGATTTTAAAGAAAACCCGCATTGGAATTGGATTTCTTACACCGACGCGATAATGAAATGAAAATAACAAGATATTCGACTACAGTTCGAGTACACGCGCTTCTCTTCTTATACACATAATGATGTATATGCCGATGACAAAGCAAAACTACGAAAGTTACACGAAAATTACGGATCAATCAGCCTAACAAGGATATACTACTTCATCGGGATGAAATTCGACGAATTTCCTCGAGTGTAGACTTCTTTCCCGTCGTCAGCACTGCCGCCACCGCAGTATACGCATATATACACCTTGGCTGGCTCGAGTGATCGGCAAACGTTCGCCCACGAGAGCCGTCGGAAAAAATCCGTCTGCAGGGAAGGGGACTACGGACCACGCACGTGGGGGAAAAAGAAAAGGAAGAAGCCAAGCACATCGCCCTCGCTCCATATAGCGAGTTACGCGCCGAGTTATATGATTGTGTTATAGGCCGCGGACGTTGCTGCTCAACTTTTCTCTCTCTCTCTCTCTCTCTCTCTCTCTCTCTCTCTCGCTCTGCACGAGCAAAGCGAGAAAATAAGCAGCAACGAGATCGAGAAAAGTTGCGCGACAGCTCGAGACCACGCGTCAAAAAATTAAATCGAGCCATCCTTGGCGCGAGTTTTCTCGAGGTAAACGCGCAGTTTCATCGCTTTCATTGCTGAGAGTCGCGGTTTGCAATGCTGTGGCACGTGGGAATTGAGTTTTACTGTAGCGAAAGTTAGGCTTTTTTTGTGTGGCAGAATCTTTGGCGAATGTGTGGGAATTCGTATATAGACAAGTTTAGTTCGAGCTGCGAAGCAACGTTTTCTAGTCGCGAGGACGTAGTTTGTAAGTGAATGAAGCTGTCGAGTTTTGTTGCCTCTGTTCCTGATTGGACCGTTTGATTTCAGGAGTGTCGAATTGAACGGTTTGCGAAATTCGATATAAGTTAGAATAGAATCTTGATGTAAGTGAAAAAGCTATCGCTGTGTATTTCAAATACGCTTATATCTAAAGACTCTTTTTTTTTCATCCTTTTTTACGAACTCAATCCTCTCCGCACTGTGTCAAGCCATTCTAAGTAGTTTTGTCACGCAACTGAATAAGTATAAGAATTCTAGATTTCACACTTTCGAACTAAATCCATCCTCTAAAATTATCTACGCGGACTCGAGCATCTTCATCATCCGACCGCTAAAGCGGGAACTAAATACTTCGCACTGTAGGCGCGTGAAAATCTATCCTTATAAAGTATTACTAACGCCGTAATTCCTCATCGACCTACTCGCAAGGGAATTCGCGATCGATTTACCTAGTGACTCTGATTTAAATAGTTCTTCGCGTTACAATCGCAAAGTTATACTTTTTATCCCGTCGGCATATCAGGCGCAATTGTTCTCGGCTTTGTCCCGTCCTGACAGCTTTCTCGCTCCTATTTGCACTGCCGTCGCGTCCTTTTCATTCTAAAGATAGTTAAAAATAATTATGTGGATCGATTTTTTTTTTTAAATCTGTACTCCGTATTATAAAGTGTGAATAAAAAAAAAGTTTGCGTATAACAGTGAACCGTTATTCGATAAATTTTGTAACATCTATTAAGTGTTCGTAATTTTAGATAACTGCGTTGTAAATGAAGTTATTGTCGAAGATACATTCGCATTCATTTAAGTTCCATTATAAACTTACGGACAGTTCCAAGTTGCATTCGAAACAAAGTTGTGTGGTATTGGCATTAATTCTCAAGAACATCTTCACTTCTAAGACTCTATAGCTTCGTAAAGTTTCCCCTGAATATGATTTAATTCTATGCGTACATAAGTTGGAGAAAGTTCATATTATAATATAGTTTATGCAAAATTAAAAAATTGCGCATTTTTTTCCAATTTGACACGTGTACGAACGGAATTATTCAAAGAAAATTACATCAGGCGGTACTTTTAACGCGCGACAGTCCTCGTGCGATAAAATTCTACCTGACTGTCGACATGAAAATGTCGTCCGCACTTAAATTCAAAATTATGCAATCAATCCTTCGCATCCGGACAAATCCCGCGAGACACGTGTGCACTCTAAACCGCAATCTTATATATGCGGACAAAAAGCCGAGAGTAAAGCGTCCGCTTCAGCGACGCATTCGGCTCGCAAAAAAACCACTTACATCTCCAGAAACGACCTCGAGCGCACTCGTGCAATGTTCCAAAAAAAAAAAAAAAAAAAAAAAAAAAATCTCGGGAGGCACTTACCTATTCACCGGCGTATCTTCCTCCTAACTGTCCTTCCGATCGGCTGAAGCTTCGCGTACTCGAGGGCTGCAGGGTTGATGATGCCTGTCTGTCTGTCAGTAAATTCGGAGTAGTATACAGGCGCGTAGAGGTAGACAGAACGAGAAAGAAAGAGAGCGAGTGAGTATGTGTGGACGAGCGCGGTGGCGGCTGCGAGAAACGTCGGCGGCAGCGGGGGCAAGATGAGTGCGCGTCGGAAGCCGCGATAGCGTTTATATAAGCCCGCGCTCGGTTCGCTGTCGGAGGGGCTTCGCGCGCGCAGCCCACGCGGCCGACCACCCCAGTGAGGTAGCCAATCGCGCTCTTCCAGCCCGGCGCGAAATTCGCCCTCCCGTTGCGTCGGAGGAGGAGAGAGAAACGGCGAAAGTCCATGCGTGTGTGAGCGCCTCGAGTCTCCGAGCTCGTATCGCGATTTTAATATACCGACGATTAATATTATGTGCTTACTATATACTTCAACCTATTGCGATTATTCCCTGATGCATATAATATAGGATTTTTGAAAATGTCCTGCCAATTTTTATTTAATCGTGACCGCATTTATGTTTTTTACTTGAGTATCGGTGACTTGGATTGAGTCGGTATTGACGCGCTTTTAATAGCAAGTCCTTAACAGAATACAGTGAATTATCTATAGAAGCTTTCGAAGTCTATAGGAAATGCGCGAACGGAGTGTAGGCGTGGGTAGGTAATTCATAACTGAGGCAAAGACACGTGCAAGTGAAGCTCTCTGCATTTACCCTGTTTCGTACATTCGGATATTTAAAAAGAAAAACAATGTATTAATACGACAATTGTATAACTTTTTAATCAGCATAAATGAAGTCGGGACGCTTAATTCTTTATCACTTCGAAGTCAGCATCGGCTCACCTACGTCAAAGGCGCAGTATTTTAGGGATGATTCCGATTTTCAAAGAAAATTCCGATCTAGTCGCACAATGATTGATTAACGTCACTATAGATCAAAATATTTCCCGAACGTCATCAGTGTCTGAGCTTTCGAAATGGAACGTGGAACTTGAATTTTTTGCCACGTTCGCAGACGTAGATCTAGCGATGCGAAAACAACGCCACCTCGAAGTATCCTTCCTCGATCCTTGAAAGAGAACAAAAAGTCGAGCAATCGTCATTTTTCGAGAAAGAATTGTGCTTCTCGGTGGTGAGTTCTCTGTGATAATTTGTTTGGTTGCGATGTGTGCTGTCTGGCGAATAAAGACTGCATCGCTGCAGATAAAAAGTAAAGGATAGAAATAGCTTCGTGCATGCCTGAGCAAAAAGAGAAGGATAGAGAAAGAGAGTGAGAGAGAGAGAGACAAAACGAGAGTTTGTTCGAGAAGAAGTTGAGCGCTAGTCGTGTGGGCGTGATTAATTTCAATAAACTAGAAAATCATTTCACTGTTTTATTCGATTGCATCTACGAGTATAATATGAACGACGACATACACCAAATGTTTTTATTCATTGATAAAATGTAAAATCAACTGTATATATGTGTATACATTTTTATTATAATAACCGCAGTTGCATCGATGGCCATGCCTGTGACTTAAGTAAAGAAGATAATATAATCACACTGCAGACTAACAGAATATAGTTTCTATAATATTAAATACATTAACGAAACTCTGCGACATTGTTTTCAATGACATATTGGGCATAATAAGGATTTCCAACGTTTTATGTATGTCAATCTCGTAATACAGACAGTAAATGGGAAACGGCGTTAAAAGGCTATTTCCGACGTAGTCAAATTATGTAGGATATGTATAAATTTTCGGAATCTTTCATTCACAAAGGCTTATGTATATTGGATCGATATACATATTTATGGAAAAATTTGAACTCCACCAACCTGTTTCCCTTTGCACTTCATATGTGGAACAACGAGAGTAGGATTAATCGCATTTTTCGGATGGTGTGTTGAGAGTATTGACAAGTCAATCGAACCTATTATTTTTCCGATAGCATCGGCCTATATTGAAGCTTTCGAGCTGACGTTTACCTTAATTCATCTATAGGAATCTTTTGGTTAAATTTTAGCATAAATAATATTAGAAGTTCATAAGTCACTGATGTACATTTAAGAAACAAAATTATTGCAGACAGAATAATATATGAAAAGTAAAAGAAGAGACGTACGCAATATCCAATGAAAGTATAGTGGTTTATGTAAGAAAGAACTACATACCATCTCACTGGCATGTATATAATATAATATTCACATTCCGCGTGCTCGTACATATACCTCAAGTTTGATAACTAAATAAAAGTGTTCTTCACGATCTGCACGATCTGCACTTTATAAACTTTATCTCATAACATTACATATAGTCCTCAACATTTCATGTTTTTTCAAATTATTGCATTTTTACTTCTCTTTACGCGGAGATATTCAAAGATATAGACGACAGCATATAAGATCGAAACAAGTTAGGGAAATCAACAAATTCCAAATTAATTATCCACAAGATCAGACCATTTGTCATATTTCGTCAATTTCGCAAAACAAATACTTCCGCATCAAGATATATTCTCCTAAATATCTTATACTATACCCATATTCTCTTTAAGACCTTCCAAGTCGCCGGATGGCTTTCCTCTTTATGCAGACCAGATTATCGTGTCTCAGCACACCCACAGCAAAAGCTGCATCCACTTATTGTTCTCCTTTCGCAACGAACCGGCACTTCCTGCAGCCACAGGCAACAACAACAACCCATCAAAGTGAAATCCGCGCATTAGCCGCAGTCAATTTTTCAAGCGACTCTCTCGTATAACACCCGGATTATAACCACGATCTCCAGCTATAACTTATATACATGAGAGTTGCGCTCACGCGGAGACTGTTAAAAAAAAGTGCGCGAGATCGAGGGTGTTTACGATCGCGCGCGCGGGACATACATTAAACGTCTCTCCGTCTTCTCGGTTCTCCAACGGCAAAACAAAGGTCGCCACCGCCAAGTACGTGTATATATATATATATATATATATATATATATATTCTTGTAATAACGCGGTATTTCTGCGTATAATACAATGTATACGGCGCTCGATTTGCATGGCGTCGCTGGGGCGTGCGGAAAAAAGACTGCGTCGGAAAGTGGGACGTTTTACGACAGAGAGGGAGACAGATCGAGACGATTGCTGATGCTGGGGGCGTTGAAGAAAGCTGAGGGATGATAATTAGCTGGGCGTTGGGGGAAGACCATGAGACGGTTCAAGAGTCTGCAACTTTTTTTCTTGCTCTACAACTGACCGAAGTCATTCATTTCATGTCATGCATGTAATGTGTTTTGCCGTAAGACTATATCTCTCATTTGTCATCGATGACGCTTGCATTTGATATTTAATTTGTAAAATGATTTTGATTTTGCGCTGTATATTATTGACTCTATAATTACTATACAGACAAATTGAACGCGAACCAATTAAAGGATAAATTAAATATGCAAATCTGTACATTTGGTTAAATCTAGGCGCTTAGTTTCGCATGTGACGATCAGTTATTTAACTTTTCATATTATATTGTTACGAATAAAAGTTTATATATACTTCTTGAAGGTTATTTTGTGGTAAGTGTATACCGAGTCAGTGAAAAACATTTTCGTCGTAACAGTATCGGCGGTACTCGCCAGAGACAGATATATAAACGTGTTTTGCAAAACAAGCGAAACACACATAGAGAGCATTACTATGCTAATTGTTATACCTCAAGGTTTTGTTATACTTGCACATATCCCTTTTCGCGTACATGTACATATAACTATCTATAACTGTGTGGTATATAACTTCATTCAATTTACTCAAAAAAGACGAGAGGAAGCCGTGAAGAATGAATCAATACAGCGATAAACGTCGCGAATTAAAGCGTTCGTTTCAGATATAAAGCTAGAAACTCTATCTCTTTCTCTCTCCTCTTCAGAACCAATTTCCCCCAAAACATTCTATACGCATAGACGTTTCGTGGCGCTCGTCTCGTTCCAATAAAATTTCCCGATGGCCTCCACAACACACGCGCACTATATATTCACTCCCAGCGGTACGTATACCTATAAATAAGGCGCAGAGAATTAATAGCCGCGCGGCGCGAGGAGCAACTCGTAAAAAGCAACTCGGCCGCACGGAGATTAAGCTCTTCGGTCTGGCCTATGCAGAAAATGGAATCGGTTCCACAACCTGCCGCATCTATATATACACACACATACACACACACACACACATGATGCGCTACATATATATCGACTCGATCTGACGCGTTAGCTACAGGTAGCTTTCTCGCGAAGAGAGGAGCTTGTTAACGACCTCCGCACGTGGCTGTAAATTCGTTTAGCCGCACGTAAAGCGCCACCTTTCGATCGTTCCATATCGATTATTAATTTACGCGGGAGTACATGCCATGTTCAAGCTCATCCATCACGTCATCATGCAGAGCTACGATTTAAGGATGAATATTCTGGCGTTCGTATTGTACTTTTTTCGATCGAACGTATGTACAATTGGATTTCAGCAAGACTTTATTACTTCGAATACAGGTAGTTTGTTTATAATTCCGACTCTCGAGTGTCTGTTTAAATGTTCCTATACACTGTTTGAAATAAAAAACGCTCGAAGGATATAGGGTAGGATTTCCGGCTGCTAAAAAAATGTGCGCCGCAGTAAAACGCTGCCACTCACAGATTTATAAATTCATTGCGGCTACACATGCGGAAGCTTGATGCAAACGTCTGGATTAATAGTAACAGCGGTTATTTATCGAATTTTAAAACACGCGCATTCTTCCTCATTATCTCAAATATAATTAGTCCGCGAGAGTGAAAATAAAATTCATCGAAACGAAAGCCGGATATAATATCTGAAATTCGAAATGGAAATTAAATGGAAATTCGTATAGTTGCGCCGTGCAAAAGCGTGAAATACGAATCCAACTTTCTTAAATAGGAAAATCTTTCCGCAAGTTTCTTCGTTCTTTCGCTCTAGAGCCGTATAGCGGCATATAGCTCAAGACAGAGCGGCAACGGCGGCCTGCCGCGAATTACACTGTGCATTTTGCTTCTGAAAGGCCTTTGATATATTCTCCCCATTAGAAGCCGTCCTCTCTCTCTCTATATATACACCACCTAATACTGCCGGCTGCGCAGCGCAGCGCCGGAAAATTCCTTTCGCGTATCAGGCACGCGGCCTCAAAGGGCTTTTTTCATTTTCGTCAAGTTCATCGCGTAATTGCATTGTGTGCGATGCTCGCAGATCTGACGCGAGGCGGTATAATTTTATCTCACCGCGACGAGATTATATAGGCACACACACATATATATATATATATATATATATATATATATATATGTATGTTCGAGAGTTCCGTTAATTTGAAATATTAATTTTGATATATACGTTGATGCTATGCTATTATACTAATGTCGTTAAATTTTTTGCCGTCTAGCTATGGAACGAGTGAGGATTTTTGTCGTATAAACGACGGATGGTGCAAGAAAAAAGAGGGAGGCGATCGCAAGCGTTGTGCGATATATGTATGAGAAGAGGAGAGAATGTAGGGCTGTAGCGAGGAACAGAAATGTATACTTTATGGATTATTTGCCAAGCAATAAACGTGAAAATCAATCCAACGCTCGTCTGTTTATGTTATTCCTGCAAATATATAACAGTCGAAATATCGAGTGGTCGAAAAGAGAAACGTATACGCAAAATGTATAGGTGCTATATAAATCGTACAACAAAAATAAAGAATATAGATAGGAATCGTTCTTGCGACGAGAATAATTTAAATGAATTGTTTGAAACGGCTTATATATCATTCGCAGCTATTTAAAAGGCGCTGACACAGATCAAATTTCAAAACGCGTTGGATATTCCCGGAAAATCCACGGGATTTTCAAAAATTCGTTTCATTTTCAAAATCTGACGGTGTCAACGAAGTTTCACCGGGCATTTATTTGAATCTCACACACCATCTACTTTCCATAATCGTTTCCACAATTCGATCTCCGAACGCGCGAGCACCAGTTGCACACTGCAGTATATGTATACATATAGATATAGCCCGTATAGCGCTCATATAACATCGGCCCACATATCATACGCGCAGCCGTGCGAACCAACCTATACTACCGATATACTCTAATGAATTACATTATATATAACTCGTCACGGACATCGCACATTTACATCTGTCCTCGCGAGTTGAAACTCCCGGCCATCCCGCTCTCTCTCTCTCTCTCCCTACCAATCCCCTGAAACTGGTCTAAAGTGTGTCATCGCGAGAACATTTTCGCGAAGGTCCATTACCTGGACTATAAACGCGCAGGATTGCTTTGACGCGCCGCCGAGAGTTAATCACGCGTTAGGAGAACTATATCGGCGCATCCCCGGTGCTCCGAATCCACATATATAATACGCGCAGGGTCGTCGTCCCGCGGGAAAATCGGCCAGATGAGGCGATAGCATATGCAGACAACTTCCTCTATGGGCGAGTTCGCGCTCGGGGAATCGCGATGATGCCCACTTTGGAAGTTGATTTCCCGCGTCGCGGCCGAGTGTATACGCGTACAGCTGTCCGCGTGAGGTTGAATAAGAGAGAGAGAGAGAGAAGCGAGTGAGAGCAAATGCAGGCGCGCGCGAGAGCTTTTTCGCGCTGAGTGGTCGGCCGTTGATCGAGTTATACCGCGCGACGCGAGTGAATGGACGAACATTGGGGCTGCTGCGAAAGAGGACATTTCGTTAGCTACCGGACAATCGATGGAATAACGCTCGTGGGCGTTGATTTCTTCCGACTGACTGTCGCGTTTTTATACTCTTATTTTCCGGAAGCGCGCAGGCGTTTGCGCTGTTGAATTGTCGGGATCTAAATGACGCTAGATTCGAAATTGTTGTTCGAAATTGATAATCACTGTTGTTTCGGCAAAAGTTGCTACTGCGATCAAGTTGTGTGGAAATTCATAAATTATAGAGATATCGTTTATCTATATGTACTTTTTGCTTCCCACGCCTGCATAAATTGATTTGAAGATATAATATCATAGCAGCTGAACAACTGTCTGTTGCATAGAGCTAGTAGACACTGAATTAGTGGACATTCAAATTCTGCGATCGGGTGTATTGATAACTGCAGATAACGAATTTAAATAAATGCATGCATATACGGTAAGTAGATACAGGCAGATTTTGTTAAAACATTTCCCGAACCCACGCGTCTGTTGATAAAAGTATGTATATGTATAATAATTATAAAGCACCGTTGAAATCCTCATGCATCACGACAAAACACGTAATTCACGCAGAGAGCAACTTACTGCTTTTCTCAAAACGCGCGAAGGGAGGAGTATAAACGTTCTTCCCTTTTCTTTTCCCGGTACAGCTCGCTTTCTCGCGAGCTGTGGCCTTACGCCGTTTTAATCGGAGCCGAGCCAGGCATGAAATGACGCTTCGCCCGTGAAAAAATGAAATAAATAATATACGTAACGGAAAAGCTAACAGGAAGATAAAAGGAGTCGTATGCGGAAGCTATTTGTGTACCTGTACAGCGCAGAGGGCTCGAGAAAAAGATGGGGGATGAAAAAATGCACTATATAATACTGCTGCGACCGGGAACGGCGCATATTTTACGTAAGCTATATAATAGAAAGGAAAAATTACCGCAGGACAGTCCCCTCTGCTATAGACTTTATTGTTTGCCGAGTTCAGTGACGTATTATTGTATAATAATTATCTGGAATGTGTGAATAATAAAAATACACCTACATAACTCAATTATAGAAACTAATGATGAATCTCTCTAATTAAAGTATCCTCTTGATGGGAGTTTAATTACTCTAGAACTTCACCTTCGGTTTTACTCAGAATCAATACATATATCATTCATAAACGCACAGCGCTGAGTCATGCAGATAAACAGACTTTAAAGCATATAACATATTGTATCGAGAAGTAGTGCACTTAACTGCAGGAAAAGATTGCTTCGGAAGTACTCTCAAAAAATTCTCCAGTTTCAACGACCGGCCGCGGAAATCAAAGACGCCTTCTTTCTCGGTAAAAGGAAGTTAGCCGTAAGCAACGGAGAAAAAACAAAGGAAGAAAACTAAGGCTGCTAGACGCGCAAAAAAAAAGGAAGGAAAAAAATCAGCGGCGAGTCGAATGGAAGCCCGCAAGGAAAGCGCGGGTACCTAATGTGTGCTTTTAAAGCACACGTGATTGTTCGAGCGACTTGAAATCGATCCGAGACCAGTGCAAAGTATATTATATTGTACGTATTTGTTGGGCCAGAAGTGCAAGTGTCCCCTTATGATTTTCCATTTCTCTCACTCTATATGTATAAGTCACAAACGGCACTAATCATCAGATACCTGTGTGAGCAGAGGATTTTCAAGGAGTTTGTCGTTGAGAGCTGAGTTGCTGCGGCTTGAGTGATGCCATTGCACACTCCATCGTATACCACCGGCTGGCAGACAATGTTACAATCATTAAGCCACGTGGTGATTATATATATATATATATAGTTACTATTATAGGGTAAGGGGAGTTGTGTAACGTCATTTATGAGTCGAATGTATCGCAAGAAATTGCGTTTGGAGCGCATATAATAAAGTTTGAACATTTTTTGTAAAAAAAAGTTTGAAAGTCATGCGCTAATTACTGTATTCTTTGGACTTCTTTTTCCGATTATTTTTTCAAACAGCTGTGCATGCAACTCGACTAACAGAATAAAACCTATAAATGCGATGCTGAAAAATCAAGTTACTTTCACTTTCGAGACCTTTTTTCAAATAATATCAGATTCTGTCAAGCGCATTTCTTTTAGCCCGCTTCGGAAAATACTATAAAATAGTACACCTTAAATGTATAAAAGTTCCATATATCTCCTCTGAAGCAGCATTTTTTGTCGAAAACGCTATTTGTCTCAGGAAACGCCGGCTTTCGTGCGTCAATCTCTACATACAATATATAATACAAACTATGAGTATATACTCTGCTGCTTTGCGTTCGACAGTGCTGTGCAGGCATCGGTACAGGCTCTCGCAAGCACTGAAAGCACCTTTAACCGGGTTTGTATGGATTTTTAATCAGGCTAAACGCATTGCGACGCCGCTGCCATAAGTCAGTTTAATGGTAAGTCGTGGGCGTCATGCGACTACATATATATACATATCTATCTCGCCTACTGTAGTAGTGCAAGTGCAAAAAGCCGAGCGTGAAGTTGTGCGTACTTTGTGCAGCGAGAATATTCAATGCCGCGTATACGTCCTGCGACGATGGAAATTAGAGTGAGCGTGCATTTGCCTCGCGCGCCTTGAGATTTTGCATCGTTTTCCGCGCGCGATAATTGACCGAATAGCGCTTTTTTGCGCGTGTTTTTACATCAAGCATTTCACACGTGAACGTGCGTTGGTCTTTTTGTGGAACGTTTTATGTGTTTTTTTTTTAACTGCATTGCTTTATTTGGTTTTACGAGTTACCTTTTTTTGTCTCGACGCGTTAACGGGCTTTACATGTTGGAGAGTTGAAATGAATTTTAGCATATACAATTTTCTTAGTCTACTCGTAAATAAACATATGCATATAACAATAATAAGTCAAAGCGATTTCGAAGAGGTATTAAAGTGCGATATTTATGCTGAAATAAAAGATGATTTAATTGTTTTTCAAAATGCGATTTCACATTCACAGAGCGTTAAAAAAGAATAATGTTTAATAACTTATAACAACCTTGTTTAAAATTATCAGGCATTACATTTTTTACATGCCTTTTTTTAAACAATGATTAACAGATAACGGAGTAATCCAATGTTTAAAATTTATTTATGCGTTCTTGTACTACTGATACAGGTATACAATTAAAAAGTAAAAAAAATTCTACTATATATTTATAAATTGGATCAGAAATGAAAAAGTATGAAAACATTGTGACTTACATATACAGTTGAAATTTGAAACTGCAGTTCCAGCTGAGATAGATGGCGAGGTAGTCAGTTCGCTCTTCCGCCGATGATAATATATATATTATATATATATATATATGATCCCCACTCCAGTCTTCCACGTGGTAAGCTGCGATGCTCGCACAGCTGCCGTGTCGTCGTATAAAGTATTTGTCACGCACGCGACGCTAGCACCTGGGCGCTGCTCTCCCGAAATTCCTCGGCAAAAGTCAACAAACGACCGGTAAAAAGATGGTGCTCGATCTGGACCTCTTCCGTGAGGACAAGGGCTTCGACCCGAAAAAGATACGCGAAAACCAGGAGAAGCGCTTCAAGGATGTCGGCCTCGTCGATACGGTCATCGAGAAGGACAAGCTCTGGAGACAGCTGCGGCATCGCGCCGATAATCTCAACAAACTCAAGAACCTCTGCAGCAAGGTCATCGGCGAGAAGATGAAAAAGAAGGAGCCGATCGGCGACGACGACAGCGTACCCCAATCCATTGCCGACGATCTCGACGCACAGGTCAACTCAGATAACCTCAAAGCGCTCACTGTCACCCAGATCAAGAGGATCCGCACACTCATCGACGAGGCGATTGCTGGAAACGACCAGGATCTCGTGAAGACCGAGGCCCAGAGAAACAGTGCTCTCCGAGAAGTCGGCAATCACCTGCACGAGTCTGTGCCCGTCAGCAATGATGAGGATGAAAACAAGGTTGGTTCCCAGAGACTGTATTCTTTTTTTTTAGTCTACCTAGTTTTATGAGAAGAAAAAAGAGCAACGTGATTAAGGATCGTTTGGAATGTCAATTATTTTAATTCTATGTACGCACAGTATGGTGCAAGTATTTCATCATCCAATTGTATCTGTATCTTCATCAACAGGTTGAAAGGACATTTGGGGATACTACTCAGAGGAAAAAGTATTCACATGTCGATCTCATACACATGATAGATGGTATGGATGGAGAGAGAGGTGCTGCAGTTTCAGGGGGCAGAGGGTACTTCCTTACGGGGGCAGCGGTTTTCTTAGAGCATGCTTTGATACAGCTGGCTCTTAGGAAATTATTCGATAAAGGCTACAAACCCCTCTACACTCCATTTTTCATGAGAAAGGATGCGATGCAGGAAGTTGCACAACTGTCTCAGTTTGATGATGAATTGTACAAAGTAAGTATCATAATCAAGACTCTTGATTATGATGTAAGACTGAGCATGTTCATGTTTCATTTATTTTTCCAGGTTATTGGAAAGGGTAGCGAAAAGGGTGATGAGAAGGAACTAGAAGAGAAATACCTGATTGCAACATCAGAGCAACCTATTGCTGCATATCATAGGGGTGAATGGATTCCTGAGGCCACACTGCCCATCAGATATGCAGGACTTTCAACTTGTTTCAGACAGGAAGTTGGTTCTCATGGACGAGATACGAGAGGAATATTCAGAGTTCACCAATTTGAAAAGGTAAATTTTAACTCATAAAATCATGCATTTCAAAGTCATATAGTAAAATGCAAAAATTTGGCTCCAGGTAGAACAGTTTTGCCTTACATCTCCTCATGACAATAAGTCATGGGAAATGATGGAGGAAATGATAAGGAACGCGGAGGACTTCTATCAGGAATTAAATATACCATATAGAATTGTAAACATTGTATCTGGTGCTCTGAATCATGCTGCTTCAAAAAAGCTTGATTTGGAAGCATGGTTCCCTGGTTCAGGTGCATTTAGAGAACTTGTATCATGCAGTAATTGCTTAGACTATCAAGCTAGGAGATTATTAGTCAGGTAAAATAATTGTTTTCCTCAAAGGATATATAATATTAATTTGATTTTTCATACGTTCTTGTTCTTACATTTGAATATTTTTGCAGATATGGTCAAACTAAAAAGATGAATGCTTCAACAGATTATGTTCATATGTTGAATGCTACTATGTGTGCTGTAACAAGAGTTATTTGTGCCGTATTAGAAATTAACCAAACAGAGACTGGAATCAAAGTACCTAAAGCCATAGCTCAATTTATGCCTACACAATATCAAGAGGAAATACCCTTTGTCAAGCCAGCACCAATTGATGAAGTAGAAAGCAAGAAACAGAAAAAGCAAAAGGAAAATATGAACAAATAATTTGGATAATTATTTTAATAAAATAATTTATGAAAATGCATTTTTATTTTGTCTAAGCGTGAGCAATATTAATTAATTAATTTATTTTTGCATTTATTTGTAAAGATTATATTTTACTAGGAGGAATTATACATACTTATTAGGTAAATAGCTTTTTTAAAATTTTTTATTAAAATTAAAACTTAAGAAGTAAAATGACTTTGTTATAGATACAGGTTTTTACAAATAATTAAACAATCACGTTCCTTCATCTTGTGCTTTCATTTCTTCTATCAACCTTTTGCGCTCCTCTGCTCTTCTCAAATTATTTAAAACTGTGTTTTCCAAGTCAGCATCACTGTGGGATTGTGTATTCTATAAAGTAGCAGAATTTTACATTAGCTTCAAAATCCAATATTTACTAAATGGAGTTAATTCAGTATAAATCATATTGAAATAAATACTAACAAATATATCGGGAGCAGATGAACAACTAAGTCCTTGTGGGATACGACTGGTAGTATATGACTGATTAGTATATCTAGCTGATGCAAATAAACTTCCACCTCCAACTATTGGATTGGATGTAGTTTGAAATTTTTGCTTTGTTTTGCCTTTCTCCCATACACCTTCCAATTTCAGGGGATTAGTTACAAGGCCTCTTTCGTAACTTACTGCAGATTCCTGGAAACAATAACCTTTAAAATTTTGTACACAATTGAACACTTATAAGTTTAATGTATTATACTTACAGCTGCTTCCTTACTTTTGAATTCGACTAAACCTCTACCTTTTTTTGTTGTTGATATAACTAATACTGATATTTCACCATGCTGCAACAGATAAAATATGAAAATATAAATTACACAATCTGTATACACATACATTCTTTATTAATTATAGTTAAATTGATCTTACTTTTGATAAAATCCTGTGTAGATTATCATAATCATAACCACCATTACTTGTATCATCAGCATCAACTTTCCATCTTATTTTACAGCGGCATTCATCTTCACTATAACCATTATTAGAAACTCCATTTCGTAAATCTTCTAATATTTTTTGTCGTAATCGTTCTTTTTCTTCTTCAACTAGCCTAGAACCCTCCTTTTTCAACCTCTCTATTTCAGCTTTAAGTTTCTCTTCGTCACTTTTGGGAGAATAGGTGTAACCTGAAGTTTGTGATCTTTTGAAAGCTTCTTCACGAGCTTCTAGATCATCTTTAAATTTTTTGCGCTTGGCATCTAATTCCTTTACTCTAAGTTTAGCCTGAGCTCTTGCATTTACAACTTTGTCATAAGCAGCCTAAAAAAACAATTGTTGTACAAAATCAATAATTATTAACATAACAGAATAAACTTATGAATCAATTTATTTTTAAAAATTTACCCGTGCTGCAGCATCAGTTAATATTTCTAATGCTTTGGTTAATTGCAGGAATAATTCTGCTGCCTTTGGATTATCTGGGTTTTTGTCGGGATGGCAACTCAGTGCTTTCTTTCGATAAGCCTTTTTAATCTATAAATCAAACACAAAAGTAAATTTAATGAATTTTGTTGTTTGTAGAATCTTGCATATATCAGAAAATAACTTTACAAAAAAAACATACCTCTGCTTCATCTGCATTTATAGTTGCCCCTATAATTTCATATAGATCTAATTTTGAGATATCATCATCCATTTTGATCGACTTTTTAATGAAGAAACAACAGTTTATAAATTTAAATTAACTGAAAGTTGTGTGTACCTTATACACTTACGCTGTTTAGTTTACTGTTTATGATAAAGGTTATGTTATTATCATATGATTCGGGATTGTTAATAGTGTTACTCGATCATATCGGTAAAGTAGGTATCACAGGTGTGTGATGTGATATGCAGCGTGACAATTAAGGATCAGTTCAATAATCAATTCACAAAATTCTAATTAGAATTTAAGTATTTATCTCTAATTCCTTGTGTCTTAAAAGTACATACATATAGTACATACATTGTTATAGGTATATAAATAATAATGAATAAGTATAAGAATAATAGAAATGAATTTTTTTCTATGAATACGTCTATTATGAATATTATTATTCACAGCTTATAATTATTTATTATTATATGCGCAATAAGCATGTAGGTACTACAATTATGAGAAGTGCAAAAGATAATTGCAGGTTAAATAATAAAAATAAACAAAATATAGCCGTATGATCGAAGTATTAATTAATATAATTATTCACAAAACTGTAATGTAAATAAAAATCTTTAATATATAACAGAGAATAATTCACGACTACGATTTTTTTCAACACCCTACGTAATTGTTGTCTCAAATTGTATATATATCATTGATTTGAATTTGATTAACAAATGTTTTTGATTAATATTTGTATAAAAAAAAAACAAATTTTAAGAGAAAAATATAAAGATAGTGATTTTGCGCGCGTAAACGCCATATTATTTTCCTTCGTTCCTCGATCCAAATTCTAGCGTCGTGTGCCCTCTACCTACAATCTACCTACATCAAAAAGCCGAATGTCTGAATCCTATATAGTTAAAATTTTACTTATATTTCTTAATAAGAACAGTCAAACAGATCAGTTAATTATATAAACAACGAAAAGGTTCTCGACGTATTGTGTTCCAACAATGAAAATAACAATGAACTAGGCGACAAAGAACAGTCGTAGGATATAAAAAGCAAACTACTACAATTTGCAAGTGGAGTCGTAGAGGAGTATAGGACAAAGATGCTTAATTGCAGTTGATAATTATAAGAACCGTTCAGTGAACGCTAATCATGATGGATTACGAATTTAAGATGAAAACCCAAAAGGACCGCATTAAGGTCGAAGATTTGTTCGAATTTGAGGGCTGCAAAGTCGGCCGCGGGACTTATGGCCACGTCTACAAAGCCCGCAGAAAAGAGGGGTTAGTTTTTCCAGTAGTGATCTTGATAATGTTCTATCATTGTCAAATACTTTTTTATAATATTACAATATAGCTACTGAAGTCTTGAGATAGCAGAAAAAACTGATACAATGATATTTGGTAAAATTTAATGTGCCAGATGCTTCTTTTGTTGATTCAAACAGTATTTTTTCTACTAATATAGTTTTAAGATTTACTGGTACAGGTCCCTAGACCTTAACAAAAAATAACTTTCTGGTGAAATTAAGTAAGCAAAGAATTTGTTGTATGAAAATATTTAAATGATTTGGCATTTTTTTAGGGTTCCCGATAGTGAGTTGAAAAGTAGACCAGATACAAAAGACTTTGCATTGAAACAAATCGAAGGCACAGGACTTTCTATGTCTGCTTGCAGAGAAATCACAGTGAGTTCATGAATGTGTGGATGATTATTATAATTTAACATATCAACAATGATTCTAACTTTTATTTTATAGCTTCTCAGAGAACTTAAGCATATTAATGTCATCACCCTCATCCGTGTATTTTTATCTCATAATGATCGCAAAGTTTGGTTACTCTTTGATTTTGCAGAACATGACTTATGGGTAAATTAATGAATTGTTGTATAACATCAACAGAATGCCCTTTTTTAATTTTCAAAAATCTTTATTTCAGCATATCATCAAATTTCATAGAGCAGCAAAAGCAAATAAAAAACAAATTATGGTGCCAAAAGGCATGGTTAAATCTCTCTTGTACCAAATCTTAGATGGTATTCATTATTTGCATTCCAATTGGGTTCTTCACCGAGATTTAGTAATATAATGATTCTCTATATTTTTTAAAATAAATGTACTGTTATTTTATTTAAATAATAATACTGATGTTTTCAGAAACCTGCCAATATTCTGGTAATGGGTGAAGGCAATGAGAGAGGTAGAGTAAAAATAGCAGATATGGGTTTTGCTAGACTGTTCAATGCTCCGTTGAAGCCCCTTGCAGATTTAGATCCTGTTGTGGTAACTTTTTGGTATAGGGCACCAGAATTGCTACTTGGAGCTAGGCATTATACTAAAGCTATAGGTAAGAATAATGTTACACTTACATTTCTTATTTAAATTTAGTTATGTTAAAATAAATAAATGTTTTCAGACATATGGGCTATAGGATGTATATTTGCTGAACTATTAACATCTGAACCAATTTTTCATTGTAGACAAGAGGATATCAAAACAAGTAATCCATACCATCATGATCAATTGGACAGGTATTTTTTTTTTTTTTTATACTTATTTAAGAACAATCTATTTCTTTGTGTACAAACAACGGTGAATTTTTCAGGATATTCAACGTTATGGGTTTTCCGCTTGAAAAAGACTGGGAAGACATTAAAAAAATGCCTGAACATCAAACATTATTAAGAGACTTCAAGCGCTCCAAGTAAGATATCATTTGATAATCACTTAATTTTTCAAAAGTTTGAATGACCATAACATTAACATTTTTCAGTTATACCAATTGTTCATTAACGAAATATATGGACCGGCATAAAATCAAACCAGATAGTAAAGCTTTCAGTTTGGTATGAATTTTGATACAAGGATAGATTATTGAGTATGTTCGTCGAAAAAAATATTAAATTGATTTTATATTTTAGTTGCAAAAGTTGTTAATGATGGATCCAAACAAAAGAATCACATCAGAACATTCCATGCAAGATCCTTACTTTCAAGAAGACCCACTGCCTACCGAAGAGTGAGTGATACTTTATAAATGTTGGAAAATATAAAAATTGATCTTTTATAAGTTTATTTTTGTTTTATTCCAGTATTTTTGCGGGATGCCCGATCCCATATCCTAAAAGAGAATTCTTAACGGACGACGATAGCGAAGATAAGACTGAAAATAAAACTAGACAAAACCAACAACAAACTGTAAGATTACACAAAGATATTTCAATTTATTTTTCAAAAACAATGCACTTGCTTAAAAAATTCAATTTTATCCCCTAGCAAAAATTAAATTTTTTTGTTAAAGTTGATTTTTTTTCATTTTCATTGAGTTTGATAAAATAATATGTGGCCAAAAATTGTGGTTTTTAGTCACACTCAGATATTAATTTTCTAAACCGGATTTATTATTTGTTGAATAATTTTTGAAATTCTAGATTAACAAAAATTTTCAGCAACAAAGTCAGCAGCAACAAGGTAATGGCGAACATAGTCATGGGCAAAACCCTAAGAGAGTGAGACTGAACGGCCCCCACGGGGCACCCGAATTTCACCAACACCAAAGTCATACCATGACCCATCAACAGCCGCCAGGCATGGTTTACTCGACTGCTCAGCCAACACAACCATCGAATTTCCATCAGCGTTTTTGATAGGTCTCTCTAAGTAATTAAAAAAAAGAACTATACAATAATTTTATCTAATTAACTCGTTGACGGGTGCAGTGACGTGTGTGTTCAATCTCTGTGTAAATTATATTAACATGCGTCATTCATCATATTACAAATTTATTTATAGAAGAAAAGACTATGTAGCTTTATTTCTCCGTTCTTATAAGAATCGCCCATTTTCATTCTTTTGTTTTCAATAACGTTATCGTTATTAATTTAGAATCCAGGGTTAAACCTTAACAGGACCAAAACAATGATATTTGTTTAATTGTCGATCACATCAACAATCAGTGTAGGCTTAATTAATGCTAGCCAAATTAAAAATTTCATTTTTATCGAAAGTTTTTGCTCAGCAAGCTTTTCGGAGGGTATCAAACTTAAATTATTTGCATAGAGGTTATCGTGCGACTTTAAAGAACAGTGGCTGCATTGAAATAGCGAAGCAAGCATTATGCAAAACTAGAATACTATCGCTGCGGGAAGTCATCACGAAGAATAAAGCAGCATCATTATCAATCGATAAGAAAAAGAAAACAAGTATTTTTAATGTCTTATGGGAAATTGTATTACTTACGTTACGTATAATTGTGATAACAGTCGTCGTTTTTGGATTGCTAACATTTTATTGGCTCAATAAATTCTTCGGTCTCAAGACGATTCCCATCGTTTATTTGAAAGGTGCGTATCAAAACTATGGAATACTAAATTTCATTAAACACAACTAAATACACCGCTGTCATTTCGCATCCTCGCAGCCTTAGAGTTCCTTGGTCCCACCTTCACGAAGCTCGGACAATGGATGTCTACACGGCGCGACCTGTACCCGGAAGAGTTTTGCTCGTGTTTATCGCGACTTCAACGCAACACATCAGCGCACTCGTGGTTCTACACGAAGCACGTACTCGAGACGACTTACGGTCCTGAATGGCGTCAACTCTTTGTCGAGATCGACCGCGTGCCCATAGGTTCGGGCTGTTGTGCCCAAGTACATCGAGCCCTTCTGGATGTGAAATATTGCAATAGTTACGGTTACGCGAAACGAAGATCGAAAACTTCTGCTCTTGTGGAGGGTAAGCAAGATTTTCTCTTACATTCCATGCCTTGTTTTCACTTTTATCATTACGAAGTTTTGGGATGTTAATATTATGTTGTGACCGTAGGGTGATAAGTATGTACAATAATAATTATAGTAATTATCAACGGGCTTGAAAAATATGACGCGAAAATTCATACGTGAATGGGGCGTATTACTAGTTTTAGATGCGAATTACTTAATTATTTGCTAACTGCTATCCTTACATTAAGTCAACAATTGGCAATTGTACAATAGAACTTGAATTTATAAATATTTTATTTATAATGATTTGTAGCCCACGGGCGCAGAAGTCATCGGATTTCGATTGAATCTGATTATTTTGCATGAATGTAAAATCGTGCGATTGTAAATCAAAGAAAGATCGTAATCTGATTATCGTAATTATTTTAAAACCATTACATAACTAGTATCAATTGTCTTTGCTGCCTATGTTTGCGAATTTTTATATTTCATTGCATTTATCAGTGGCTGAACATTTTCACTTCGGGCACATTGCCGATGGACTAGGTAAGATATCCCCAAGCAAAAATATTGCTTCGTTTAGACTTTCAAGATAAAAAAAAAAAAAAAATAAATAAAAATACGTAAAATAATTTATGCAGGCAGAATGCTGCGAGTAGATATTGAAAAAACAATTGTATCAGTAACTTCGGGCGATGTGAGGCCAGTCGCTATAAAAATTTTGCATCCTTGCGTCAAGGATCGACTGAAGTATGAAGTATACAAAAATGTTTTAATGCGAACTTAGGTTTTACTTAATGACTAATGATATACGTATAATTGTACAGGCGCGATCTATCTATTTTACGATTACTTTCCAAGTGTGTAACTTGCTTCGTGCCAAGTCTCGAATGGCTCAGCATCACTGATTGTATAGATGAGTTTTCTCAGATCATGGAAAAACAAGTTAGTAAATGTTATTTGAAAAAAATAAAATATTTTCAAACAAAATCTATTGCCACTCTAGCTTAACGAATTTTGAAATCCTCTCATTTAAATTTTATCCTGGAACTTTTTGACACCTACAAATGCCTATTGACTATTCTAATTTTATCCTGAATTTCAATTTTACAATAGGTTGACTTGAAAATAGAAGCCGACAACCTGGTGAAATTTTCGCAACACTTTGCTACGAGACCCGACGTACACTTTCCGCAACCATTTCACAATCTATCGTGCAATCAAATATTGGTGGAAAGCTTTCACGAGGGTCGTCCGATCGACGAATATGTGCATGAACAAAACTGCGCACTGCGCCAACAACTCGCTAAGATAGGACTGAAAGCAGTATTTAAAATGGTTCAAAGTTTATCTTACATCGTTTATTCGCTAGATTATTATTGGCGATCGTGCATAAAGTGGAAAACTGTTGCACAGATATTTGAAGATAACTTTGTCCATTGCGATCTTCATCCGGGTAACATCTTGGTTCAAGAGAGGCCCGACGACGAACCGCTCGAATCGGCTAGGACGAGTCCCCGCATTGTGATTCTCGATTGCGGTCTGGTGACCGAACTGAGCGAGTCGTGCCGCAGGAATTTTCGCGAAGTCTTTCGATTCGTAGCCGCCGGAGACGTACATACAATGGCACCTTCAGCTTATAATATTATACATTTTTCAAGTTTTAATTGAATCGTTATTTATCTTTCGAAGGGTAAGAGGGCCGCCGATCTAATGATGAATCACAGCGCTCACAAGTCTCCGGATCCGGCGGGATTCATGGAGACCATGGATAAGATTGTCAAGAGTCATCTGCGCAAAGGAGTTAAGCTAGAAAATGTACGGTCGGTCAAGCAAGTGTCTTATTTTCTTTTTTATCTACGATCTTTTCAACAATCGCACTTCGGACTGACCTTTGAATTTAATTTTAGAGCCATACCCATGAAACTTTCTTATATATACAGAGACTAAAAAATCTTATCTGTCAGTCGCGACGATTAGATTGCAGTATAATGACTGTACATTTGAGTTCCTTATTATTATGAATATCAACACGCAGATAAACGTGGGTCACGTAATGTCGGAACTGTTCTCGGCGATGGTGCACTATCAGGTCAAGCAGGACGGTTCGTTTAGCAGCGTCATCCTCGGCATGGCGGTGATCGAGGGTCTAGGTCGGAGCCTCGATCCTAATATCGACTTGATCCGCGAACTCTCTCCGTTTCTCTTCTCTGCCAAACTCGGCAATTTTTAAATAAGGTAGGTTATTGCTATGTTTTGTTAAACGCCTGAAATAATTTTTCGAGAGCAACATACATTGCGATAAAAAGTGTTCGTATCGGGTGAGTGAAAAAAAAGATATTAATGCAGATTTCCTTGTTTTTATCAGACTTGACCCGTTATTTATGTTGGATTTTCTAAATTTCACCGATTGACGCGATGCGCGCATAGTACAAAATTATTATTATTACAATATTATTATTATTATTCCTTTATTTTGAATGATCAAAAAATATTATACAAATATATATTCGTCTCATTGGATGAGGATTATAAAGTGATATTGCACGTGAAATACTATTCGATAACGTCACAGAATCAAATAAACGAAAGAAAGCGACGTCCGCTCAGAATTATCGAAACAATAAGAAAAAAAGCATTTACGCGCTTGAGATGGTACAAAAATAGTCAAAGGTCAGTGACTACGTAATCGGAGTGAGTTTCTAAAAATCGAGACCCATTGCATAATCGGACAAGAAAGAATTATCGTTGAAAATATTCAAAGTCAGTCCATCCTCCCAAACGCGCGCCTTGTTCGCTGCTGTCTCGCGTTTTTAGCCCCGCTCGACACGACGACACGTCAGCTCGATAGGATAACACACTACATCCTTAATTTGAATTTTATAAGCGCACGATCCTATAGCTGGGATGCCGGTTCGAGTATAGGTAAAGAGACACAGTCGAGACCACCGAAGCAGTGGGTGGAAACGGATAAGTCGCGGGCGATCGAGAGAAAGGAAGAAAGAGAGGAAGAAACGACGACGAGGCGCGGCTACATAGAGACGAAACAAGAAGAGGTGTCCGGGAAGAGAATCTCGTCGCGTTGGAATTTTAAAAGAAACGTATATCGGCGTGACTCTACGGCGGAATGGAGCGAGAGAGAGAGAGAGAGAGAGAGAGAGAGAGAGAGAGAGAGAGAGAGAGAGAGAGAGAGAGAGAGAGAGAGAGAGAGAGAGTGAGAGAGAGAGGAGGTGACGATCAGCTCTTCCTGGTGTGTCGTCGGGTGGTTGACCGCTTCGCATGCCTAGACTCTTTACGCTGATGCTGCTGCTGATGCTGTGCCCACATCTGCTGGCTGCACCGTTTTTGGTCACATCACTCGCGCACGTGCCCTCGCAGGTACACGTATGTACATACACACGCGAGAAAAAAAATCGCTACTCACTGCGAATACATGTAATATGTTTTACGAGCGCGGGATTCCCCAAACACCTATAGCTCTCGTGTTTGGGCAAAATCAGTTAGATGAATGGGTAAGGTGTCATTGTTAAGGTCGTACTTGTATAATTATCCTATAAAAATCTGCTACGTAACCTGTCGCTGAGGTTTTGCGAAAATTAAATCGAAAAGTGAATATAAATAGATATAATATTAGTTCCATCATCCGACAGTATACATTTGAATTTCAAATTAATAGCGCTCGTATCAGTCTGCAGAATTTGAAAAAATAAGCCATCATCCTGCAGCCGGACGATGAAGCGATAAAATTATTCCAACGCGTGTAAAACGATGGAAACTGTAACAGTAAAAGACGGATGTGTCTGTGCGGCATGAGGCGCGAGCTCGCGGTCACGCGGGAAAAAGCGGGGCTCTCTCGTTGCAAGTCGCCGTTTTTGCGCGACGGATCTCTCGGCGCGTGTATAGCCATTCGCTGATGCTCTCCTCGGGCTGTCCGCGTGAAAACGTACACCGCAGCACATCCTATCGTCGCGCGCGGAAAAACGCGACGAGCGCTTGTACAACGTATACAGCGAGCCGTTTCGCTTGGCTGCTACTGCTGTACTAGTACTCGACGCGATCGATCCTCGGGAACGAGATACTGTTGCAGAGGAAGAGCTTTTTTCCTCCGAGCAGCTATCTTGACTATCGAGTGGAATTTAGTGTGCGACGCGAGACGCAAATTTTCGACTGCACTTTTATTTTTAAAAGTTATGTACATACATACTAGTCCGGGGGCCCACAATACTTCCCGTGGCCAATTGGAGGTCCAGTCAAACACCAATACTTTTCTTACGTATTTTTACCCCCTAAATCCGAATCGCGAGGGTGGATTGCTGTAAAATGCGTCTAACAAAAGTTATAAACAATTTATCATGTTGAAAAATCGAAAATCTCGGTTTAAACTCGTGAAAAACATTTCTCAAAGAATTTCACAACTGCAGAATTGCAAATATTAATTAATTGTTTAGATTAGATGTATAAATGTTTAATAACAAAGGTTCGCATTATGAAATGAACGAAGCGCCCGCGAGAGATACACACGAGGCGGGACTGCGAGCGTGCCTGGCGCGCGTGGTCGGTATAAGGCAGGTTACGGTCGACCGCATTGAAAAATAATAAAATAGCAATTTTTACTAGACTGATGGACTTTTACTATCAAACTAAGTGTATTCGGTATAAATATTAATGAAATAGCTTTGAGAAATGTTTTTCACGAGTTTAAACCGAGATTTTCGATTTTTCAACATGATAAATTGTTTATAACTTTTGTTAGACGCATTTTACAGCAATCCACCCTCGCGATTCGGGGGGTAAAAATACGTAAGAAAAGTCTTGGTGTTTGACTGGACCTTCAATTGGCCACGGAAAGTATTATGGGCCCCCGGACATGTTTTCGTATAATTATACTTTGGGCGTGTTTTTAGATCCTATAGAGCAAAATAGAACAAAATAGAACAATGCGTGCAGGGAATTCGCCCCGCTATCGGTATATTCATATATTCGCGGGAACGAAGCGCGAATTGTCGGTGAAATGTCGGTCATGCTGCAAACAAGATGATTCTTTATTTACAAGAGAGTGCGATGATTACTCATGTGTTTTCTTCATGCTGACTGTTTTCTAGACTCAGTCGTAAACGTAGAGCAACGGAATGAACGATTTTTAAAAATATTTTGATGCATGACGATGATTAATCGGAAATTGGACAGAATAGAAATATCGCAGACCACTGCTCGACTAATCAATCTATTTTCGCTCCAGTTATTTCAAATGATAGTATAGCATAACGTTGCTAAAACGTCCGATTCGCGAAGTATATTATCTATAATATTTATTCGTTCAAATTTAGCACTATACTTCATAGTCGATCGAGGATCAAATACATTATAAATTACACGAATTCATCCATTATCATAATTTCTTCTATCTCGCGCTCGGAAAGCTGATAAATGACTTGGAAAGATCTCGGGACATAATTCTCTGAAAGTAACACCCCTTCTCATTACGGAGCGCGGCACACAGACGCTGACGTAACCGCGCCGGTTGAATTTGTGAATCCTAGCTCTAGTCTCTGATAGGAAACTCGTTTTCTAAGATAGACTCGCTCGCGCATCTCGTTCTTGCTGTATAAACCACATTACCACCGCGTGAGGCTACAGCCTCGTATATATAGCCTGCCCCTTTATTGGATACCGCCGCCGCGCCGCGGCTAATGTCTTTTTGTTCCATCCTCGTGTGTCTGTTAATCTTATACGGCTAGAGCTATAAGCTAAGCGCTCTCTTGATTATAACTGGTTTTCACCAATCTCGTACTTTCATTTGTGGATCGTTCTCTCTCTGCGCGTATGTTCATTTTTATCTTCTCGATTTTTTTACACACATGCGGGAGAACATATGAAAACGAATATCTCGTTGCGCGAAAACTGGAAAAAAAAAGATTTATCATCGATCGAACGTTTCTTAATTATAGTATACCTTATTGCGGATTTGCGAGCGAGCGAGTCCGTCCGCGACTTTCTCGAAATGCTTTATAATATTTATTCGTGTTTAATCTAATTTATGACGGACTGAAATTATTACGATTATATACGCATGACGCCTTGGCGCGGAATATCGATGTCATAGTGCTTTATTTCGGGGCCGAAGTAGCGCGACTATATAGAAAGTGGCGAAATCGTGAAAACTGTGAAGCCTTTAGTTAGTTTTGAATTGAAATTTTTCGCGACTCGGTTGAAAGTTGAAACGGTTGCGTAAAAATGAATGGCCACATGGTGAGAAAAAAGTTTCGCACCTACCTTTATGATATTGTCAATGTGATGGAGTATGTATAGGTACTTACCTGAAACAAAAAAAGTAATATATTTTGTTAGTATGCATATTTTGCATAAATTTTTTAGAATGAATACATTTCCGGGCCATACAAGGACTTTAAAATTAGATAATACCCTTAGTCATTATTCCCCTACAACAAGATAATAAGCTCTTGCTTGGTTATAAATACATCTGATCTTACAAGGGCGATTCCAGAAGTCCAAAAAAAAAGAAAGGCCTAAAATAAAAGCGGGCTTTTTTCCAATGGGGCAAAGTATTTTCCAGGATCCCCGCTGCGCGCGTGAATATATGATGGAAAGACAAATCGTTATTCAAGACCTATATCGGCCACTATTTCAATAAAAACTTTAAATGGATACAAAGGAACGGAAGCATTTCCCAAATAGCTTTTTCACTTTTTGATGCACCTCATTAGACTCTTCGACTACGGTCGAGATATTTAGATTCCGCAGTGTGTTTCATCGTTTTCATGACTGCTCGCGATAGACGCAAAACAGAGTCGGCGATGCAACCGTCCCATATGCAGAGCTTATCTCTCTCTCACTCTCCCTTGCTGTTCTGAGCTCGCGTTCGGCTCGCGTTTCCGCCGCTGGGATTTGGCCGTTGGAATATATCTCTCTGCTCCAGGTGTGCGCCGATGCTTAAGCTGGTATCTTGATGTATAGGGGCAAGAGTAGGACATAATTTGACATTTTTGCTTTGTTGATTTTTCATATTTATGCGCCTGGATGCATAAAGAAAAATCGTTATGTGCAGTTTTAGCTCAACTACGGGGCAAAGTTTTACGAGTGCTCTTAATGGAAGCCGGGTGAAAAGCATGTCTGACTAAATTCAATTTTCGGAATTAAAAAATGGCATGTCTGAGAGTATAATTTAGATATAAGAAGGACTATATGTGTGCAGTTATGATCCAATTTTTTTTGCGGAATTTTGTTAGGGTTTTAATAAAAAATATTATTCAAGTGTCTAGTTTTACCCCTGTCCAACAATATAGCCCTACTCTCCCCAGTTTTTTTTTCTAGGTAAGATCGCGATCTCCTGGTTCGCAGAAACTTTTTAATTGGTGTGGGAGCGGTTTGTCGTCGCGCGATTCTATTACACGACGCTGGAATTCAAAGGGTTGTGCTTAGGCCGCAGGTTTCGGGTGACCGGGTGGGAAATGTTTCTGTGCTCGAGAGTTTATAATGAACCATTACAGAGTCTTATTTTTTTTTTAGCAGAAACTCTTGTGAGAGAAAGGGGCGAACGTAGAGAGCTGCAACCACAATCAACTCGTCATACTAGTTGCAGTATTCTATCCGAGACGGGTTGGGAAAGCCCGTGTTAATCGGTGCAGAGTGCGTGCGTAATTATAAACAATAATAGGCACCGCTTACCGTTAGGGATTTTTCTATACCGATCAAAACAACAACAGTCCATCTTATCTATCTACAAGCTCACCTCAAGAGCTCACTTAATATTACATTTTCCTCTTACGTTCTCATAAAGAACGTAAGTGCATCTCCCGCTTGTCGACTTTTGGAAATTTGTTTTTCCCCACTCACTGTGTTGTATCACGTTAAAAAAGCCACCCGCTCAGAGCACGCATCATTTGTATTTTCGCATTACACGCTCACGCGAGCAGTAGCAGCTGAATAATCCGAAGGCCGAGGAGGTAGGTAGTTGCGCGGTATACGTACAGAGAGAGAGAGAGAGAGAGAGAGAGAGAGAGAGAGAGAGAGAGAGAGAACAAACGTATGCGTATTGTAGATGCGATGCGATGGGAGAGCGGGTGCGCGCGCGTGTTTCGGAGCGGATCGGCGAGACCGCGGGAATCGGTGATGTCTGCATGTGTATGTATCTCCCTTGCGACGAGAGAACACAGCTCAGTAGAGCCGCAAACGCCTGACGGAAAGGTGCTGCGCTTACTCGCCGGGCGTCCGCAGCTTCTCTCTTCTCGCGCGCTCGCGCTTGCTTTCTCTCCCTCCTTTTCTCCCTCTTATTCTTTATATCCATCTCTCGCAGCTTTCCTTTCCCCCCTCGGTCCCTCTGCGTCTCTCTGTCCTTCTCCTTCTCCTCCTCCTCCTCGACGACCTTCGTCCTATTTTAACCCTCGAGGAAAATTTTTTTGTCCCCTGTTTTTTTCAAAAAGAGGCTAAACCGGCGCTATTTTAAAAAACGTCAATTTTTACGGATCGCACCCCCTCGGTCCGCGACGCTCCTCATCCTCCTCTCAGCTCTCTCGCTGTCGGGTGGGAAAAGGAGGTCCCCGGGCCGGCGCTCCGAGGCGACACGGCACACACACGGATCATTCTCCGGCACTGCCGATACTACCGGCTAATCGCGCGGCGCCGCACACCAGTATCACTCGACTCTCCGACATCGCCGGCTGCGTCTACTGCGGCTGCTCTTTCTCCTGTGCTCGGAAGAGCGCATCTCTCTCCCTCTTTCTCCTTCTCTCTCTCTCTCTCTCTCTATCTCTCTCTCTGGACTGTCGGTGGACGCGTGTGCCATTCGGTCGAGCACGGTGTGCCGCGCTCTTTCTCCATAATATCTTCTAATAAGTATTATTCCCTGCTTCGCTCTATCGCCCCTCGGATGATCCGGCGCGCATCAGTTTCCAGCTCGGCGCCGATGCATTCTTCCATCCGAGATCTCATGGTGAGTACTTGCAGACTTTTTGATTTGTTTCCAATTCGACTATTCTTTTTCCACGCGGGATTATTTTCGTTCGCCGAGAATCCGACTGTCGGACTGCATGCCTCAGATTGGGCTAGGTCACGTTCGAAAGCTTTGCGAGTTATTTCAAGCATCTTGTTGCACTTGCGCCCGTAAGTAATGCAACCGCGATACTGCCTTGCTGTAATTGAATGTCAGTGCGGATCGGAGAGAGCTTCTTCTTCGAAGCATTAATTTTCAACTTAAAGTAACCCCTCTTATTTTCGCATCGGTCAATCGAGAAATTAATTGAACCTTGATCTGAAGAATTGTCAGGTCAGGGTAATGCGAGTATGTACAAGTATTTGTTTACTTAATCTTCCTGCTTGATGATAAAAAGATTATTATTTTTCTTTAATACACCATAATATGCTTACGAATAGAGTCGATTGCACAATTTCGTTGCAATAAGCATCGAGCTTTGACCGAGCCGTATGTAGAGGTTTTTATTTGTTTAGGAATCTTTTGTGTGTCACAAAATTTTTGTTTACTATCGTACTAGATATAGACTGAATACTCAATTGCTAAAAGTGATTTGTCATACGTGGCAAAGAGACCTTTCGTAATATCTAAACATTTTTCTCACGTGCAAACAAATTTATTGCAATAACAGCACTTTTAGCTAAGTCAGCTGAGATATTTTTTTTTTTAAATTCCGTTTCTTTTATTAAGTTATGACTTATTGAAATTCAGAGCAACTGGAGGATATTTTAGTCTTGTGTACATTTACATTCGCTCGCAGTTTTACAGATTCTAATTTATCAGAACTTTTGTTCTACACGGATCTGTGTCTACAAAATGTTTTATTAATTCAGTTCTAAGAATACTTCAATAAGTTATAAAACAATTATCATAATGAAATACCTAGCTTACATAAAGCAGCGTCAAATTCATTCCGCTATCTTTGAGTTGGGTCTGGTGACATTGATTATTGGGATTGATGCCGCGTTCGCAACATTATACGCGTCGACAATTTATCATAATTATCCACGAGAAAATCCTTTATCGCGGTGAAAATAATGATAATTTTTTCATGCAACTTTATTTGCGGAATACAAGAGAAAACGAAAGAAAAGTGAACGAAATATAATTTTTTGTATAAGGTAAAAAGCGTCTAAAGCTCAATTGTACTTCGAATTATTATGAAATTCACCTGAAAACACAATCGCACTGTCTCAAATCCACATACTCGTATATAAATTTTCTAAATATACTATAGAAGGTCATATAAATTGAAATGTTTAAATTGACGCAAGCAAACTTGCTATCGATAATTTTAATAGATAACGGTCGAGATAGAAAAAAATCTTTTCAAACATTGACGATGGAAAATGACAAATCAAATTCGGTACTTTACGTAATATGCTAATTTTACATAGTTTATAAGAATAAAGCTAGTTAAGATACATAATACAGTAGAACGCATGTATCGTTGAGATTTATTTCCATTGATTATTATACCTGGTATTTTTAATTTTATCATTAGTCCTTTATCGGTATATGCATGATATTATTATTTGGATTCGTAATTCAATAACAAAACAATCATGCATTTGCAGTAATTATTCCTGCAAATTAATCATCATTTGTTAATTCATCTCATATACGTTTAGCGGATTCATAAAAATACTTGCGTCTTCTGTCCGTCTGTGTTATGAGTCAAATTCATTTTTAACGATGTTAATGTAAAGCAGTAAGTTAATTATCAATCAAGATGTACGAATCGCGTATTACGTGCAACGTTATCGACGATTAATTAATTCTGCGCTTATTATTTACTCTTTTATCGAAATCACACACATGATAATTAGAACTGCAAAGTCATTATAACTACACGGGTTAATCACTCGGTAATTAATCGAGTATCATTATGCGATTTTCGCCTTTGCCTTATAATAACCAACGTTAAATTAGCAACAATGCAACAGAGATCAAATGAAAAAAGTAACCAAACGAATGTTTACACACTATGAGGAAAACATTGTCGATTACTCTAAAAATAATATTAAACGTCGTCGAAATTTACCTAAACGGTACTCTGTCGAAAATGTCACGAGTGCGCTTGATTTCCTCGTGAACACGTGTATTTTTCTCAGCGCCCCACGCAGCGTTGTATATAGGCATACGCATATGCGACACGCTTTCGACCGATTTTCAAGAATCGCTCCACGATGCCACCTTACGCTTTCGTGTTTTTCTCGAAAACGTAAACACGCGTCGCCGCGCTATCGCACCACTATACAATACACCGCGGCTCTCTGCAAATTACATAACTTTCGTTTACTTATTACCCGCGCACATGTAAAGCCCTTCTTCTCTTTCTCCTCCCAATATACATGCGCGCACGGCTGGATCCTTTTCTTTTCTTTTCTTTTTTTTTTTAATCGCCAACTGCATCTACACGAGAGCGCGAATCTTCGTCTTCTTTTTTGAATATGCGCATCGTTCAAATGCGTTCGCGCGCTACTGCGAACCTACAGAACCAGTTTGTCGAAACGGTTCTTGCGCCGCGTCGCTCTCGGCAAAAGAGAAAGAGATATATACACAAGTACACGCGCGTACAATTTATTATGGCCATCTCGCGCCGAGTGAAAGAGAGATAGCGAGGCATTGCAGCGTGAAATGCGAGAAAGAGCTGTATAGAGACCAAGAAAAAGAGAGAGGAGAAAGAGGACGAGGAATGAAAATAAATGCTGCGCAATTGCCGGGCCGTGCGGACGCGCGAACAGAAACTAAATGGAAAATTGCGGCTTTTCGCATTTTTAAGGCCGCTATGGCTGCGCTCTAGCTATGGCGCGCTTCTGTGCCTTGCCTATCTCGGAGTCTGCGGCTTTTCTCTCTTTTTCATTGCTTTTCCTGTATTCCGGTTGCTGTTACCCAGTCATTATTTCGCGAAAGTCGTCGGCACTATTTTTTCTCTCTCCCTACTCTCTGTCTATATTATAATGAACCGCGGACGAGAGACTTTATGGAAGCTAGACTTCGGAGGGATTCCAGGAATAGGAAGGGAGGATACGGGAAAAGCTGACCGAGGCCCGACGGTATTTTGTGATTGCATAATTTCAGGCTTTATTTGTTTACCAACTTCGAATAATATACGCGGCCATTATCGCATTCCCGATATGCAGCATCGCGCATATATAAATAAGACGCTGATGCGCGTATTGCGAAATCTTTGTCGAGGAGGGCTTTGAGAAAGTTTCCTCGATTTTTATCAAAAGCGTATCTTTGAATCATGTCTAAATTAAACTCGACGGCCACTCGTCCATCTGCACCTTGTGCGTATACTATCACAGGGTATATATATACCTTTTAATCGACGAATCTTAATTGACAAGCGATGATAATTGTAAACGAGACGAAATCGGGCGAAACATCGAGATCTTTGTATAAGCACTTTCCCGCTTTACATCAGTCGAGCGTGTCGATGAGAGCCAATAGCTTCCAGGACTTTCTTTCCCGCGTAAACACATAAAGCCATACGAAAAAACATATATAGAGATAGTCGCGGTGTCAGTTTCGCTGCATGCGCGGCTCGTTATCGCGTTCAATTATCGGATCGCGCTTCTCGTTTTATATATACTAATGCGTGTCTCCTATCGCATGTGTCAAATAAAAAAAAAAGAAAAAAAAACCGGGGCCCCCCTTCGTTAGGGTTGCGCGGTATTTCACGCTGCGAGATATTTACTTATAGAAGCGTCGGTATAGAGCGTGAGAGTCCGAGAAAAAGAAAGAGGAGAGAGGCAAGAGAGAGAGAGAGAGAGAGAGAGAGAGAGAGAAATGCGTAAATCAGTCTGTAGAGGCAAATAAATAATTAGATGGGGAACGGAGATGAGCTTGGCACGCGCGCGCGCGGAACTCGTCGAAATAACGGTTGTGCCAGCGCTGGCGTGTAAACAGGTACGTATACATACACACATATGTATACGTATATAATATGTAAGCGCGTGCGCTCGCTCCGGGGAAACAAAGTAAAAAGGAACAGCAGTGTGCCAAGGTGCGCCGCGGCGATATGTGGAACGCGCGCGGAAGATGTGTATTATAAATCGCGAGAGCGAGAGAGAGAGAGAGAGAGAGAGAGAGAGAGAGAGAGAGAGAGAGAGAGAGAGAGAAAGAGCCCTTTCAGCTTGCGATCACCGCTGAGAAGAGAAGAGGAGAAAAAGGGCGCGAGTTCTGCAGCGCCGCGCGCGGGTATTTATGTCTCTGATGTGCACCTGCTCTCGAGTGGCTGACGCACCGAAGTATATTCCTGTGCACGGAGGCTTTCGACTGTTTTCTCTGGTATGTTTTGATCAATTTTAAACGAAGTCTACTGCAAAATCAACTACTATACATAGGCGTGGTACGGCGTTAAAAGTCAAGGAACTTTTGATTTGTTATAAAAGTATATTGCAAAATATCGATGGCGCAGAGTTTATTATTGTTAAACTAGAATTTCTCGGGATCTGATGTTCGCGATAAAATTACCAACGTTATCCGTGTATACACACGATGAGAAGTTGCAAGCGCTCGAGATAATTTTACTATACTGATGGTCTCTCGACAAAGATAATTTAGTATTGCATCGGAGTTGACAACGAATCGACGAGCTCGCAGTATATTGGCGATGAAAGCTTGCCCGCGGTATATTACCGATTTTTCCGCTCTCGTATTAAGTCCCAGCTGATTTATTGACTGCACGTGGATCGTTATTAATCTTGTTTGATATTGCAAGTTTGTTTGCACTTTTCGATTTCCACAATACGCCGCGTGTGCTTGTGCATGCGCGACGACGTACACAGACAGATGATCGAGCTCGATTTTGTTTGCCCAGCGCTCGTGCTCTACACCTTTTTTTTCCTATATATATATGCTCATTGATAATACGTTTTTTTCCAAGATGAAAATTTGCTTGAGCAGCGTGAAGCGCGTGTTTCCTCNTATTATAAAGAGCGAGAGAGAGAGAGAGAGAGAGAGAGAGAGAGAGAGAGAGAGAGAGAGAGAGAGAGAGAGAGAAAGAGCCCTTTCAGCTTGCGATCACCGCTGAGAAGAGAAGAGGAGAAAAAGGGCGCGAGTTCTGCAGCGCCGCGCGCGGGTATTTATGTCTCTGATGTGCACCTGCTCTCGAGTGGCTGACGCACCGAAGTATATTCCTGTGCACGGAGGCTTTCGACTGTTTTCTCTGGTATGTTTTGATCAATTTTAAACGAAGTCTACTGCAAAATCAACTACTATACATAGGCGTGGTACGGCGTTAAAAGTCAAGGAACTTTTGATTTGTTATAAAAGTATATTGCAAAATATCGATGGCGCAGAGTTTATTATTGTTAAACTAGAATTTCTCGGGATCTGATGTTCGCGATAAAATTACCAACGTTATCCGTGTATACACACGATGAGAAGTTGCAAGCGCTCGAGATAATTTTACTATACTGATGGTCTCTCGACAAAGATAATTTAGTATTGCATCGGAGTTGACAACGAATCGACGAGCTCGCAGTATATTGGCGATGAAAGCTTGCCCGCGGTATATTACCGATTTTTCCGCTCTCGTATTAAGTCCCAGCTGATTTATTGACTGCACGTGGATCGTTATTAATCTTGTTTGATATTGCAAGTTTGTTTGCACTTTTCGATTTCCACAATACGCCGCGTGTGCTTGTGCATGCGCGACGACGTACACAGACAGATGATCGAGCTCGATTTTGTTTGCCCAGCGCTCGTGCTCTACACCTTTTTTTTCCTATATATATATGCTCATTGATAATACGTTTTTTTCCAAGATGAAAATTTGCTTGAGCAGCGTGAAGCGCGTGTTTCCTCGTTGTTTATCATCGAGCGCAGCTTGAAAATCTGGTACAGCCCATTGTACATCAGTCCGTATGTATACACACGTTATTGAAACCGTCGATTCTTCGAATCATTATTTGCGCAACTTGTGTAAACCGCGATCTCAATTATGTGCTTAAATTTTTCGTCGCGAGAATTATCATCTTGATCAAATACATCAATCGCAAGCTCTCTTACAACATACATCACGTTTGACAATGAAACAGCCGTACACTCTGGCATACACGCATTTCAGTGGTATATATACGTATACAGCATTTGACCTTCACCGCCGAGACCAATTCCATTGCTCATCCACAGCCGCGAGAGCACAGAAAGCATTTATCGCAAGCGCTCAGCTCTCGCCGATACATTTACGATCGTCGTCGTCATCATCATCATCATCATCATCATCATGAACGGGCAGTGCGCTGCACGCGCAGAAATCGATTCAGCGCACGAGACTGTATCGCTTCTGCACCTCCCCGCCCCCCCCTCTCCACCCATCGATCGACGGCCTTTTTTCGTCACACATTTCTTCATCTTCGCTATTCTAGTCTCGCCGCATCTCAAGCGCGCACTCTCTTATCTCCGGCGTAGCAGAAGAAGAAGCTGCAGCGGTATTGGAGAGCGATAAAGCTGCTGCCGCCCTGCGCTTCTCAAGAGGACCAGAGAGAGAGTGAAAGAGAATGCATGCGCGCACTATTATTAAACCGGCCGGCAGTGCGATGCACCGTATAGTGTGTGCGGCTGCAATCGGCGGGATTTTACGTATACATACTACTGCTGAGCGAAGCTCGTTTACGAGCGTGTATCTATCCGCGGGGTAACGGGGGAAAAAAAGTCTGCATGCAGCCGCGGCCTGTTGCGAATAGCGTGGATAGTCGACTGACCGACAAATGGGTCGACTGTGCATTCGATTATTCGAGTGGGTATGAACAATTTTGCGGGGTACTTAATTATGCTTTTATAGTCGAACCATCAGCAGTGTGTATAAATGTACGCGTATACATTTGCATGCTTTGCTATACGGTTTTACCGTTGCGCGAGGTTAATCGTTGATTGATAACGAAAGGTAGAAACTGATGATGTTGAGGAAGGTTTCGTCGATATAAAGCTGCGTAGTTATATTTGTGCTCTGTAAATATAGTCTTATGGCAAACTTTTGCCTCGTTTGCTTTGATCACGCGACATAGTCTTGTGTATGACAACCTTGAAGAACTTCAGTTTTTTAAGTATAAAAATATAACATCTCATAATAGTCGAAACTGCGCGTATCCCCCATATCTCTTATATTATTCATGGTTGAACGTTATCAACTTTTTTAGCTTCGCTCAATGATGTTTCTCAATGAAAGTTGCACTTCAATGAAAGTTATGGAGTGTGTGCGTGTGTGTGTGAGGGAGAATTATTTATAACCGAAGTGATGATAGTCTGGATATCATTTACAGGGTCTTTTGCACCAACGAATGCCACAGTAATCTGGATGAAATTTTTTTCATGATCATTAGTGCACACACAGTGTCATGCTTTTCGGTTAGTCATATATACATACATTTATACGTTATTATACGTACGTGAGTTATATAATACAAGTCGTCCAAATTATGAGATTAGACGTGGAACAGTACAGTATAATGCTTGCAAGTGTGTATTGGCAGTATATTGTCTCATTACATCCGGGGCGCATATGACTCGTTAATAAAGTATGATACGAATGCAACCAGAGCGCGAAAGTGCGAAAGAAGAAGATAGAGATAAATAAAGAAAGAACGCGTTGTCGTCGTCATCGTCGCATTTTGTTTCTTTGCCATTGAGCGAATTTATCTCTCGAGCGCGCGAAAAAGCTCTCGCGCGCGTCAGCCTTCGTACACATGTATACATATAATATCTATATTATATATTATTTACCGTATATACATGCACTGCCTGACTTATATGCGCCGCTTTATCGCGCGACTGCGCGAGAGATAAATACGATGCTCTCACTCTCGTAATCATATATACACATATATAATACGCGACTCTCTCCAGTGAGCGCGCGCGCGCGCGCGAACGAGCGTAAGATATAAACAATTAATAATTACACTGCGCTTCTTAGGTTTCCCGCTGCACCTTGCGTCGTGTTGCGAATTCCTCATGTTTGCTCTTTATAAATCAGGTGCATGCGGCTGGCAAATATTTAACTCGCTGCAGCGATGAGGGAAGAAAGTCAGATATTCTGAACTCAACTCTGCAGGCGTTTACGCGGAAATGATTTACAGGCGCATATGAGATCATTCAATTTTCTGCTTAAACCGCGGCTGTCATAAATAAAGTTTATATCTCCGCTTTTTGTTTCCACACTGCCGTGCAGCAATTAATCGATCATCCGCTTTTAGCGCTGATAAGATACTTATTCGAAAAATTGTTCTTAATTTTCCAAGACGTTTTGACACCAGCTCGATTATTAAGTCACATTGCAGTGTCTTAATCCCCAATAGGTATTATATCCAAGTGCGGGAATGTGCCCGATCACCGCATTCCCGAGAAAAAGGGCGTCTGGAGCGCAGTTCTTATCGCTGATCCGCATTGTTTTCGTCATTCGCGAGCATCTCTCTTATAATATACTTGCGCGCGCTAGCTCGCGAGTGCCGATTAATCTGCGCGTCAGTGCGAACGACGTTTGGAAAAAGGCTTTCCTTGCTCGAGGCGGCAACACGCACAACTTTCATATATAATACATATATAGACAATGTTGCATAGCTTGCGCGCAACGCGTCACCGATGACGCCTTATCACTCATAGAATAAAAGGAAGAGCCGAGCGCGAACGCTGGCACATTAGTCGGACGCGCGGTTCTATTGTTCGCGAATCCACGCAGTGCGAAGAAAAAGTTGTGAAAGCTGCGTCGACCCTTATTCAGCCCAGAGCTCGGGAGGTGTACATATAGGTATGAGAAGGACAGTATACATATTAATATCGTATTAAAAGGCATTTTTTCATCGGATGCGCTTTTAATAAATCTTTAACTAACCGACAGAATGCGGTTCGAGTGACCGACGAGCGATTGCAATTTCTAAGCAAGGCGTATTATATACGGCAAGCGCGCACTTAATGCTATTATACTTCAAACCGCTTTCAATAGCGTATACATTCGCCGAGAGCTTCAGCTATATAAAATCTCCCCCAACAAGCGCAACTCGAGCTCGCGCAGAAGGAGGAAGAGGAAGAAAACAGATGCGTATATATATGTGTGAGCGCGAGGTCTATTCAGTCGCGTGCTAGCGCATGATGACGAAGAGGATAGAAAGTTGCCGCGAAGATCGCGCGCGCGCGCGCGCGCCGGCTATTAGACAGACGAGCGCGTATAGTTCGCTCATGCCCCATTGTTCGCAAGAGTTGCGCGATAAAGGCGAGCGATAAGACCTCGTTAAGGCGCATCAAACGCCCAAGCGAAAGTACTACGGCATAAACCTAATCTATCTGTCGACCTACGCGGAGAAAGAGTATAAGAATGCATGCACCAAACGCGATTACCGCAGCGGCGATTTATAAATGACGCGCGCCGCGCGTGCACAATGAATGCCAGTACACTGATGCAGAGAGGAGAGGGACGGCATGCCGGAAGAGCGCGACGTCGTCGATCTCTTATAGCTGCCTTTTCTCCTCTCTTCCTTTCTACATCTCTCTGTCTTTCTCTCCCTCAGTCCCTCTCTCTTATTCTGTACTTAGTTTTCTTCCTCACGGAGAGATTCGCGCTTCTCGTCGTCGTGCGCGTATACTAGTCGTGATTCGCCGCAAGCTTCCACTAGAACATCGCGGATCACTCGCGCTCGATATACTTACCTATATACCTATATATATATGCGGGCTATTTGAATCGCGCCGTCAATTTTTCCGGAGTCTCTATTCAATAACGCTCGCTCGCTCGCGCCGCTGCTATTAGGTATATCATTTTATTGTTGAAGGATGTATTTATAAAGTATTGCTCCGTGGGAGAAAGCACCGTTGAAAATCGTACTGAGGGGTACAGTGACACGATAAGCTGTTGTTGCATAACGCGCGCGATGATGATCTAATGTTTACGCACCTCGATGGGTCAATATAATATGCAGTGTTCTCCGCTTGTATAAGGCGTTTTTGCGAAGCATCATCAGAATCGGTTTCTTGAAGGAGATATCGACGGCTCTTTTAATCAAATATTTTAGTAGAGGATTATTATTATTGTGCCATAACGCGTAAGTCATTATCGCAGACTCGGTTCATTGGAGCAAAAAACAAGCTCCGACGTATCCGATGCAGCGTGAAACCGACCTTTCAACCCGTATCCTCTTCACACTCATCTTAAGCATAACCGCAAAGAGAAATTAGTTCGGAAGCGTTCTGCGGATTCAATAAAAAATGTATACTTTTGCACACGGGAAAGCTCATCTATAAAAATCTCACTGTTTCAGGATAAAACGGTGAGCAGCTTCAATATGCTGCTGACGGCGGCATGGGTCGAGGTGTTCTTGGCAACGGCCATCGGAGCGATGGTACTGTTGTCCAGCTACTGTTCACCTTGGCTATTCTGGAGGAAGAAGTCGCTGGAAGATTCTGGTATGTATATGTTAATAAATCAGCCATCACACGCGTGTGTATCAACCTTCGCGTCGCTGAATAAATATATAAGCGCCATGATGAAGCTCGCATTAAATCGACTGCGCGATAGATCCTCGTGCTATCATCCGAAGAGTTAAGAAAATAAACTACTTATAACGAGATTTACGACGCGCCGCAGCTTGGAAAAGCTGAATAAAGTTCATAAATATCAATCTTTCGAAACTAATTAAAGAGCGTGGATCGCATTTAAACTGCAGCCGTTCAATCACAATATATAAATCGCTGCGCTGATGTGTATTTAAGTATATAGAGATGCAATTTCATTCAATGAACGCACATTGTACCTATATATATATATATTTATTTTTTTCTCTCTCGTGCGTGCGCACTGTCCAGATACCACCGACAGCGTGAAACCGCCGCAGGAGAGGTTGAAAACGGTGCAGGATGTGCCGGGGCCTGTATCGTTGCCGATACTCGGCACTTCGTGGATATTCTTCGGAATCGGACCCTACCACATAGACAAGATTCACGAGGCGTACAAAGGTAAGAGATCCATATAAGCTTGAATTTTCGTCTCGATTCGCGAATCATCGGTCGAATTAATACAGGAATCGCGGGGAGCAATTTGTTTATCTGGGTCAGTGGGCTCGCGAATCGACGGGGTTCTTCGCGTTCAATTGAATATTCGCGTCAATATTGACGCTGTTATTGCGGACAGCCTTGATATGCTCAATATTTTCGGCATCAACGAGACGGTCATCAGATGTATCGTTCTTTAATTCCTTATTTAAGAGCAGATATGAAGATGCGATACGGACCGGTGTGCAAGCAGGAGTCTTACTGGAACTGGCCGATTATCTCGGTGTTCGACCGCCGTGGAATCGAGACGATACTCAATCGCGCCAGCAAGTTTCCTCTGAGGCCCGCCCAAGAAGTAATTTCGCATTATCGACAGACCAGGGGTGATCGATATACCAATCTTGGACTCGTCAATGAGTGAGTGCACGCTGATTATTCTATCCTTTACTTTTTCTTTTTTATTGCCTTCAATTTGTTGTGTATAATATGCTCGAAAGAATGACGTCGAAATAAAAGTTGACAAGAAGTAGTTCGAAGAAAGTATATAGCATCCACAAAAAATTTGCATTTGCGATATATATTAGCTTATAAATAGAATTGACGTTCTTGTCGCAATTATTTTAGTGCACACGCGCAGTACCACGGCTGCGCACGTTTACTGAGCGTATAATATCGTAAATTACGCGAGCTCGCACATTATCAGCGATTGAAAAAAAAAAAATGGATTACAATTGCACATGCATGGCTTTTTATCGTCAAAGTCGCGTTTATTATTCCTCATTTAATCAAATCTTCACTTTTTAAATAGCAAACAACTGATATCCAAATAACAAATTATAGTACTGTCAATGAAACTTTGAACTTGGCTGAAATTCGCAGACGAAGCAAAATTATTGAACTTATTTAAAGCAGTTAGATAAGAATATATTGTTCACGGATGCGCACATTCAAAGGAAAAGTACAAAATTTGCTTGAATAATCATTTTCGGCTGATCACAAGCTTATACTATCGCGCGCAACACTATATTATATATGATTATGATGACTATGATAATGTAAGAAACAAAAACTAGGCAGGGCAGAACGTGGCAGCAATTGAGGGCTACCCTGACGCCGGAACTAACGAGGGTTAAAACCATCCTAGGTTTCTTTCCCGCGCTCAACGGCGTGACCGACGACTTCATCGATCTGATACGGAATCGAAGAACCGAATGCAACGTGGTCGGATTCGAGGAACTGGCATACAGAATGGGTCTGGAGAGTAAGTTTCAGGATAGAGTATACTTATGTGCGCAGTGAACTTACTCTCTGCATCTGCTTAAGGTCCATATAATTATACTGTTATTTAACTCGTTTGAATTGTGTTGTTTAGGCACGTGCATGCTTATGCTGGGTAGACACTTGGGCTTCTTGAAGCCGGAATCTGTCGGTACGTTGACGAACAGATTAGCCGAAGCGGTCAGAATGCACTTTGTCGCCTCGAGAGATGCCTTCTACGGCTTTCCTACGTGGAAACTGTATGCCACATCTGCCTACAAGAACCTGACGGACAGCGAAGAGACGATTTACGAGTATGGTTAACTTTGTTTTTTCTTTAATTCGCGAAAAATAGATGAAATTCGAGTAAATTTAATCCGTTTTCCGTTTGCTCATCAGCATAATTTCGGATCTGATCGAAACGACGATAAAGGAACATCAAGAGAGTGCGAAGGACGAAAGCATCGAAGCAGTTTTCCTGTCGATTTTGAGAGAAAATACTCTCGATATGAGGGACAAGAAGGCTGCCATCGTAGACTTCATCGCTGCCGGAATTCACACAGTGAGTGCACACTTATTTTTCATCGATACTCTCATCGCTCGCATACAGTATTCAATCGGAAAATTGCATAGAAAACGAAACATTGCCCGTAGGTGGGAAACACGCTGGTATTCCTGCTCCACACAATCGGCAGGAATCCGGAAGTTCGAAAAAAGTTACAGGAAGAAGCTGACTCTTTGGTGCCTCCGCGCTGCGACATCAGCATGGGCGACTTAAAGAATGCCAAATACATTCGAGCTTTCATCACTGAGGTATTCAGGTAAACTTACGTCTAAACAAGCTTATTGGTTTTGAGATACGAACGTCAGAAGTGCGTCGCAAAGCGTTTATCATCCACACAGATATTCCTGTGTATCCATATCGTTCTTGTATATAACGATTGCCTTGCATATTTCATCGACTGCAGCGCCATTATGAAAATAAACAATAAAAATCGCATCAACGCGCTTTCCAAACAAAGTATCAATCTTCCGCTATCTCGACGAATCTCCGCACTCTTGGAAATGCGAAAACGCAGTCCAAGAGAAGCGCAAAAAGCAGACTGTCGGGGCGAAAAAACAAAAAATAATTCATACATACAGAAACCCACAGGCTGCGCGACCCCGCTGCCTTCTGGTTTTACGGCCTGTCACATCCCGCTCATGAACGGCTCTGCAGCGCGCTTGTATTTGTGCCCCATCCTGTTCTCTTCCTCAAAAGTTCGACGACTTTGGTGCACCTTACACCGTCCGTCCATTCATCTCCTCGGATTACGACGTGACGTAATTTCGCCGGCCGGTCAGTCGGTTGCTCGATAAACGCGACAGGTCTCCTGCACGCGGGATATGGCAGAATTTAAATCAACCCGCCGCTCGTGTATATATACACTCGGACTTTTCTTCATCTTTTTTTCGCGCTCCCTCGTCAAGAGTCTCGGGATGCTGCTTTCGACGTGATTAATTTTGGACTCCTCTCACCTGCGCGCGGGCTCTTTCATCTCCGCATGTGTGCGCGAAACGATTGGCAACGTTTTTATCTTACATTCGGAGGCTCCTTCGACCGTATTTACCCTTTTTTCTATCGAGTGTTATGGAATTCCACGAGAATTAAATTTAGACACTGAGAGCGATTGGACAAGTCAGTTTTATCTACAGATATTCGGTATTCTCGGCTCGTGAATTGCGAAGTAAATGAAATTAATGAATTGATTTTTTCCCCCCCCTGTAGATTACTGCCGACGGCGCCGTGCATCGCGCGAATACTCGAGGAATCGGCTGACCTTAGCGGTTATCATCTCAAACCAGGGGTAAGTATAATACAATCCACACGTATCATCTTGTGAGATACGCTTGTTTCATTTTTATTGCAATCAAAGTATATGAACCGTCAAAATTCGACTTTTGCAGACTGTTGTGTTGCTTCACACTTGGATAGCTGGATTGGACGAAGCAAATTTCAAAGACGCCGACAAGTGCATACCGGAGAGATGGTTGCATCCAGAAAAGTACGAACCACACTCACCCCTGCTGGTTGCTCCTTTCGGTTTCGGTCGACGAATCTGCCCTGGCAAACGATTTGTCGAGCAAGCTCTACAACTCATGGTCGCAAAGGTTAGTGTTATCTAAATCTGCAATTTTAAATCAAGGTAAAAAATTTGAATAGCGTAGGTATAGTTTAAACATGCGAACTAATGCTGAACAAATACTTACTGTGTTTCAGATGGTTCGTGAATTCGATGTAATCGCGGACGAGGAACTCGGCCTGCAATTCGAATACATAATGGCGCCGAAGGGACCGGTCACGCTTTCCTTCCGCGATCGCGTCGACGTAACGTGAGAGAGCAATTCCATCGTTTTACGAGATTAATCATCATGACCGATAGGCCAGAGCGGAGAAGCAAACAAAAGTGAGGGGAGAACGGGGAAGAATCTAAAATAGAAGTAAAGAGAGGTAAAGGGACCAAAAACGAAGGGAGAAAGAAGTATTCGTTGGAAACGCGACCAACGGAAATCAATGGTCATTAGGAAAAGAAAGAATTTCAGTGACAATCTGCGAATTTCCGTTACTTACACATACTGTTTCTCATCTTTTCTAGGTTTTCTATATGCGATAAATTTTTCACATGCGTACGTGATTTTAGCTCGGAAATTATTTTAACTTGCTGATGAGAAACTTGCAGATTGTCTGTTACGTTTTTTGTCTTATTACATATTTATATATATACCATATTATATTTGCAGTACACGTGTTGTATATTTATGTGTCAATATGCTTTTTTGTTCCTCTTTATGTGTAAAGCACACGAGTGCATGGACTATGTTTTATTCGTTGTAATTTTTTTGTCGGAATCATTTATGAACTGAACAAATATTGTAATAATTGAAATAGAATAATCGCTCAGAAGTGATTTTATATTCAAGCGTTATTTATAAAGTGCGTTTTTTAGTCTTATGTAGCGTAATTAATTATTTGTGTATGGCTCTATATACATTTAAGTAGCAGAGCTAAAAATGTTTTGAAATTTGGATTGTTCACCGTCAATTTATATGTAATCAAATAATTTAATTAATTCGGAATATTTTTCTGTACTCGTGGTGCTACAATGAGCCACTAAGAACGAGGCCTGTAAATACGAAAAAAAATTGTAAATTATTAGTAGTAGTAAACACAACGGAAAATATACACACGCCGCACGCGCGCATATATAAACTAATAGGATGTATATGTTACACACGGGTCTATACATATGTCTATTTATTATGTTGTTAATTAATTAATTTCTTTTAATAGTGTTAGTTCTATAAGTACACTAGCCCGTTTTGATATATACTATTGAAAAATATCTCATTTTTCAGCAGTATTCGTGTCTTATAATTATTGAAGTGAATGTATTTCGTGTAAACACAATAGTCTACGATGTATGGTATTTATTTAATTGGTACTGTTAAGTAATATTACTATTTTGCAATAAAAATATTAAAACGGCATAAATGGCTACCCGTTAGACAAAGATTCTATTTTATAGTTCTAAAATAAAGCTATTTTAATAAAAATTATGCATTTTTTTAAATTTAGAATGACCACTTATATCTAGAGTGCATCATCTCTTAAGCTTGTCACCTTTTTTTGCGAAAGGTAGTGAAGATGATTCAAGACATTTGATTTTTGATCACAAGTCATCAACTTTATTAATATCGATTCTCTATGATACAGATAATATATTATATGCACATATAGTACTTAAATGTTAGTCGCATCGTATGTTACAGGTGTTACGAACTACTATTTTTTTTGTTTCCATAACGGAGCGGTCATAAGGAAAAGACTCAAGAGTGAGTGAGCGGATGAGTGTTGTCGCATTGAAATTATCCGTATCTAGAAAACAATCTCTCCTGAGATTTTTCCTCGCGCGTTTACGGTAATAACAATGATTCGTCGCAGTGTGTGAATCGTCAAATAAATTAAAAAAGAAAAATCAGGAGAATCAACTTTTATATCTCTTTAAAAAAAAGAATAAGAAAAACAGTGCTCAGTCATACAACTTTCCTTTCTCGCTGAATGGCAAATTTAACGTATGTAATCGTTAATTAAGGATCCACGAGAGAAATACTGTCATCTGGTTATGTACACTATAATTAAAAAAAAACATATTTAGCTTTTTAAAAATACGATGTACATAAGCCTGACGATATTCAGCTCCCAATGTGGATATTCAATCGTAAACTAGTGCGTGCATCGCTTTGCACATTTTGATTAATGAATAAGACTACTTCACGAGAGTCTTCATGCTTTTGGGTAGGTTTAGTATCGAGCCCTTGTTGACGCTCGCGGCAGTGGGTCGCATAAAGCTCTGACTTCTGGCCGCGACTGTTCCGCTGCGCGGCTGACCTATCCGGCTGATACCGATTTTTCCACCCACCGACTTGTCGGCACTGCTGCGATTCGATAGGATTTGCTGGCCAACGCTGCTACCACTGCTACTGCTACGCGATGCCACTGGTACAGGCCGGCTTCGTAAACTACCGGAACTCGTACGAGAAACATCCGACACACCCTGCAAAATACACGATTATTAGAATAATGTATACGTCATTTTACCGACGTAAAACATACCTTGTCGATTTTTTTTTTCATTTAAAAAAAGCTATCTATATGTAAAAAAAAACAACGACAAATAAGATACTTACTCCAATAGCTTTGCGAATGTTTCTTGCGGCCGGGCCAACGCTGCTGCCACTGCTGCTGCTTCTACTTGCAGGTATCTTAGTGATCGACGTCCTTGGCGTGGATCCGCGTCTCTTGTCGTCAGAGGTAGCCGAGTCAAGATTGTTCGTTAGAGCGCGTAACGCCGACGTGTACCTACCAAGATGTGCGTGGCCATTTGGGCCGAGGTTGCGCACCGTGTTCACTGACGTAGCACTGTTCAGTGAGCTTCGAGAACTGCGCAGACTGCTACGCGAACCCGAGCGCTCGACCTCATTTCGTGGCCCTGCGCTTGATACCACCCGCTTTGCGCTTTCCAAGCTTTTCCTGAAAACAACATTGTACGTGTCAGTTGAAGGTCGCAGACTTATTGGTGTAGCTACTTTTTCATATATTTCATGGATAATCATAAAACTAACTAACCTTGTGGGTGGCTCTCTCTTAAGACTGCTCGTCCGTTTTGGCAGAAAACTAGAGGATTCCTGTGGCTTTCCCGTCCTGCTTGATAGACTATCCCTGCTGTCCCGTCTGTCGAAGCTTTTGATTCTCGCGAGGTTCTTATCTTGAACGTTAAGCCTTGAACCTTCACGCCTCGGTAGCGACTTGGTCGTTGCGGTATTGCTGCTACCAATGATGGTTGAACTAGTTTTAGGCAAGCTACTGCTGGTGGTGCGTGTAAGTTCGGCCGGTGAGCAGCGCGTTGAGTCGTGCGTATCGGTCTCGTAGTTGCCAGACGACGCTTCTTGACTCAGTGTTTCCGAGACAAGGCTTTGCGTTTCCTCGAAGCCCTCGTCGTTTAGTTCTTGCTCTCGTGCCTTGCTCGTCGTAGTATTCAGGTCCGGGATGTAGCGGCTTGTACCTTTACCAAAGACGGAAGTCTGCCTTGATGATGGTAGCTGATTCGATGATGCATTGCTGTTTGTTAAGCTGTAGCTTTTATTGCTATCCAAGTTCTTCGAACTCATTGATGCGTCACCCCCTAGTTTAAACAATGAAAGATTGTCTGGATTAACTTAACTAATAATAATAATGAAACTAGTTGAAACCGCACTCAGTAGATAACGTACACACAAAAGGCTTAATACTTCAAGATAAGATTCAATCTTTCGTTCTTGTAATTTAAATTTTAAAATGTAGGTATTATCAGAAGCTGATTCTAAACATAAAGTCTTCATCTTAAAATATTTTTTCTTTTTAATTCTGAAAAAAAATGAAACATACCATCTGTCTTATCACTGAGTTGTCGACTCAGCAGACTGTTGGGCGGCAGATTCTCATTCGTGGGACTCGTGATGAGCTCGGGTTCGTTCATGAGTCTTAACGATTCCTTCACTTGACTCGGGTCAATCATACTGCGTCGCCTCTCTCTACTCGGTGTTGCTCTTTCAGGATGAACGCAAGGAGCATCCCTGGGCCTGGACTCCTGCATGACTGGACTTAAAACCGTGTTTGTCACTGCTAGAACGGGTGCGGGCTGTGTAACGGGTAATCTCGAACTCCTGGAAGCTGTAGATGTACTAGGGCAACCGGTCGTAGTTGCCGTTTGTCCAGTGCTGCGTGACAACTGTTGTAAGTCCTCGCCAGATTTAGCTATCTCAGCTAGGGCTGCATCAATGTCACTTTGGTTCGCGTCGCGACGCTTTAGTTTCTCTTGCCAAACGCGTAACATTGCGTCGTTGTCCTGCTGATCGTCTGATAAGGCGAGTGTGCTGGGACGACGAGGTGTGGTGCTCGTGGTGCTGGCACTGTTAGAATTGACGTGGCTAGAATTTTCTTCGTGACTGCCGTCGGTGGCAGAAAGGTCGAGCTTCAAACCGTCTTTGTCGAGAGACGGGTCCTGGCCCTTTTTGTAACGACGTGTACGACGTGCTGCTGAGAACCTGTCGAAGTTACCTGAGAAACAGACACAAATTTTATTTTATAGAAATGTCATAAAAAATGATCAGTGAATAATAGTAAATGCGATTCTTTTAATTACCGCTTCCAAGCTCCGTGTATGCACTGTTATCGTCGCGACTAGGCGTCGTGGAGGTAGTCGATCTCTTAGTTGCGTCCTTGTCAGCAAGCTTAATGTCTTTGGGCGGACTGAAAAGTCTCCGGGTAGCTGGTGGAGTCTCGATATTGTCCGAATCGATCTCAATTTTATCGCTAATCGTTTCAGCGTCCTCGACTCCGCGTTTGCTCAATTGTGACAATCGTCGAGATGCCGGCACCTGAGCAGTCGTTGTCGGAGCTGGTGTGCGTAGGTAAATCGTGAGCTCATCGAGGCCACTGTCCGCTGGTTCAGACGCCTTATTTTTCTTACGCTCCTCTTCGCGGATCGCCTGATAAAATTTGATTTTAAAATAATTAATATTGCTTTAATGCTAAATAATGTATGTAATGAAATATAAGCACATCTAGAAAGTAGGGATTTTAGAAAAAATACAAGCAAAGAACATTTGATTTTTACAAATAATCGTTAATTGTTACTACTCATCATAACTATATTATTAAAATATTAGCATACTTGTAAGGTGCTCGATCCAAGGATATTGTCCGCATTAAGCCGAGATCGAAGTCTACGGGAATATCGTGGATCTGTTTCCTCGACACTGCTCGGAACGTTCAGACTGGACTTTCTCCAAGGAGATTTATCTTTTTGCGACGATACAGGAGTAGCTTCTGATAAAGAAGAAAATGATAGCGTTAATAAATAACGTGGATATTATAGACTTTGATCAAATTACGCGGAGAAAACAAAATGTATACCTTCGATAGCTTCCATTGTTCGCATAACATCGGTCTTCTCTACAGATGGTCGCCAATCGTATTTTTGGTATCTATCGCCGCTGGAGTTCTCCTCGGTAAATGTGTTTGGCTGCGAATTTTTGCCTTCATTCTCTGCAAGTAATTGCAAAGCATTGGAATCGACGATAATCAGTATTTTAAAAATTATGGATATGAATCAATGATTGCTATCATTATACCTGAGTCTTCGAAGGACCGGCGGTTCGCCTGCCGCTGCCGAGCCTTTCTTTGAAGTTCCTCGCCTGCGCGTTCTTCCTTTTCATTCTCCGTCAGCCAAGCCTCGATCTTTTGCCTCCATGCTTTTCTGTTTGGATAATTTATCATATAAAAACGTTATTTAATCAATAACGCGATAACGTATGATGAAAAAATTATAAATCACTCACCCTGTGGGTTTCGCTTCCTCTTCTGCTTGTAGGAATGGTTTGGTTTCAACAAGAGGCGATGGTGAGCTTGGCCGTTCACGATCTCCAGAGAAATCGGCGTTCAATAAATCTCCTCGTCGCGGCTGCCCACGCGCCCGCTTAGCCCACGAACGATCTGTAAAAAAAATTGTTATCGTTATCGCGGCACATTTCTCATTTTGCTGAAACATAAATTGCAGAAAGAGTAATAGATACCTAAACTACCCCACGACTTTCTTTCTCGCGCATTATCCTGACCAGTTGTACGTAGAAAGTCCATCAAATTTCCATCGTCATCTTCACATGGAATACGACTCCTTCTTCGACGTAAGGTTCCATTTGGCGTTATATCTAGGGAAAACGCAAAGTTATAAGTTAACATGTTGTTAAGAATATAAGTGAAACTTATAGTATCATGTGAGCGCGAGAACTACCTGGCGAATAAGTATCTTCTTTGGTAGAGAGCTGATCGGGGCCACCCGAACAGGAGCCCAAACGTCGACGAATACTTGGCGATCCCGTGGTCGATATGTCTTCTTCCGACGTACCCATGCCATTCTGCAGTCTTTTAATCTGCAACAGTAGAATTCGACAATTCAGAAAAAATGTTTCATTATCTATGGAAGTTAAGTTCTTTATTCATATAGATAATAACAATAACCTTGGCATCGCGACTGTAAGACTTTTGTGGCATGCCATTCTCCAGTGAACTATATTCCATCATGTAGCAATCCGACTCGGAATTGGGAGTCTCTGCCTGATTACTCACTGCAATATGCACATACATTATAGAGATATACAAGGCTCTTAGTAACGTTATTTAAATTTTATTCAGTGCTGCTGTTACTTACGGAGACGCTTCTTGGCGAGCAATTGTTCTTCCCTCTGTTTGCGTCTGGCGAGCACCTGTTCCTCTTGGATCCTTCGCCTCTCGTTCTCTGTCACAGCTTGGTTAAACTTCTGACAGAACTGATGGAAGATCTTGAAGCATTCCTCGATCTTGAATGTGTTAGCGTCCTCACAAAAGAATTCGGCTAAAGTTCGTCGAACGCCGTCAAGCTCTTCCATATCCCTCTTGAGCTGCGACATTTCTTGCTCGGCCATTTGCAGAAACTGTGCCATTTGCTCTTGAATGTCTGCCTCTGTGGTAGGCAGCTGTATTTGGCTCCGGATCTTTTTGATTCGCGTATCGAGCGCGTTGAATTCATTCGTCAACTGCTCGACAGTAGTCCTAACGAACGGAAAAAAAGATTCGTCATTTAAAAGTTCATTGCCTGTATAAAAGATTGTTACAATTTTTTATTATTTTTTGCATTTACTTTGTTGCTGAATCCAGAGCGTTCATCCCTCGAGCAAAGTTCAATAGATCTTTCCTTTTTCGCTCAGCTTGCTGAAAAAAAAATAATAATAATTAAGATAAGAATTTGGATTACCAGTCAACGCGAGTTTTGGAATTTATAAACCAATTTACCATTGCTACATAATGAATGAGATTCATTCCGGGTTTGTTCGCCCGAATCTCCGTTAATTTCTGAAGAGACGATAACTTAACACCGGCAGCATTTCCCGCATAACCGCCCTGGAAAACAAATAGAAATAATGTATGATTTTATATGGACAATCAAATGAATACATTCGATATTTGAAAAACTTACAGAATTTAAAAAGTTGCCAGCGACTAATACCATATAAAGCACCTCTTGTAAAGATTTGTTTGTCATAAGATCCTCGCCAGCGAGAATCATAGAATTTATACTTGGTTCAAGGTAACTCATGTTTGCGGCGAATTCCTCCTTCAGCAGCATGCATTCGATTCGTAATTTATAACTACGGAACAAAGTATGGTAAGTTCAAGTTTCATAAGCACTAAGTTTAGTTCGATTCGAAAGCGCCTAGAAAAGCAGCAAGTTTTTAATACGGTGGAGAATTACCGAATGTTCCGCGAGGAAACAAAATAAAAATCGTGCTTCTTAAAAGAAAAAAAGAGTCCGTTTACGTGCATATAATTTTACTGACGCTATACGCGCAACCTTTGAAGTTCTAAAAAGGGGCCAAAAACATGCTATTTTTAACATCGTCCATTCAGTGCCCCACCCTCAACAAAGAGAAATGCCGATCAATGGCAGTCATAGTTACTTTGGTACTTGAATAAGCTGCAAGAAGAATTTCTCAGCGTTTCCGAGCTTCGACTTATCACCGTCGAAGCTTTTGAGCATTTCGAGTTCGTCGACCTCCGGCAAGATTTTCAGCAGGCCTCTCAGCTTCTCAGCGCCGATGTCGTCGTGCCCGCCGTCTTTGATTAGTTGAATTATGTCTTCGTTCGAACTGCAGGAAACAGAGTCTTTTTATATCTGAATGTTATTTATATATAGATGTATGTATGTAGAGAGTGGCATGCAAGTATATATGCGCTCGCGCATTACAATTTCGCTCATGACGATGACGTAACGCCTTCGAGTGCGAATTGAGTAAAGTGAAAAATGCAATTGAGTGAGTTCATTACCTCCTAAACTGCTTTAAAAATATATTAACGTTTAAGCTTCTCTTGCCGTCTAGTAATGCGATCTGAAACAAAAAGGGATAATCATGTTTTATCATTTCTGGATAATTAATCCGAGCAACGTGTGAATTCTATTATACTCACTTCCGTAGGTTCTCGACGACGTTTATCAGTATCTACCCCATTGCCTAAATTGTTGGAACACGTTGTGTTGGCTGGTATCATCGGCGGCACCTGTTGACAAAACAGCCCCTCCATCTCGGCCCAGTCCAAATCGGCCATCGGTGAATTTTGATGTTCGTTGGCGACGAGAGACCAAATGTTTCTTTTGCCAATGACCTAGAACCAGATTGAAAACAAACGTTACGCAACTCGCTGTTGTCCGTACATTGCACTTTCGAGCACAAAAGCTATGTCGATGAACAGCAATAATGTTTCTTTTTATAGTATATAACATCAGCTGTAAACGCGGGAGAAAACAAGCTCAATTTACCTTGTGATTGGGTATCTTGTTCCAGTTGATGGTCTTCATTTTGGTCTTGGGCGTGGGTATCTCCTGCTGTGGCAGAAGCTTGGCACTGTTGTTCGGCGGCTCGGGTGTCGGTACCCGCGCCGCTATAGGCGCTTGTAACGGCGGGGGTAGTGGTGGCGGGTCCATGAAGGCGTTCGGGGGCGGTGGCGGTGGACCAGATATCAGCAGCGGCGGAGGTGGCGGTGGCGGCAGAATCAGCGCCGGAGGTGGTGGAGGCGGCACCGGACCGGCGCTCGGAGGTGTCACTGCTGCGGACGACGTCGTAGTTGTGCCTGTCGTCGGCACCGAGGACTTGCGGCTCCCGCCGCAGGTCTGGTCGGCGCCTCGGCAGTGACAGCATAGGTTCGTCTATTGGTTTTGTTTTTTGACATAATTAGAACGGGGTTTCAAACAATTAAGGGACGCAGTATACTTTGGGCTAGTAATTTTCTAAACGCTCAATTAGTCTTGCCATCGTTGGGAAGCAATTTTAATCAAATTACGACATCATATCCGCCAATGCCCGCGACTTCGTGATGTCATGCACGATCATGAACATCTTAACTGCCAATCTTACAGAGCGAGAATTCGACAATGAAATAATATACCTAAAGCAAAACAATCGTCGCGGGGTGGAGATAGAGGGGAAGGTGTTCTACCTTGAAATCACAACTAATAATCGTTAGAATAAAATCGTACTTGTAAGCTCGGTGACCTCAGGAGTTTGGTGGCATCCTCCCGGCTCTCTAGAAGTGTGGCTCGATGGACCAACGTCTCGGCGGTATCCCAGGCAAGATCGCTTGCCGCCTCTTTCGGATCAAGTCGCAATAAGTGCTGAAGTATACTCAGAAATGGTATTTCCTGCGGTGTGTCTGCGACCTGTTGGCGTCGTTATTTTAATTACCAACGTGTTCAGGCATATTTTCCCGTTTCTTTTTCTCTTAATTCGTCCTCATGAGAACGGGAACTCGTCGCATTACCAGTTCGCGATTGTTCGCCAAATTAGTTGGAATGAGTCATACGTATATTAGGTATACATGAATACGAGCAATTAAAATTATTTTTTCGTATCGCATGTATAATACACTTTCTATGGCATTCTTTGAATTTCAATCAAGCATCCCGCATACATATATAATACAGCGAAGCGATAAATATTATTGCGACGTCGATAATCAATTAACTCAAACTGACTTTTAGAAATCCACTAAAAAGCGTCACGCCCGTACTAATGATTATTTTAAAAGTCGATTAGGAAGCAAATTAAACCGATCGGGCGTACAGGGAGTTTTTGCATACCTGACCGAGAATGGCATAAAAGACATCAACGTGCGAGGATAGATCGATGCCAGGCGGTCCCTGGTTCGATAGCTCCTCGTCGGTGTCCCTCTGGTCGTCGAAGACGTCCAACTGAACCCTGAGGTCCGGCACGTGGCTCTTCTCCTTCCTAAAATCACATGGTAATGTTCGAAAGGTTCCACATACTAGGATACTCATCGCACCAGCCCCATCACCGCAGTCCCGAAAGCCACATATTAGCGCACTTCAAACGCGACACCTCGTGCACGCGCGCAATTCGAATTCGAAAATAAAACGCTCTTCGAAACGGAAGAAGCAACCGCCGCCGATGCGCTTCCCTAGCATAGTCTGAGGACGAAAAGGACTGGACGTCCGCTCAGCAGCAGCAGCAGCAGCAGCAGCAGCAGCAGCAGCGACAACAGCTCGCGTCCGGCACATCACGTATATCCGCGATTCGGCATTACTGTCGCGTACGGTGCGCTGTCGCACTACCGGCTGAAGCTTGCGCGCGCGCGTGTCTACACATCGCAAGAGAGGATGCGAGAAAGAGTGTACACCTAAGCGGACTGACAATGATCGCGCGGGCCATATCGTAAGGCTAAGTATATTAGTATTGTGCGCGGTAGTCCCGTCAATAAGGCGGCAGCTCTCTCACATCGCGGGCCGGATGAGCGCAGTTAAAGCGACTCCTAAACACACACTCGACCCATTGAAACCGTTATGCTTAACGGAAAGGCGGCGGCACATAAGCTTGCGCGCTCGCCTCTGTGTGTATATACGTTACGAACAACAGCGCGCGACCCCGGTATATATACCTATTATGCGCGCGCTCGCGCGAGGGAGCTGTGTCCCATTGTCTTGAGTAAAAATTGACGGACCGCGAATGAGTTATACGCGGCTAATAACATCATCGGCTACTATAACTGCGCCTGGCTGTCTATCGATCTGTCGCGCGTGTCCGTTTTGTATCGTTCGTATTATCCATATTTATAATGCGCCTATATCTGATTGCTTTCTTTTTCACCGACTCGCTCGAAGATACTAATTGATTTTTTAGAGGATATGAATTATTATTGCCCGGCGATTATGCGGTCGTTTGTTTCGATCGCGTATGTACAAGATGTTTGGCGATAGTTTCTGGGTTAATGGTCCCGTACATTATATGGAGTGGAGTCGTTTTATGGCTATGATTGTTTGCCAGGCTCCATGCTGAGAAGATTATGTGCAACGATTGAATAAGGGATTCTAAATTGTTTACGCAACTACTGCGTAATTTTGTCGTATCATATGTGATAGTTAAGTGCCACGACGGGACTTTGGAATGTTGAATTTTTAATGTGCATCGAAGAAGTTTTTTTTTTAATATTTATTCACGATATTTATAAATTGTTTTATTCCAAAATTCTCATGGAGTGTCGAGCTACATGATATTCTTTAGCCGACGCGCACGTAGAACGCTGACAGAAATCTTACCGCTTATTTTAGGGCGGTTATTTTAAATATAACCAGTCACATACTAGCGTGAATCATACGGAACTTGCATCTATGTTTAATTTTGATTAGGTTTCACATTTTTCGTGTATTAATAGCTTTTCAGTGTATTTTGGCAGTGCTTCAGTGCGATAATTTTTTTATTTAATATTGATAGTAATGCACAGCGCTTGTACTTCTGTATTATACGTTTTTCAACGAATTTCGACGGTACTTATATGCGAAAGTAAGATTACAAGCTAATTCTTTGTGACGATTAATTAAGTAGTAATTTTGTTTTTGCAAAGATGCAACAAAAATGTGATTTACGACGTGCAACGTCGAAGTAGGTATACCATAATAAAAGCACGAGTAGCGCTTGAAAATTCGTCGAAGTAAAACGCTCGGAACGAGCCTCACGGAATTGTTAATCTCAAAGATTACACCACACTTATCTCGCTTATTAAACACATGCGCCGACTGGAAAAAAGGGGGTTACAACAACAATGATTTTACACCCGCAGACAGTGTCTTATAGGAGGCGATCGCACGCACACAACAATTCCCTCTTATAAAAAGCTGCAATTACACGCCTACGAATAAAAATAGAAACACTCTCCAGCACAACAAAACGAAAGGGAATACGAGAGGAGAAAGAGAAGGAGAGAAATAAAAAGAGACAGGAAAGAAAATACAAGAATGAAAGAAAGGAAGAGGAAAAGAAAAGAAAAGAGAAGAAAAGAAAAGAAAGAAAAATACACACCCACACGCGCGCACTCCCATACAAAAAGACACAAAGATAGAAGAGCCGCTGCTGCAAGTCGCGCGTCGAGTCGCCGCCTGCCTGAAGACCTACACTGTCGATGCAGCCGATGAAAAACACACTGGAAACCGGAAACTCCCCGCACGATCGCCCCTTCGGTCTCGAATGCTACCGGCTCTCTCTATATAGCCATCGGCGAACTCGCGCTTGGCTCGATAATATTGCGATTATTACACATATACATATATGTATACACACTCGCGTTTCTTTATACTGCGGCAATATCTCCTAGTCGAAGCTGCGCACAATACAGACACTGTAGATGCGGAGCACACGGAGAGTATATCGAAAAGTATGAGCGTGCACTCGCGAGCCCGATATGCGTGCAACTAAAAGAGGCTCGTCGTATACGAGCGGCCGCAGCTCGAGTGCGCTCTGGTCTCCGGAGAAGTTAAAACTATCTATCGCCTCGCACGCCTCCAGCACTCGAAGCTGCAGTGGCAGCAGCGGCGCTGTTCAGGTACTGTGCGTCCTTCTCTTTCTCGCTGCTTCCTCCTCCGGGCTTTCCTCGCCTCGGAAGTTAATTCGGGAGCTTTCCTCTCTGTCTCTCCCTTCCTTCCTTCTCGGCTTCGTCGTATAGCCTCTATGCTTTCTGCAGCAGCAGCAGCAGCAGCAGCTCTCGCTCCCCAAAGGTCACTAGGAATGTGGAGAAGACGAGAGCGAGAGAGAGAGAGAGAGAGAGAGAGAGAGAGAGAGAGAGAGAGAGAGGGACACACCGTGCGCCGTTTGGATTCTATTTCTCGCCTACTGGCGCCGCGATGCTACTCCGTTTCGTACATCGGCCTCTCCACGTGGTTTCTTTTGCACCGGCTCGGCTCGGCTATGTCTGTCCTCGTCGCGCAGAAGCTGCTCCCAATGCACACGTGCACGCATTCATTTGGAGCCGCTCTGCGGCGCGCTCGCGACGAGCTTTTTGGAGCCTCGCTCCGATGACTCTCTCGTATGCGCTGCATGTGTGTACACACATGTGTACGGCACCACTGATAGGAACCCCTCACGACTTGGGATTGAGGTCGAAGCGAGATTATTATGGGGATCGTGCAGACTTTTTTCTTTTCCATGTTTTGCTGGAAAATATAATAGGTTCTCGTATATTTGGGATTCTAATTCGCGCTGCAATATCAATGCTGATATGGTTAATTGCAATTGATATACGTTTCTGAAAAAGAGGTGAACATTGAAATATGAAGGAGAGTAAAAACTTCTAAAACACAAAACAAAAATAATTTTACAGCCTGTTAGAAGCGCAAGGGGAAAAGAGGAGCTCGCAAACATTTGGAAAGCTTATAGGCTTCCGACTCACGGTTGACTCCGATTTTGAGTACCGCGAACCACGACAGAAACTCTCGACTGCTCGACTGGCGCGTCGGTGAAGCGTGCGCCTGATGTATATAAATTTCGACTTTCTTTTTGTCGCCGCTCGTGCGTGTATACGCTCCTCTATTGATTGATTTAAGCGGAAACTTCGACTTTTTCTTTCACGGCTACATGACTTTTCAATCAAGCTTTTGTTTTATAGTTGTGGAAGCGCGCGGTGTCGTCGTTTGAAGAATGGCTATACTGCAGCTCAGATGAATGTTGTTGTTAATTTTGTAGAACCCCCCCCCCCCCCCAAAGTTAAATTTCATATCTCGTGAAGTGTACTACTCACCGTAGATCGTTGAGAATCGGAAGGAGCTTCAAGCCTAAAATGAGAAAAAAATTATAATTTTTATTTGATGAAATATAACGTTAGATCTATATTTAGATTGGTATATAAGTAGAGAAGTTCGGACCCGGTCAGACGAGGACGCATCAGTTAGGACGTTAAATAAAAACATATACATCACGCCTGTAGCAATTGAAACTACTATTATCTCGTAACTAGAAGATTGTTACGTTATTTATTAATACAACAGCCGGTCGAGGTACCTGATGGGAATGCAACTAGGTAACTTTCACACACAAATATAGTCGCAACAAAATTAATAAAAGCATCATAAAGCATCGCTCGCGACCCAACGTCGTCGTCGACGACGACGACGACGCATTATAAAAATAAAATCCACCGAGAACCGGCATCACCCTCTCACGCTGAAAATAAAGCAGCGTTAAATCTCAATTACGCTGACGCGTCGTCCTCCGCTCGCTTGTTCTCGCGTTTGACGGATCCCCAAAGACTCGCTCTCGTGCAAATGCTCCCTGACAACAGACGGAAGAGCGCAGCTCGCGAGCTAGTACAAAGAGCACTATAATTAACGAGTCGGGGGTCCGCTCTGTGCTATCCTCTTCGCGTAAGTTCGCGTATATCGCGTCAACAATGTTTGCGCCCTTTTCGCGCGCGCGCTAAGCAAAATACACAAATTCAGCGCAACTACCGTGCAGTCTCGAGCAAACGGACAAATTTAGCCGTTTCCGGCATCCCCCGACAATTTGATCTGTAAAAGATGCGCCGTGCAATAATATATATCCGAGCAGCCCATCAAACTTTCTGGGAACCCGCGAGAATCATCGCAGCATCCGTATAAATATAGCGCCGAGCCCTCATAGCAGCTCGCTCGGTAGGATCTCCGATATCCAAATATACATGTATAATACGTGTGTATGTGTATATATTAGAAGTAGCGATGCATCATATCGTACTCACCGATGAACTCGTTCCTGATCCGAACGCGGTCCTTGAGGACCGGCGCGGAAATGACTAGACAGTTGATGAATGCCAGCAACGCCGTCTGGTAATCCTCGGCTGTTGCTTTCCGCAGCTCGTCGACCACGAGGAGCAGCCGGTAGCGCTCGCCTTTGCGTTCCTGCGTGCAAAAACACAACGACACCACCACAGTTAACGCAATTCCCACCACGGGAGTTTATAGCTATCTTATACGTATATATAATAATGCGCAACTAAGGAGGTGGAGGGAAGAAATGACGAGGGGGCGCCATTGTCTATGGCTCGCCCACTCGGCGAATTACTGCAAGTCCGCGACAACCATACGACGAGTCGATATGCGGTTTTGCAGGAGCCGCCGCCGCCGCCGCCGCCGCCAAGCAAAGATTATTGTTATAGTCATAGGCGCCGCCAGAGTAGATGAGGCGGTCTGTGGGTACATTATGTGCATGAGAGCTTGTTTGTGCCGCGCGCGCGCACGCGATGAGAAATTTCGCTACGCGGATTGATGTTGTTATTGTTGCTGCTGCGGCACTTGATGAGCCTCTGTGTTATATGCGCGGGACTCTTTTCTCTCCTCTTTGTGTACAGAGCTATAGTACTGAATATATAAGGAAAGTCGTTTACTGTGTTATTAGGTTCGCCGTGGAATATCTGTCGCGCTCCGTATTTTATACTATGCCTCTATAATGCGTATACAAGCGTAGTTTGGGAAATCATGCGAATGGTGAAAGTACTTATCGTGGAAAATTATAGCATCAGAATAGTGAATGACTAAATTAGGAAAAAAAAGAACGAATTGAATCTATATAACACTTGAGAACGAAAACTTTTACACAGTGAAATTCAAGCACTGAATGAAATTTGAAAAAAAAAAAATGCTTTACCTGGTAGATGTGAAGAGTGTCGATCGCGCGCTGTCGACCATCTTGACTGTAAACGCAGAGAGCCGAGAGCAACTCGACGACTTGCTTCTTCACGGATGGACATGCTGTGTCCAAAGCTACGAGAATCATAAATTCGGATTTACATAACGTGTTCGCAGTATACGGACAATATATTCGCTAGTCAGTCGAGAGCGGAGTATATAAATCTCGTCTCGAGCTGATAAGGCGAAAATTATAATTATATGTATAGGCGCATTGGCAATATTTGCAGATTCGGCTTACCGGAAGCGAGCTTGTTGCAGTAGTCGGGGTTATCCACAATATAGTCGAGACCAACATTGGAATCCATGTTGACTGCATTTGTGATAACGCTCGTGCCGATCTGAAAATAAACAAATAAATAAATTACTCTTGGCGACCTTGTTGTCGACGAGTATGGCGCCAGTATATTTCTTATTATATAAAAACAAAGCGCGCGCGCTTTGACTTTAATTTACGGTAGAAATAACAATTAATCAGATTACGCAACAAAAAAAAAAAAAAAAAAAAAAAAAAA
>CM053172.1:58290321-58373411 GCA_012977825.3 Pteromalus puparum | reverse complement strand
CCCAAAAAAAAAAAAAAAAAAAAAAAAAAAAAAATCGCAAGCTTCACAAATCACGAATTTCAAAATATTGTCGCAAATAACTCAATTCGTAATACATACTAATTTTCGTATTATCTTATTAATTAGTAATTAAAATTTGCGCATAAGCAGACCGTGAAAATCGCATCATCTCGGCGTTTTATATGTGCAGTCAACGCGCCACGAGTCCGGTGCAGAAAAGCGCCGGAGAAAATGCGCGCGCAGGTATAATAAGTATACGAACGATGAACATATCGTACTCGTCCATTTCTGGGGCATCGAAGAGTCGCCACGCTTATACAGAAGAGAAAGAGATCCTCCCGAAAGATCTTTCTATTATCGCCGAGCGCCGCCGCTGGCCGTCGAGAGCACGACTTCCGGTTTCATCATCGAAACTCATCGCTTTTGCGCGCATTGGCCTCATCGGCTATTCATCGGCGCTCGCTTGAGCTTTCCCTCGCGTCGAGCGGACTATAGCCCTCACCTTGCGACCGCAGAATATCGTCCCGGATAAAGAATCTCTTGCGCGCATTTCCCACGAGATATTCGCGCGAGACTACGACTCTCCTGGTGTATACACACACACACATATATATATATATATATATATATATATATACACACACGTGCTGCAGCAGTGAGACTCTTCGTCGTTTGATTTACGATCGGCGCCGCGAAGCGAAGGTCTAGGTTGGCCCTGATACACACAGCTCTCCGCGGCGACTAATCGAATATTCAAAATCGAAAACGTAAATTTTGCACAGCCGAGACTTCACTGTACCTATGCTTTGTGTATGTACATCGCGGAGGCATGCGCTCTCGTCGCTCATCGATTATTCATCCCGCACCGTGATAAAACGTCTATATTCGAGCAGAAGCGAGATCCTCCGCGTTTGTATATAGATGCATATATGTACAGCAACACAGTGCGGGCGGATACTCTCAGATTCGCTTTTCTGCGAGAGCGTAGCAAATCGATAGATGTTCGCGTATATGCTCGCGCTGATAGATGGATCGATTGATCGCCGCGGCTATTAACATTTCAAATGCGCGCACTATACACAGCGACTCGTCTTAATCTATTAATAAGTATCGCATATATAAGCTATTTATTATCGGCTGCGGAACCGAGAGTTGCCGTACGCATTAAAATAGTCGCGTCGATCTCGCAGTCGAATCGTGATGTGTGTACAATAAGGTATATACATGCATGTGCAGTGTGCGACTTTGATGATGGTGATGCCGGCTTTGATGTAACGTATCGGATAATTTGCCAATCGTGAGCTTCTACTTGGCGTCTACTAAATTTCCTCGCGTTGGTCGTACATCATTCCGTTCAGGAAATCGACGCGGAAACAAAATAGAATTTGGTGCGATTTATCGTGTAATGCAGATTTTATTGTGTTTGACTGTATGTCATTGTTCCATTTACTTATGATGTAAAATAATGTACCATATCGTTGGCCCAGATTCCGCGATGCTTAAAGAATAATATAAAAATGTGATATGGCGGCGACGGTGAAAATAATAAAAAGAAATTAATTGCCGTGGATGAATAAAATATACCCGAAAGGATTATCGAAAATACTGGCCCGATGATCAAAATAACACATCCGCAGCTGATTTATACGATGCATATAATAATACTTTGACGTAATCGCTTATCCATGTAAGGGCTCATCAATGTTTACCATAAAGGTATGTTTACGCGTCGCGGATAAAAAGCACTTTGAGCCAGCAGATCGCTTCAGTCATGCATCGGAATAAACACGCGGATCCGAACGAAATTGAAGATGGAAGATAAGCGTCGGGATACGCCGGGAGTACAATATATATTCGATATGAAATTCTATTGAAACGCATCATAACTATATGCATGCGCATTTCCTTTTTAGGCTGGTATAAGAATCCTTAAGGACATGAATTTCGGAGGTAAACCTGAGTCACACAAGGTCCCATAATTTGAACGAGATTGCTTTCATTCTGGGTTAAGGAAATTCGCATACCAGCGAGCGTCGTCAACTTTTGTAATTTTTCGAAACCACGGAAAAAGTGCAGCCTTCGTAACGGCACGTAAATCACTTGAATACTACCGCCATAAAAATAATCCATTATCCCGAATCCACCTGCAGCACATGCTCTTTGATTGCCGATCAAATGCGCTAATGCGAATTAGAGGATATACACACATTATAAAGCTCATTGTGATTTTCGCATCGATACGGCGAGAAGAACAATTAACAACGAATTCGCCCATCGAGCGAGTGCGACAGAGGCCTCTTTCTTCGAGAGACTGATCCGCACCGCGCACCACCATAAATCATCTCTGAAATAAGTGCATCCTTGACCCTGCATGCGCGATGCATCACGCAATCGTTCTCCTCTCAGACGGTCCAATAATAAAGAATCTCGCGACCAACAGCGCGCGCTTCATCTGCCGCGATCGAAGCGAAACTCGAGATGGAAAAAAAAAGAAGAAAAAAAAACAACGTATATAAGTAAATGCGCCGAGCCAAAGAGAAGGAGGTATAAGTGTACGAGTTCTCGAATAAAAGAGAGGACAGGGGCATACGCTCTTGCGCGTGTGTGTCACGCGTGTGTTACTTCCATTTAGGGTATAATATAGCAGCCGGACCGCGGCTGGTCGCACAATGCCTCTTTTCAACGAGATCGAGAGTGGCCCACCGCCGCGAGCTCGTGCAGCCGTGGGAGTATGTATAGCCGATGGTGAGTATAGTATATATATATATATATATATATATATATATATATATATATATAGGGAGACGCCGAGATACTTGGAGGTATTGCGCGAGGGTATATAGAGGGGCGGACCGCCGCTACTGCAGAGCACGTGAGGCCCGACAAACGATGCACCGCGCGCGCGCGTCTGCTGATGCACACAGCAGAAAAGCGAGAGCGAGAAATGCAGCGAGAATAACAAACAGACGTATATATATATATATATATATATATATATATATACACGTGTGTACTGTGTATAGCGAGCGATGTTCCTTTCTTATTCGAACGCGAGAGGAAGGAAGAGATCTCGGGTTGTCTGGTATGGTCTAGAGGGAATTTCTCGCATTGCGAGCACGCGTTGACGCTGCGATTTCTTATGATAATAAAAATACACCCGCGTCATTGCGCGCTTCACGCGTCTGGAATTACCGACGTCCTTTTTTTCACCAGCGCTCTTTGAGGCTTGATGTTATATTCATGGTATAGTTTTGACGTCCGATGTCTGTTATTATTACTTCTCTCTTTTTGTACTGAAAAATACACCGAATGCTTTTTTCGATGGAATATTTGCGTTTTCGCGAGACTTTTTTTCGCGTCCAGTGTACGAGAGCTGTGCGTGTTAGGAAAGCAAGGAAGTACGCGCGCTAGTGTGTGTATGTGACTCATCGACGACGTGGAGAAGTTATGTCGTCGTCGGATACCTATTAAGGTGTGTTGTAATTAGATTAGCGATAATTTTTTTTTTCTCTTAACGGTATTTGCCGTACTGATTCAAAAGCTGAATTTCGATAGCCAGATCGCAGAGTCTATATAAAACGGCGTTTTCGAAGAATGAAAAATCTCAAAACGAACAGACTAATAGCTGAATAAGTCAGATGTCATTTAAATTAATAGCTTCAGATTTATTGTCAGATCTGATGCGATATTTTTCGGCGATAGAGCTTGAAAATCGATTTCGTTCCTTGTCTATTTCATTTTTTTTTCTTCGCCTTGTCTCCGCAGTTTCTTCTAAGAAAGCTATTATGCAAATAACCGCCGTGAATAATAAAATATTGACAGCCCGAATAAATTACCGAATATTAAGCAGTCAGTCGCTCGAAACCGCAAGAATACAGACGCCGCGCGCGACAGCGTGAATTAAAAAGGAGAGACGAGCAAAAAAGCCAAAGACTCAGGGAAGCGGGCAAAAGCTAACGAGGACGACAAACGGCGGCAGAAAGAGAGAGAGAGAGAGAGAGAGAGGGACGCAAGAAAAACATACAGCCGGACGTCAAATCCAACTGAAACGGGAGAAAAAAAGGACAGTATACGCGAACACTCACACAAAAGCGACTTGTGCGCGTGATGCAGAGAAGTCGAAGAACCAGAAGAGGACAGAGGCGACCATATATAATTACGTCACAGGCGCATACCTCGCGCGATAAAAATAGCCGGGCGGGTTATTAAGGAGACCCCATCATGAGTGCGCAGATCATCTGACGCCTTTTGCATACGAGGCGCACACATTAGCGTACGCAGTACCGTGCATCGATCTATTATATATAGAGGCGATATAAATTTTCGCGGTCAAAGCTAATTGTCGATGCCGCGCACCGGCCGGAACTCGCGCGGCGCGGACGCATTTGATTGACGCGCGAGCGAGCTGTCGACGATATTGTACATACGATCGTCTGCGCGCGCGGATGCATTATGGAGAGGTGCGCGCGGGACGTGCTCGCAAACTTTAATTGCGCCTATATCGATCTGACACAGGATGGATATATATACACTTTAAGATTTTTCCTTCCTTCCGATATGCCGATCAAAGTCTGCCGTTGGTCGGTGATTCGACCGCGAGTATATTATGTATATATGAGTTTTGTTGAACATCGATCGGATGTAATTAAGCGTGCGTATATGTGTCTGCGAGCGAACGTCGCGGTTTATGAGGTTTGGAACTGTGGTTTTGCCGCTCGGTGGTGTGTAATTTTAACGCTACCATTTTAGGAGGCTTTTTACAAGCTCGTCGATTTGCATATTAGTAGAGCTAAGAATTTATCACCTGCGGGAGTCGGTATAGGACTTGTTATATTATATCTATAGTCTTTAGTTGGTTATATTTTTCATTAGTCCTGGAAATCTTCCATGACTTTTCCATATTTATGTTTGGACGAGTTAATAAGCAATCTCCATAAAGTCAACAGTCGGATTTTGAACGGCTATATATACTTTAGGCACAGTATATTTTACTTTTCTCCAGTCGAAAAGAAAACGCTTTGTTGTTTCGCGTTTAAAAATATTATTGGAATTTGGATATTGCGTCGCAATATTGCATCAAACCCTGCTAGATAAAACGTCGAAGCATGTTATAAACGAGATGATTTTCATAATGCAAAAGCGAGCGTCACGGAGAAAAACGCTGGCATGGAATTCCCAGTGAAATATCTTGCATCGCGTGACAAAATAATACAGGTGTTTCATCTGCGTATACGGAATGAATTTTTTGTACTTTAAAATTAAAAGCATAACGCTGTCGCGGATGTGCTGCATATTTTTCCGCCGCCGTTCGGAATATTACATAGCCATCCAGCAGTATATGTTAATTGACGCGTATCTATGTGTATATACGAGCAAAGACACCAGATCAATTATGACAAGGTGCCACCGTGCGCACGATCGAGCTGTGAAAAATGATTGGCATCTATCGATTTTTCCTCCTGCGTCTATGTGTATTAAGTATATCGGGTATACTTAATACACATATACACCCAACACGTTGCCGCTAATGCAGCTGCACAGCGACCGCGTGCATTAAAACTGCATCATGCAGCGGCGGTGGCGTTTCGAAGTGATCGATTCTCGAGAAACCGGAGGAGAACGAGACGCCGCGCGTGTATATACACACATCGAGCGTCGCGTCGATGCGGCGCGATTATTTAAGTGGAACGCGTCCTCGATCATAAAGCAATCATTTAATCCACGAGAGAACTCCGTCGCCGTTGCCGCCGCCACTGCAACCGCAAGACGTTGTTTTTATTAGCTGATTAATGAATGCCGCCGTTTTTCGTCGTTTCGAATACACACACACACGCCTTCGTTTTTTCGCCCCCGAGCGTTAATGCCGCACTCGGCTCCCGCGAGTAATTTTCGTTCATGAGAATTCACGAGCGATTCGCCGAAGAGCCGCGCGTTCGAAGGGGACGAACGCGCTGCAGTGCGGCCGCGTGCGCGAGTGGAGCTGTATCGAGAGATACGTGCTTTATTTATAGAATAATCCTCCACGCTGGCCTTATCTGCCGGCTGATTGATAAAGAAACGCTATTATGATAAGTCTAAGTGCTGATGAAAGACATCCGCGTGTACGGTAGTTTTCTTATATATCTATTATGACCCATACAACTCGGGAGTTACTCGTACATACAGCTATAGCTCGACCTTTTACGTAAACAGATAATGTGTGTTTGTTTCGCAGTTTTGATCGAATTTTAATCAACCTGCGATACGCCAGAATAGATCTTATCCGCGATGCAGGACTAAAATAATCCTAATTATAAATGCGGGCTATACGGACTTCGGGCCTCGCATGCAATTTCCTGATTAAGTAAATTTATGTAATGTAAAATTCATGCAATTAAAGCCAAATGATTAATTACTCCCCAACTTGAAATATTTACCATAAATAAGCATAAACACGCTTTGTTTGTCTTTGCCACGCGAAAACCGCCGCATATGCATAAACGAGCGCCGCGAAAAGTAAATAAATATTCCGATTTAATTGCAGGCAATCGGCGTCGATGAATTTTACAAATTGCAAATTTCATATACGATCGTACAATTTGACTTCAGAATTTTAACGCCGGCGTGCACCAAAATAACAAACTTCTCATCCCATCTGCGCGTTTTTTCTCAGTCCCGCGCGTCAATCACGCGTCGCGCTTGCCCGAACAAATTACGCAAAGTGGATCAGCCGCGCAATAAATGTCCACTTTATTTCTAAAAATAAAGCTCGCTCTTTCTCTATTTGGTCAAAAAAGGAGCCGATTCGATTTCCTAGTAAGTTTTTTTTTGCTTCTCCGGGACTGGCCGCGTAAATCCATTAGCGCAACGATCTCGCGCGCGTCGAGCCAATCGGTTCCAGGAAAAACCGCAGAAGGGAGACGCGAGAAAAGAGCAAAAAGAAGGCGAACAAGCGCGATCGCGCGCGCACGTGCATGTGGTATACATCTTGAAGTGCCGTCGCGCGCGCGTGAAAATCCACGCGCAAAGAGTCCCGAAGTTATGTACCCATAAGTGCTGCCTCCGTGGTAGGGAGCAAGCGATAGTTTCGCTCTTTGGCAAATCGCGAAACTCGTAAAACTCGCTTTTATGTCCTGTTTATTTAACTCACTCTTGAGAGAGAGAGAGAGAGCGCCTCTATAGATCGATTCTGAAAATCCCCGGGGGATACAGCGCTTAAGCTCGCGCGCACTTGAGCATGATGTGTGTTTTGAGCGAATGAGTGATTCCAGGGATTTAGTTACGTGACTGCTGAAAATCAATCATTTTCGGCTTGTTTTAACACTTGCTGACCAACGTTTTTGCACATTTTATGTAACGCTACCCGCTTGTACCTAGGATGTATCAGTTTTTCAAATATCTGAGTTACTGTTTAAGCTTTATAAATTTGATCTTATATTTTTCTTATTATCATCAAAGTATATTCAACTTGTATATTAATTTAATTGAGCAGATTTTAGATAACCATACAGTGTCTGCAAGTCTTGTCGATGTCCAAAATTGACGGATGTAATCGATCATCGAAAAACATTAATCCAAAAAACATCGATGTGTTTCGCGATATATTCTTACTTCATCAGCGAAAGAGACTTTTGCAAATTTTTCATTTGCAAAAGGTTGACTACGAGATTTCCAGGCACGCAGTGTCGCGGCGTCGAATGATTTATCGTGCACGTGTATATATAAGTCTCGCAATTAAAAACTTTGAATATAATAAAACAAGATGAAACGGTCTTTAGTAACGATGAGAGAAAGTCAAATAAAAGTCGGTGTCATGCAACCTTAAATCATCGTTCTTTTATGATTAAAGAGAGATAAAATGCAACGCTCGTGCATGAATGATTCGTGTAAAAGCATTAAAAAGAATTTAATAATACATGTCATTACACGCGCACCGAAATATTACTTTACAAGATTGAGAAATCGCCTCTCCGCTGCGCGTTACGCAAATTTGCCGAGAACGCGCTGAAAATCGTCGAAAAACGAAAAAATGGTCGAATCGCAAGCCTTCAACACGTATACGCGATTTTGACCATATACAAACGAAACTATTTTTCGATCTCCGGCACAGTACACTCAGCCTAAAGGCTTTAAACGCGACGCTCGGCAATAAAATGCCAAAGACCTGACCGAGTAAGAATGTCCCACCTCTGCAGCAACAGCAGCAGCAGCGCGCGAAAGCAAACAAGCGTGAAAAAAGAGCAAACAACCACGGCTACCGAGGCAATACCGGCTGCGCGTACATACATGTATATGTATAATTTTAAATCATCGCGCGGCCCTTTTGTGATAATTAAACCGCGCGCGCGCGCACCGAAAAGGCTGCACAGACGAAAGCACCGCCGGCCACCGGTCGACACTGCACATGCACAGCATTCCTTCGATCCTCTCAATCTCAATTTTTCCGCGGTCCAGTCGCCTTTAATCTTTCTCTTCCTCTCGTTTTTTTTTTCTCACCTCCGCGCGAGACCTTGGACTTGTTTTATTCAGCTGGTGCGAGCGTCTTGCTGAAAAAGGCTTAGATTTGACAGAGGAATGACGAGGATTTTGCGACTGAGAGACGCTTGGGATGTTATTGCATTATCTTCGGAGCTTTGATTCTCAAAGTGTCTCTCTGCGTATATATCCGAGTCGATTCTTGGTGTGCGCAGGCAGCGCATACGTGTGTACATGCGACGGACGATGTAACTAATCGTAGGCAGCAGGTATATAAAACGGCACTTACAGCGGACTTGGGATACCATATCGGGCACCTTGCTGACCTCGCCTGTCTTCTCTCGGTCTCTCGCATGCATTATCTGCGCGCGCGCGTGCAGCTCTCGCTCGAACGCGTGCGAGCACTTGCTCGACTCTTTCTTTCTCTATACACTCCATCTCGCGAGTGGCTTTTCTCCTCATTGTTGTTTTTTGTTCTTTAGTTTTTCGCGAGTCTTCATCGTTGACGAGTTTATTATTTGTGGAAGGAGCGACGAGTGAAATATCGAGAGCACAAATCAAATTTGCCGAGCCGGAGACAATATTTGCCCGATTTAACATACAATTTAAATTTGATCATTTGTTATCTTGCTTTCGCAAACTGTATAATCGGCTCTCGCTCCTTGAGCGCGGTGTACATGAGCCTCGTGCTTTTGGACTGATTATGTATAAAGCTGAGAGCTGCGGTATGCTCTTTAATTTTTAAAACACGGCCAATTGAGACTCATTTATAAAGACAAACTGTAGAGATACAGCGTGGTCGATAGCTTTTATTATACACGTTGAACATATTGCATGTTTTTGACTCTTGAACGAATTTCGTGGTACGCGCGCGTATTTTGAAACTGAATATAACATTCAAGAATTAACATGAAATTTAAATCTGCGTCTTACACAAGATTGGCGCCCACTATTCACCAATTTCCTCACTCGATACACACAATGAAATAAAATATCAACTCGCTCGAGCGCCGCGCGTCACAGAGTACAGTGCATAATACCGGTATTTCGGTTTCAAAAATAAAAAAAAAACAAAGAAATTCACCGACGAGACAAAGTAGTCTAACGAACGATATTTTTTCGGGAAAGAACCTGATCTCGGCGGTTTCGAAAGAAAATTTTTCACGCGTCCCATGCAACCGCATTCATGTTTGCACGCACGCGATGATTATTGCGCTCTCCGCGCGACAAAAATGGAAATTTATTCCGTCGAATGCATCGTTAAAATTTATTATTATACGGAGCAGGCATATCAGACACGGCGAGCGCAGAATAGAAAAGGTTCGTTCCGCTAAAAAGTCTCCTATATGAATCACGCGTCGACGAATTCGTTCTTCACTGGCGCCGACGCAAACATTTCCTTAATTGCAAAATTCGCCTTAAATCGCCCAGTGATCCTTATCGCGGCGACCTTAATTTACAAGCCTCGTTCGTATTCCATATGCACTTGAACTCAAAAATAAAAGAGACCTGCACAAACGTTTAATTAAATTTCCCCCCGATTAAATTTCTTGGCATATTATAAGTCGTATTCTCTCTCACACGCAAGTATCGGAATAAGTGGTCGTCCATGTAGTCCACACACTTTGGGATACCGACAGGCATCGCATTATCACATCGATGCAGGTGATCGTTGTCTTTGGAGTTAATCCTCGCGGCTGTTGCCGTAATTCGTTGCGCGTCGACGGAAATCGGATTACCATCGAGGATTACGACACCCGCGCGAGCGCCAAGCACTTGTCTTATATATCACGTCTTTTTTCTTTTGTCTTCGTGCTATACTATGTCCTCTTCGCGCTCACATGTGCGATGAGTTCCAGGTAATATCGCGCGTCACGGTTGCTGCTGCTGCAGTCGCGTTACCTTCGCTGAGTCGCGTAATCAAAACAAACTCGGTTTCATTCATGCAGCTGATGGCTCCGCGGTGCATTACTCGCTCACTCTCTTCTTTTTATTGCGGCGGTGAAAGCTTCGGATTGATGCTGTACGCGCACGGTCTTCCTAGTGAATACACGTATTTACTGTGTCATTTATAATTTTCAAATCACGTCAGGTGCACAATCGTTCTTTTTGTACAAGAAATTATCGTTTGAAATATTCGATTAAAGTAATTTGTCATTCGAATAAAATAACTACAATAACGCCTCAATTGCCTGCCGGTGATCATTTATATTAAAATTAAAAATACGAGACGCGTGTACGAGCAGCCATACATCCGTATCGGCGCCTGATGTGCAATCTCGCCCGAGACCACTAACTTATTCGTTAATTTTATGTTTTTATATAAAGTATACGGTAATTTCAATAACTCCGCTGTTATGTGCTTACTCCAATTTTTCTCACGTGTACCGACATATCCAGCAAAATACACGGATACTTTATTTTTGGAATGTAAAACATACCGGTTTTTTTTAAAAAACTGATTGCAATTAATTCGTTTGCACGCATATATTTTGGAATATATATCGAGCGTAAAGTGTGTACGTACATATACCTGTATTAAAAGTCCGTCATAAAAATGTACGTGCAAGTGGACTACTGGATATTCTTGTAAACTTGCGCCGACATGAACGCGAGTAATTGTACACAAGGGCGCGCGCAGTGTGTTAAGTGTCTATAAAATGTCTCAGTGTACAGTAAAAAAGTCAGCAGGAAATCAATATCCGATCGTTCTCGTATAACCAAAAATGGAAATTGCGCTGACGAAAATCTGTCTCTTGCAAAGTCTAATGTAGATATCAAAATTACATTTAATTCCTGTTTACTGTCGGTGTAAGAGTATATTCATATAAAAACACACCGATCCCAACACAGTTATCTCTTTCTCCGAGCAACTTCCTGCCGTATAGCGACGGAACAGTATCAAGATATAAAAGAAAAAGATATCAACGGCAGTAGCAGCGGCAACTCGTTCTCCGGATTTCGACGAAGCAACGAATTCATTAACCGGGAGGTCTATCGAGCACCTCGATCTTCATCATCCTCGCGGCGCGTTTATTCAAAAGAGCCCGTTTGCTCTTTCTCTCTCACATCGCATCACATCATCACGAATCTAAAATAAACGCCATCTAAATACGCGCGGCGTCGCGACATAGGCGGCGGCATTAACGGCTTACACAAAACGGCAGCAACAGCAGCAGCCAATCGTCTCTCCTTTTTGCTGCTTCGAGGCTCACATTCAATTCGGAGAGGTAGTCGCTGTGCTGTGTATGTTAATAAGCAAGCGCCTGTACAATAAAAGGAAAGGAGTCGAGCGCGCGCGAAAGAAAAAGATCGGCCCACACGTGTCGCGCGCGCGAGAGAGAGACTCTGCGTTATGTGGCTCGGCTCAGTGTGTGTGTATGTGTGTATATACGTCTCGCTTTTGTGTACACAATATCTCCTGTGAGTATATGCGCTCTGTCTCTTCTTTGCGCCTGATGTCGCGCAACAGCCGCGCTCGCGAGAGGACGAAAATACAAAGACGACGACGAGTCGACACCGTAGGACTTATGCACTACTAATTCGTGTGTAAAATCGGACACGCTGGTTATTATAACATCGGTGCGAACGTCCCTTCGTCATTATGTACCACACGACACGAATGATTTTCAAATATGCTTTGACACGTCGTCTATTTTGCTTGTTAAACGTTTAGAAAACAAAAAGTATGATCAATTGATTCTACATTTATATTACCGAGAATAGAATTTCATTGCGCGCAAAACTCCAAATTTCTCACGGTTTTAATTTATTTGTTTCTGGCTGCTAGGATTAATCACTGCAGCTAAAAGCGATCTCGCAGACCAAGACACTGAGTTATACATATATTGCGCTTATAAAGGCCATTTAAACACGCTATAAGGAATAAGTGGCAAGGCTTCTCCATAGCCGACAAGCTTTAATTAGAGCGTATTTTTGCAGCGATCATAGATGGTCTGCTATCGACTACAAAACAAGTCTTGTTCCTTATTCCTTGAAAACGATTCGAATTCAAAGCAGCCAGAGACGTTCTCACGAATTTCAATGGAACTGCCTCAATTTGGAAACACGGAAATTCACTTGTCTTTTTTTAAATCGAAAAAGTTAGCCAAACCATCAGAACTGCGTTCGACAAAAGAATTACATAATTCACCGTCACACTAAATCGACAAACAATCAACTTCAACAAAACAGTGATATAGCGAACCAAGCGCGCCAAGCAAGAGGGAAAAAGCTAAGCCCAAGGAGCCGAGCAAGGAAAATGTCGCGATCTCTCACACGCGCGTGTATTCGTGATGTCCGTAAGCACAAACATCGATGCGGGTATAGGATATACACACATACACACCGTCTTACAGCGCGTGTCTCTTCTAATAACGGTTGTCCCGCCGTCGCTGTACATATACTCGGAAAATCGTATATACCTATACACACATACGCGACTTTATATACGCGAGCGAAAACGCGAAGCTAAGATCGGTCGGTCGGTCGGTCGGTCGCTCACTCGCACACACACATAGGGGGAGCCAGAAGGGATCCGGGCACTCCTACTATTATGTATGTGCACGACGAGCGAAGGATTGTGCCTAGCAGCCGCCGTTCGCTTTCTCCTTGCTCTGCCGCTTACCGCCTCCTGTATATCTGTATATATACTAGCAGCGACGTCATTTGCCTATGTGTGCACATGTGTATATTATATAGGTATATCTCGTATTTGTGTGCGGATATACTCACACACAGGTGTCTGCATTCGCGTGCGTATATATACACGCGCGAATTTCGAAACGAACGCGGGAGGTGCGCGCGTGTTTCGAAAATCGGCGCCGAGTATTAGTATTAGTGTGTAGTGTGTACGTGTGCGAGTGTATGTACTCATCGTCGCTTGGGAAGGACGTTGATGATGGCTGCGCGCGGATTCTGATTACGGCGCGCCGGGATCCGGTCTTGGAGTGTATCATAACGTATACTCGATTTCTGCAGCTTCTTGTTGGCGCGAGCGAGCGGTTTTTTTTTCTTCGCTGCGAGCGCGAGTCGATGTTTTGATCGTAACTGTAGATCGTTTTCTTTTCGCTCTTTTGCAAAATGAGTACGCTTTACGGAAGTCGCACGAACGCTATAGCTCGCTCTCTATTATGATCTGGCGTGGGTGTAGGTCGTTCGGGGTGACGTCACGCGGCTGTATATTGACGAATTGAACTTTTCCATTTATCGTGCGCAACTTGGGTGTAAATTGAGCTAGAATTCGTCTGATTGAAAGTTCCAACTTTGATTGATTTTCGAATATGTATGCTCGTTTAACGAATCGAATGCGAATATTCGCAAGGATAAAAAGCGCGCAAGTAGATCGAGTCCGGGTACGGTTAGACGTGCAAAAATTACAGCTTGCCTGCAGTCTTATGATGTATTTACTTTCTACAAAATAAACGAATGGCTCGTTTATACTCGACGATTCGATTAAATTAAAATTTGCAGTGATTAGCATATAGTGCCACACGTTATTAAACATTTAACGATAGAAATTTCGTTTAAGTATTCAATTAGAAGGGGTGTTTATGGATTGTTTTTCATAGCAGCCGAGTTTCTGGCCGACTGATTGTAGCCCGCGGCGGTTTTTGTCGTGGTTCGTGACGAAAGATCGCTTTAATGGGATAATTGAGTGGCTGAATTGTCGGTTCTCCACTTTTTCCCTAACTTGTGTCTCATCGATTTTTTTGCCCCTTTCGGCGGCTTGCTCCGCTAATCCACGACGTTTCGTCGAAGTTGGCCGCGGTGAGAAAAAACTTGCCGAGAAGAGAGAAAGTAAAATATAAATAATCATTGAAGACGCTGCGCGCGGCTCATCTGGTGCGCAAGAAACACATTAAAATGGATGCAGTCTTCTTTGAACTGCCTAAAATTATGCTGTAATTATCGTCTCTGCAATGCCACTCTCGCGGGGATCCTTGCCTTGAAAACGAGAGGATGACAAAACACGATTTCGCTTTCATTATAAAGGCAGCTTCTTTTTCGGCAAAAAATTAAAGTCACGTATTCCCTCAGGCAACGAAGAGTGCATATGAAACGAAATCCCGCGAACCGCGTCAACGGATTCGATGAACAAGGATCTTTGACTTTTTTTTTCGAAACGACGAGCAAAACACATCAGCAGGAGGACTAGCATCCCAATTGAGTTTTCGCTGTAAATGTTAAGCGCAGTGTCGTAGAACGCACAAACGGAAACTGCTATCAATGCAATCTTATCTGGCATTGCATGTTTTTCTCGATCCATTTCGATGACTACTTCATCCAAGAAACTCCAAAACCAAATAAAAATTATACAATGATATCAACTTTAAGATACTATTAAAAAGTGCGAATCGATCAACAACGATTATGTTTGCACGATTAAATCTTCGAGGTAGGATTATTCAAAGGACGAGTCAACAATGACTGATATAATAAATACTAGCCATTTCTATCGCGCATACCCTTGCGTGTTTGAATGCATAAGTCAAACGTTTATCCAACTCAAGGCGATTTTCATTTTTACCACGGAGCAAAAATAATACCGACTATTTTCAAGAACGTATAAAAAGTGTATTATCAATATTAGAAAGACCAACATTCGAACATTGTTTCCTTCGAAAACAATCGGCCACTAATGATCGCGCGCTCTTGTCGTTTCTACACACCACAAAACAACCCTGAGAGTTGCGATTGGTCTCATTCCCGTATTTTTCCACAACACACAACCGAAAAAGCTTAACACGGCTCCTAAAAAAAGCTAAAAGAGATAAACAATTCCACAATTAGGAATTTCACCTCGCATAATTCCATATAAACACAAGCTGTCGTGTGGTTGCCGAACTAGAGAAATATAACGGCGGCCGCGTTTAAAATTAGCCTCCGCGCCAAAAGGAGCGAAAAAAGGCCGTAGCTGCAAGAAGGTTCTTCATACGCGCCTCAAAAGTAGCAGTCTTGGGACAAAAAAAAGAATACAGCGGCTTAGTCACACACACAGACTCTGTACGCATTCACGCAAAGTGTCGGGGCTATACGTCGCGCGCGCGCTCGAGTTTAAGTTGAAGGCCTCGCGCCGAACTCGGCTCGATTTCGGTCGCGGTACTCTGCAGCAGCAGTATAGCGCCAGCTAGCAAGCTCGTCTCTGCCGTGTGTGTGTGTGTATTGCGGTGCCGATGGCGCGTCCCTGGGTTACCTTGTCGCAACGTGGTCATGGCCCCGGCGGCCTAGTGATCAGCCGCGGAGAGCAGCGGTAGCAGGAGAGGAGTGCGAACGCGCTCTTCCCCACCTTCGCTTTTACTTCTATCTTAGCCGCGAGCGAGAGAGTGAGTGAGAGAGAAAGAGAGAGAGAGAGAGAGAGAGAGAGAGAGAGAGAGACGGGCTCTCCTTTGTCCATTTATGCAGTCAGGGTGCGGAACAAACGCGCGAGTCACACTCGGCTCGATCGCCGTGGAAGAAGTCGCAAGCGAGCGAGCGCGAGGTCCTTTCTTTATTAGGAAGCGTTACGCACGAGCGCCGAGCTATACGGCCGAGAGAGGGAATCGTCGATTAAAACCTTTTCAAAATTACGCGCCAAGAGAGATGGAGCGTGCAGAGTTTACGCAGCCGAAACCGAGAGGAGCGGGAGTGCGAGGGCCAAGCGCGACGACCTTCTACCGCGACCTGTATGTGCGTGCGCTGGATCGAGAGATATTTCAACGATTTTTCTTTCGCTCCTTTTTCTCCTTTAATTGGGACCTTTTCATACGACTTTTCAGCTTGTTTTTGCTTTTGAGCTCCGCTGCAGACCGCGCTACTACTACTATTGTGATCGGCGATCAGCAACTCGAACAATCGTGCGTGCGCTTTATCGATTACATCAGGACTGATGAGAGAACGGTCGCAACATTTATTTGTATTTTACTGGGCATTTATCAGCGAGTCAACACGGAGCTCAATAAACTCGATAATGAAAATGAAACAAAGGTATATACACGGATCGGTATACATATGCGATGATATACATAAAAAGAACAGACATCGGAGGCATAAAAATATTACTGAGTTATAAGAGAGTAAACGACACTTGGCGCGAATTACCATAAACCGTAATGTCCTTCGTAAATGTCTCGCGCTCCCCTGCGCGCGCCTTGCACAAGCTCTCTCTTTATACTCTCAACCGAGCGTCCAAGTTCTTTACCAAAGCAGCTAGCACACAAGCGATCAATCGGCAGCGCCGGTCGCGTTTCGCAAATCGCCTCGTCCGCGTCCGTTGTATTATATTATAGACGGCCGGCGATTCCGAGATCGCACCTATCAATCTCGCATCACCTGGCACAGACACACACACACGTGCAGGCAGCGGCGCGCCATCAGGAAAAGCCCATACGGATTTCTGCAACACTCTCCGCGTCAACTCGCTCCCGCGCTATCTCAAGAGCGGTCTATAGGACTCTCTAGCGCGCGGCTTTGCGCAATATCCTTGTGAAATATCGCGTTATCGATCTCTCCCGCGGCGTAAAACCGCGTGTCTATAGAGGTATATCACTCGAGGCCGTAATCGTAGCGGACTTCAGCTGGTGCGACGAAAACGAGGCGCGCACAAAAGGAAACTCGAGGGACGTGCATTTAGACTGGGCTCGATCTTGGGCGTAGCTGTGCGTATATATGCGTATACCTCGTTTGAGCACCGAACAACGGGTGCATTATATGTGGCATGTATGCAGGAGAACCGACCGAGTTGCCAAAGGGAGAAAGGCGAAATAAGTCCCCATCAGCTTGGGCGCGTGTCGCGCGCAGGTGTCCGTTGCAAGCACGGCGCGCCGGAGCCTGTGGGAATAATACAACGGCACCGCTTGGAAAACCTACCTACCTCGCGCGGTGACTCCGAATTTATACGTCACTGCAGAGCTACTTGCAGCCGATTCGCGCGTCGATGCATATCGGCGGATATCGGTATAGGCACAAAAAACGGTTACAAAATCATCGGAGCTTTTTCGAGCTTAGTTGTCGGGTGCACTCGTACGGCGTGTGATTCAAACTCTTGCGGATATCTTCGAAATACTGCCTTATGCGAGGAGAGAGTGTATTATTCATATCGGCGAGTGACGCACTATTATCTTTGTATGATAAAACAAAAAAAAAAAAAAAAAAAAACTAGCGATATACGTATAAATGGAGTAGACACGAATCGGCATCAGAGCGGAGCAATTTCGTATCGATCCTCTTTCAGGCACGATTCCACTCTGCTCGAAGTGAAAATTGCGCCACTGTCAGCAGTTACAACACAATTTTCACTACACCCATACGTGCTGACTCTCGCGCACTACGGGAATGTGTACGATGGAGAAGGACTGATGGAAGCACTGCGTTTATAACCAGAGCCGACACACGAGAAAGTGCATATCAAGATCGAAGCGAGTAGAGAAAAAAAAATTGGCCAAACAAAACTCCACATCGGGCTTTGCAGTGCTTAGCTGCCGATAAGGACACACACGAGCACGACTATCTCTGGCTTGCTAGCGAGCAAGCGGATTAGCCAACGACGTCGCGTCGCGAGCGCGCACTTTTTTCGGCTATCCCCTGATCGGCTCTCTCTCTTTCTTTGCACATACTTACTCGTAAACTTTATAGAAATATATTCGCGGACGGGCGCGCAGCTCACCTCGATCCTTGCTCGCGATGCGATCCTCTCGTTCGCTCACGTGTCCCAGCCGCGCACCACTGGCGATGATCCTTTCCTCGACAAGTCCAGCGGTAGCTCGTCCAGCATCATCGTTTCTGCAAAGGTCCAGCTGCAAACTCGTCCGCGGAAATCGCTCGCGCGAGTTCTCCTGGTTGTCCCGGTCGAACAACAGCAGCAGCAGCAGCAGTAGCGCCGAGAGATCGGCGCGCACTCACTTATTTCCGTGCTCGTCGTCGTCGTCGAGTTGCCGAGCAGTGGTTCGCGGAAACTGCGCGGTTTCTCGCGCAGCCCAGAGAGCTTCGGGCACAGACACAGACTCTCCTGCGCGCGGAGCGAGCGCTGCCGCTGCTCCTGTCCTGCTCTTTCGCTCCTTCGGCTGCAGTCGCTATCTCGAGACGGAGAAAGAGTGAGAGAGTGAGAGAGTGAGAGAGCACGAGCTATGGAGTGGAGGAGGGCCCGGGGAGAGTGCGCAGGCGCGCGACCTTCTCCCCCTCGAGCAATCGCGTCACCTGCCCCGTTTTTCCGCGCGCGGAGACCGTAGAGCCGCGAGTGTGTCTCAACTCCGCGCAGGGGCCCCCATACTTGCAGCGCTCGCTCTTACTCTCCTCCGTACACCCACGACTTTTGCCGCCGCGGCCCTCCCTCCCACTCTCGTGTCTCGTTGCCCGTAACTCTCTGCGCTGCTGTCTGCCTCTCTCTCTCTCTCTCTCTCTCTCTCTCTCGCTCTCTCGGTTTTTGTCTCCTTTTCTCGCGGGGCCCGCGGCGGCAGGTTTGCGCTATGAGCACATTAGTCACGCGCCTGGAAATAGAGGCCTCTGATGTTGTGTGCGTGTAGATGCGTCATGTGTACACTGAACCTATACCGTTGTCAATGCCACAGAATAGGTATTATACACTTACGTGAAACGCAGAGCGATTTCTGCGGTGGAGGAGCGCGCCTGTGCCTATGCGGCTCGCGGTACATTGCCAATGGTTTGTATAGGTACATACATACGATAGCGAGAGCCGTTGTTATAAGTATACGAGAGTAACCGCCGATCGCGGTTTCGTCGTTTTCATTCGCATGTTTTGCTACCCCGTCGCGGTTCTCTTACTGTATAAAATACTTGCGTACGAGTGGGAGTAGGCGCAGAGCGCCCGGGAAACATGAACTTTTGAATTTCCCGCTTTTTGATCGCGCGAGTGCGCGGGGTTGCGGAGTCACAGGAGACTACATCATCGCCTCGAATTATAGTTTTATACAATGTTCTAAAAACTAATATGTTTCGTTATATATAATAATTTTATATTTTATATCACGCGTAATAGAAATAGAATAGTTTGAATTATTTTACTTACAGAATTAGGTTTGCGTGTATCAATGGGGACTTCGTTTGAATGTTCATTTTAGCTCCACTTTTGAATTTTTGTTCCTTTTCTTTGAAAAAACTTCAAATCTTCGTAAAAACTTTGAAAAGTCTGTAAAATTTGAAAGTTTTCAAGTTATAATTAATATACATACCTATTTACATACTTGCAACATCCTGTTCTCGATTTTCTTTATATTTTCTTATAAAATGCGGTGTGCGGCAACAGGCGATCGATCTGTTTTAGACACAAATGATGGTTTAGGCACTCGTGCCCGCCGTACCGCGGACGTTCTTGATTTTTTTTTCTCGTCATGTCCTGCATAATACATTCTCACGGTAGCTATTAATATATAGGTTAAATTTTGAGCTGTCATTGACTTTTCCTTTGATAAGATTATGGTTGTTCATATACATTTCAGTTTATTTATACGGTTTTGCAGGCTATGTGGGCGATGCGCGTAACGAATTACAAACAGTATAGACCCTATGTATTTCAAGGTCCTGTTTTTTTCGATCTAGATTATGACTCTATAAAGCTAATTACTTGTCTACGTATTCATATAACGTTTTTTTAAACCATTGAACCTAATGACACATAATTTCTGGCATTCGAAAAGTTGGGTGCACAATTATTAGTATGGGTAAAAAGTGGTCGAAGTACTGTATTGTAGATTTATCAATAGTATAATAGTATAATTCAAGCAATATATTGAATCTTTGCGGGGGTTGCATCTGTCTGACTTTTACTCTCACCGAACAGATCAATAGTATATATATCCGCCCCTCGCAGGCAACGTAACCATGGGTCACTCACGGCGTCAGTGTCTCTTTTCTTTTCTGCAGCCATGCCTTCTCCCACGTACTTATAGCATGCAAGGACTCCATTATAAACAATTCAAGAGAGAAATCACGAGATGAAACCATCAAGTGAGAATTAATGCCTGTCTGAGCCCATCGATCGGACTGGAAAAGTTGTTTAACCTAAAAGAATCCGTATATTATTTTATTTACTACTAATAAGCAATATCGCGAACAAAGGAGCATTTTTATTTTCATTGGAATATTTAAAGATCCCGCGTCGCGTCGCCATACGCGCGTTCGTGAAGACATCAACCTGTAGATAGTGAATCCAGCGACATCACAATACACACACACACATATATATATATACATGCAGAGGCGATGAGGCGATCCGCAGATGGTCTGGCGTGAACAGCCATTAGTTCAGCAGCGGTAGTCGGCTTCCGCGGCTCTTAGCTCCGTTTCAAAATTCTCCGTGTCAATAAAAATCACTCGTTCACGATAATAGTACTCTTTTAAATTTTTAGTTAATCAAGATAATGGAGAACAACGTGGAGATGGAATTACTCAGGCCCGATAATCCCAGCCGCTGCACATGGAAGCCGAATGGTACGGACACTCCGCATTCGGATCGGAGCAAGTGAGTCTTTCGATACGTCTGTTCGTTTTTATAAATCTTATTTACATAGGTATATGTATACATGCATCTATACATACAGGTCTTGCAAGCTAATCGACTATCGTATTTTCAACGAAAGTAAACTTTTTCTGTGCGCGGGTATGTAAATGTACTAAAAAAAAAAATTACGACGTATACATGATTAAATAATGATTATTTTCTTGGGTGGTTTGTGATTATCCAAGGTGCCTAACCCCTCGGTTTCCTCGTTCAAACACGCGCATTATCGAAGAAAAGGAAATAGTTTTTAAGACTTTGTCGTACCTGATGCAATAATAAAGATGGGCAAAAGCAATAAAATACAGCTATATCAGCATGAATATTGAAAATTCGTGATGGTTAAAATATTTAAAATTTTACGGTTGGAAGCGCACGCTAATTTTAAAATCGAAGACGACTGATGCAGGTCCACGTATTTGCTAATTTTCTCGTGATAACCATGCGACTATGCCGTATCCAGGGGCGACTTTCTTATTTCCTTATCGAGATGGCGGTGATGTTCTCGTCGACACACACGTGGCCGCGCACAGAAATAGCTGCGAGTGTTTAGCTTGTTTACGTGTAAAAATCATGAGAATGATACAAGATAAACATCTCAGCCGATAGCGCAAAAGACACTTAGCTTGAATTTCAGCTTCGTACCAGAGAATCTCCGAAATATAGCTATAATATATGCACACGTGTGCGAAATAATATGTTTTTGACAAGCATGACATATTTATTTTCACGAGTTGCGCAAACGTTCGACTGATTATATCTGGAGATGGGGGAAATACACTTTAATTGTCGTTGTCGTCGATGTTATCGTGTTTGTATGTAAAAGATAAATTAATGAGCTATTCTTAATTTTATCGAGGACGGTGATTATTAGTTATTATCGATTCTGATTACATAATTTTTCATTTTAATTTGTACTTAAACTTGAATGAAATCTTATCGATGATTTGTATTAGCGCTATATTGCAGCAACTATTATTGCCATTAGTTGACAGTAAAATTATAAATATTGCAAGAATTTTTAATTTGTATTGTGCTCTTTTAAGCAATAAGTGTATCAGCGGGAACAGCAAGATAATTTTGTATTACTTTCACAATAACATTTCTCAATATCTGTTTTAGGCAAATGGACAGAAATACGTTATTGCCGGATATCTTGCACGCTATTGGACAGACGCCACTTGTTCGTCTTAACCAAATTCCAAAAGCTCATGGCATCAAGTGTCAAATGTGTAAGAATTTCTTTTCAAATTGTCTACACGCATATATTAAAAAATATGAAAATAATTTTACGATAACAAATTATTTCAGTCGCTAAATGCGAATTTATGAACCCTGGAGGTTCAGTAAAAGATCGCATTGGATTCAGAATGGTTCAAGATGCCGAGGCAAAGGGAATTTTGAAGCCTGGCTGTACAATCATTGAGCCAACAAGTGGAAATACTGGAATAGGATTGGCGATGGCAGCGGCTGTCAAAGGTTACAAGTGCATCATAGTTATGCCGGAGAAGATGTCCAATGAAAAGGTCTACACTCTTCGCGCCTTAGGCGCTGAAATTGTGCGTACTCCAACCGAAGCTGCGTGGAACAGCCCCGAGGGACACATCGCGACATCTCAAAGGCTTCAAAAGACAATTCCTGATAGCGTTATTTTAGATCAGGTGATTTTCTTTGATATAAATAAGAATGTACACGGAATATTATACAATTGAAAATACAATCATTTTATATAATACTGCGGTTTTCAGTATACGAACCCAGGGAATCCCTTGGCTCATTACGACACGACTGCACTGGAGATTTGGGAGCAGACAGACGGTAAAATTGATTACATGGTTGCTGGAGCAGGAACCGGGGGAACCATCAGTGGCATTGGCCGTAAACTACGAGAATTATCGCCTCACACAAAAATTGTCGCCGTAGATCCAGAAGGCAGTTTATTAGCAGAACCCGCCGAACTGAATGATAGTGCAACGCAATTTTATGACGTAGAAGGCATTGGGTTTGTTCAGTTTTATAAATTAAATTCTTAAGATACATAAGTAAAACTTAAACTAATTTATTAATTTTCTACTTTAGATACGATTTTGTTCCAACCGTTTTGGATCGCAACGTTGTGGACGTTTGGATCAAAACGAAAGATATTGATTCATTCCACTTAGCCAGGCAGCTTATAAGGGATGAGGGATTGCTGTGTGGTGGAAGCAGTGGTGCTGCTTTATACGCAGCACTTCAAATTGCCAAGGATCTGCCAGAAGACAAGCGAGTCGTCGTTCTTTTACCCGATGGTATCCGTAATTATATGACGAAATTCGTTTCCGACTTGTGGATGGAATCTAGAAATTTCTTGGTGAGAATAAGTACAAGTGTTTTCGAAAACAAATAAATAGTATATATTATGCAATTACCGCGCAAAGGAGGCGATTCTCGCACGTGTTGCGCATAACTCTATTTTTTGAAACCAGAAAGTGCATAAATTTCTGAATTTACTCGCTTTATACACTTTTTACTTTATGCACGAGTGGAAAAACCATATTTTATGCACTTTTAATGGTGAATTAAGTATGTAATTAAAGAAAATACAAAACGACTCAATGTTTTAGGATCCCCCCAAACCAGTGGAAAGCAACAAGTGGTGGTGGGATTTACCTGTTTCCAAAATACCATTCAAGAAGCCTGTTATTCTATCAAATGGTTCCACATGTGATGAAGCAGTGAAAATACTGAGAAACGGAAGTTTCCATCAAATGCCAATGGCAGATGCCGAAGGCAACATCAAGGGCTTTATTACTTTGGAAAAAGTTCTGAGTAGCCTCATTGCTGGAGAAGTGAAGGAATCCGATCCAGCTGAAAAAGTTCTCATTAAGCAGTATAGAAAAGTCGCTACCGCTACAACTTTAGGAAGATTATCTAGAATGCTTCAAAAAGACATTTATGCAGTTGTCCTAGATGAACACAACAATGGTGCTCTTATAGGAATTTTGACTCAAATTGATCTCTTGAATTATATTTGCAATGAAACTCATTAGTATCTTTAAAAAGGATATTAGTACATTAAGCACTTGATTATCCCATAAAATTTATGTCATGTTATTTATGGTTTGATTTTATATATATAGTGATTTTTTACAGACTGATGTTTTGTACAAATTTTTAATGGATATAGTTTTGTAACCATCTTCTATATAAAACTCAAACTTATTTTAATGAAATAAATATTGTAATTAATACCACATAATTTTTAAATATAAATTGAAGTTTTTAATACCTTCTGCTATGTACAGTATGGAGTTATCAAACAATTCACTTACAGTTTGCTTATAGATAATAATGTGTAACAAGTACTCTATTAATTCTTAAAATAAATTATATTCTTTGAACTTCAACATTAAATTTACAACTTGGAAGAGCGGTAACATCTGCTTTGACAGTACATGCAATACCAAGATTTGCTAAACTTCCTCTCAGAAGTCCACATGTAAATGCTAATAAGCGAGGGCTCTCTCGCAAATATTGTTTACTTCCACTTTTTCCAATTTTTGCTAATAATCGGAATTCATTGTCGTGTAGCACATAAACTCCATGGTGATTAGTTCGCAAATTATCAATTTGTTTATGATATAGACTAGTCCAAAAATCTGTGCAAATGAATTTGATAATGTCTAACTCATCTTTAAATCTAGGCCATTCCCTGGTTAATCTTTCAATGATCCGATAGCCTACACTGAAACCCATCCATTCTAGATTTGAAAGATCCTCTTCTTTATCCTGTATCAAACATTGTTGCTTGTGAGACTTACAACCGTATAAAGTATTTATACATTATTAATTAGAAACTTACCTTTCCATCATTCGACGTTTTACCAATGACATAATTAACCATTTCTCCATGAAGATATTCAAAAAGACACTCATCAGCTTCAGCTTTTGTATTAGAAGCAGGTTTTACATCAGTTACTTGATGTTTCATGATTACAGATTACAGATTGATTAAAAAACTTGTTTGATGCATTCACTTTTAGGTTAGATTCAGTAACCTGCGCTTTGAATATGGCAAAATTTTCACAGGAATAATGCACGACTCAATTTATACGATAATATATTTTTGGTAAATCTAGAAAGCTCATGTGTTGTTAACATAAGAACATTAGTAAACAAGTTATATTTATTGATACTATTTGTCTATTTACACTGTCACTATGTCAGTTTTGACAATGTTAGGCTGCCATATACATACATACATATATATACACCTATGTGTGGTCGGCTGCATTGCTTACTCTAACCTAACCTTACTGTATAAATTACGTCTGTATAGATGTAGAGATAGTCATATTCATATAGGTATGTACATATATGTAAAACTATAATTTTGATTGGGTGGAAATTTGAATAATAATGAATGACCATAATTTATATATGCTTCAATTGAAAATTACCTTCGATAGAAGAGTTGATAGTTAAATTATAATACACAGAGTTATACAGTTTTTGGTAAATTAAAAATATATATTTTCTATTGTATAAAAATTTACACATTGTGCAATAACTTTGTAAAAATGCAATATTATGTCTACATGTTGTTTCAATGCAACTTATAAAAAGATAAATATTACATCTAATTTTAATTACGAAGACCATGCAACTTCTTAGCTTTTTACAGTATTTCTTATGACCTATTTAATTCTTAAGAAACATTTTCTGGCTCAATGTCTTTGATACAATTAGTAACAGTTTCTAAGACATCTGGTGAAAGATCAATAGGTAACAGACTATCTTTGCAGTTTGGATTATTAGCATCATAATCAGCGCTAACAATATAAACTTGCATATACGTTTTTCCAGGAATATCAATGCAATCTTTTTTCAAAACAACTAAAGATCCTGGTTTTAAATTAGCCATATTAGGAATATCATTAGAGATGTCATCAAAAACATTTGATGAAGCTGTTGAATTAGCCTTTAATACTTCAAGCAAATCACTTTGATTATTTGTTTCATTTTCTTCCATGTTGCTCATTTCAGTAGTTTGATCTAAATTTTCAAGAGTTTGTGCATTTGAAATATCATTATTATCTATTACATTTGATTCATTAGATGATTCCAATACTACGTTGTTTTGTGGGTCATTAATAACATTGTCCTTGTCATTTTCTTTATCATTATTGTTATGAATGTCGTCTTCTAATAGTTGCTCTGCTTGGCCCTTATTTTCGACGTCATAAACTTTAACCGGTTTTTCCGATTTTATCAATTTTTTAGGTTTTTTAGACACTCGTCCAGAACGCGTCACTTGTGCTTTGTACACTTCTGGTTCACTATCAGAATTCAGTTTTGTATTTTCGTCGGCGCTACTATCATCAATTTTTGCTACTTTACGTTTACGGATTGTCCGTTTCTTAATTTTTGTTATAGTAATCCTAGAATTTTCATCGGATGACTGTTCATCACTACTGTTCTTCTTAAGACTTGCATCTAGTTCATCATTCTCACAACTTATTTCATTGGTCACAATTTCTGAAAATGTGTTAACATGTACTTAGTGACTAATTAAAAGATAATTTTGAATATATAAGATCACATAAAAATAACGATTAACTTACGACATCTTTTACGACGCTTCTTTTTGTTTGAAGAGCATCTACCTTTCTTGGCCGACTTCTTATTTGACTCTGATTCTTTTCTTTCATTTTCTTCGACATTAGCTGTTGAAAAAAATAAAATTATCAATACGCTTAGGAATAGTTTATTTTGTAAATAATAATTCAATACTTGCCAAGATCTTTTTTTAAAGCTTCTGTATCAAATTCTTGATATTGCAACGCTTTTTCTACCAAACTTTGATTTAATCTTTCTTCCTTTTTATATTTTAATTTTAGTTCTAGTCTTGTTCTTTTTGGGAATATGCTTTGCATTAACAAAAAATCAGTACCATAAGTGTTTAAAGCTTTGTAAAATTTCACAGTTTCCCATTTATTCCAGTCTTTACTTTTCTTACGCCTCTTATAAAATCCATTACCAGTAGTATCTTCATCCACAATGATATCTGAGCGATCAATATTTTCTTGAGCTTTATACTGATCTATCACAATACTTTGTTCATCAAGTATTATCTGACCATTGGGTCCAACTTTTACTTGAGGTACAACGATTTCTGCTGGTTCATCAACAGTTTCTTCTTTATCTTTTGTTTTATCTGGAACACTTCATACAAATGATTAATATTAAGTATAGAGTAAATGAATAAACCAATAGATAATGCATTTGCAATTTTTATGTAATATAAAATAATATTGATATGAGATAAGATAATAATAATAAACTTACGAGCAAACTGACATTTTTCTTGCAGCTGGCCTTGTTACTGGTTTTGGCTTCATAGGATTGGTAACAGGATTGTAGTAAATTAAATCATACATTGTTAATTTACTTTTATCTGGTGGTTTGTTTTCATGCTTTAGAAGAAATTCTCTTCTGGCTTCTGCTAGTTTCCTTGCAGATTCAGATACAACCATTCTTCTTTTTTGTCCAAGATTCAATTTTGCAATATTGCTTGCACCGCCACCATCTTTTAAACTTTGGATAGAACAAATAGAATCATTTCTTATTCGACTCGGGGCAATGGATGTCGATCTTCTGCTATCATCTTCTGATTCACTTGCACTTGCTCCACTTCCTTGTACACTATTTCTACGAATTCTACCACCTCCATCCAATCTTGGAGTTGGCCTCATAAAACATGAACGTCCTTGTATAGTTTTAATTGGTGAGCCTATAACTAATTAAATCAAATGAGGTTTTTGTATTCATTTTTTAAAATTAATTAGTAAATAATACATACTTTCTACAGGTGGATTGTTCAGTTTTTGTGTGCTATCAGTTTTTGATACTGTTTTGATTGGCAAATCTGAAACTTTTTTAAAAGAAAATAAATTTAACTTTTCTTGTTTTCAAATTATTTAAAACTACTTTATATGTATTTATGTTCATTTAATTAATGACAAGTACCTTCTACGTTTGATGTTGTAATTTTTTGCGTACTGATACATTTTGATTCTGGTTGTATATCATTTTTAGTGTCAGTTTGCTTAATAACTTCAGGGGTTACAGATTCTATGATTTCTTTTTGTATTGCAGGAGAACTAGGTAATATTTCTAAAGTTGGAGTAGTGACAGTTTTCTCTGGTTCTTTGTTGTCCACTACAGTAGTTAGAGGTTCATTTATGGATTCTATTTTCTCTTCTGATGGTTTTACCGATACTTTTACATCATCTTGTTTACTAGTTTCTGCTTCTGCATTGTCCTGTGCTGCCTTTCGACGGACAGGAACAGTTGCAACAGCTTTAATCCTTGCTCTTCTCATGATTCACTACTCTATTTACAATATTTTGTCTGTTAATAAAAAAAATTAATGAATTATAAAATAAAATAACCTTTTCACGACTGCTAAACATTTGATAAATTAAAAAGTGAGGTTAAGTCTGTTACTTACAACATAAATATTCACGTATAGTTACTATAGTGCTACAACATTGCTCCTCACAAAGCAATAAAATGTGAGCAAAAGTTGAAGGTAATCAATTGTTACATGTTTTCTTATTGGTTAAGTAAGTATTAATTACTTATTGCCGGGAACATCGAGAGAAAAATATCTGTGTAGTATATATGTATGTATGTAGATAGTACCACATACACACGCTGTTAATACATAATCATACGTAGGTATTCCACGTGTGTTCGTTAAAGACGTAATAAGTAACAAATCATAATATGAGTATCACGTTACACATTTTTAAACTGTCCATCATCACTGAACACTTAATGAATCTTGACTGAATAAAATCCATTTGATATGGACATGCAGCATGGCTGCATGTTTCACATGTCGCAGCTGCGCACTGTGTTTTGGTTGAATTCGCCTTGTTAAGCTACAAGTGGCGCCACAAAATACACGGGAAACCCCATAAGGCGGCCAAAATCGGAACTATCCTTACTATCCTATTGGTGGAAAATACCATGGAGATTTGAACAAAGAAGTTCTCAAAACCCATTCAGTCACTACTTATATTTTTTTAGTAAGAAATTTGATGGTTAATTACTAAGATACCTATAAATAGCAAAATATATTATCGATATTTTTATATTATTATACCTAATAAGTATAGAAAATTACAAGTAACGTTAGAAAAATTTTATTTAAATAGTATATTTTTAATGGAAAAACATTGGAAACAAAAAAACAAACAAAAACATTGGAAATAAAAACGTCCAAGCCATGTTTCAAATTTTTGATACACCCGCCGGACTGTACGTGCGGGTCAATCTGCTGAGTCGGTACTGTCGATACTCTCCAGTCGGTACAATCAGGCACAACTACAAACCCGCTTCTCACTTGGTTTGTAGACAAAAATTGCACAGAATATTCGCCGGAGTTGCGGAAAGTGAATTTATAGACGTTTTGCATCTTGTTTTTTATACAAAATGGTAAGATGAAACTTTATTGTACGTTATCAATTCAACTTCATTATTTGTTACGTTATCAATAGGTTCATTTATTATACTAGTAAAAGTAAATCATTATAGGTTATGTGAGAAATGCATTGTCATCCAGTATTTTATTCTTCTTTCATATTTTAAAATACACTTACTATGTGTTTAAAAAATAATTTATCTTTAAGATGCACGATTTCTCCATTGAATAAATAGAAAACTTGAAAGACTGCTTTAATAAGTAGATTCATTTTTTCCACTACATTGAGAGCTGGATTTTGTCATTACAATATTTTGATGCTAATGAAATAACTTATGAAATTCTTTAATATTTTTATCACAGGCTCGCAGATATGATACTCGCACAACAATATTTTCTCCAGAGGGTCGTTTGTACCAGGTGGAGTATGCCATGGAGGCTATAAGTCATGCTGGAACTTGCCTTGGTATTTTAGCCAACGATGGTATCCTGTTAGCAGCTGAAAAAAGGAATACAAACAAACTTCTTGATGAAGTATTCTTCTCTGAGAAAATCTATAAGCTCAATGAAGATGTAGTATGTTCTGTAGCTGGTATTACATCAGATGCAAATGTTTTGACAAATGAGTTACGTCTTATTGGTCAACGATACCTTCTTCAGTATGGAGAAACGATTCCTTGTGAGCAATTGGTTTCATGGCTCTGTGATGTTAAGCAAGCTTATACACAATATGGTGGTAAAAGGCCTTTTGGTGTATCAATTTTGTACATGGGTTGGGATCGTCACTATGGTTATCAGCTCTACCAGTCAGACCCTAGTGGAAATTATGGCGGATGGAAAGCCACTTGCATTGGCAACAACTCTGCAGCTGCCGTTTCTTCATTGAAACAAGAATATAAAGAAGGAGAAATGACGCTGAAAGATGCTATGGCTCTTGCGATTAAAGTTATGTCCAAAACATTGGATATGAATAAACTCTCTGCAGACAAAGGTAAATAAAAACCATTTATAATAGACATTATGAGAAAATAAGACTAGTTTACATGAAAAATTGTATTTGCAGTGGAAATGGCAACATTAACGCGTGCTGATGGAAAGACAAAAACGAGAATCCTGCCAGCAAATGAAGTGGAAGCATTAATTGCAGAACATGAAAGATTAGAGGCAGTGGCGGAAGCTGCTAAGAAGGAAAAGCAAAAGCTTTAGGTTGTTTAATATGTCTATTTGAATTAAAAGAAGGCGATTTATCTTAAAAATTTGATAAATGGAGCGTATTTCACTTTTTTATTGTATGTAAATGAAAAATATAATATTTAAAAAATTCAGTTTTGCGTGTAGTCTTTTCATTATAGTTCATTGATGTGAAAAGAAAATTTTTCACTGGGAGAGTGTATTTGCAATCTTTATTGACGTCGCGCTGTAAATAAGTAATAGCCGTAACGATTGTGAGCAACAATAACTCAGATAAGCTGGCAGTCAAACTCCAGCTCAGACGCAAAGTGGAGGTCAGTGGTGATTGATTTTTCTACGCCTTCAAGCTCAATCCTTTCGTAAAGATTTAATTAAACCAATTTTCTACGTTTGCTAAGTTTGTATAAAAATGAATCGCTTATTGGCTTGGATTCTCTTTGTTCAACCCCAATTCAATTTTGGGCAACCTAACTCAAAAGGTGGAAATTTGTGTAAACATATCTGTTATTTAGTATAAAGTTCATAAAATAAGCAATACAATGCAACGTGTATTCTAAAATCAAGTATCTTTAGAATTTACATAAACTGTATGAATGCAAGAAAAAAAAAGTTTAACAATAATTACGATCCAAGCATAAAGTAATTTTCTTTATTTTACGTTTTAATGTATTATTTTTGTTTATTGAAGAAATTTCAAACACTGTAACGTCACATCCAAATTGGAAACTTTTGAATTTTGATCAATGTGGATTATCGTATGCTGATCGTATTATTGGCGGTAAAAATGCGTCCATGGGATCCTACCCGTGGATCGCTAGGATTGGATATGTAAAAAAGGATTTACCGGAAAATGAAAGGGAAGTTACGTTTCGCTGTGGCGGATCAGTCATCAGTGAATACTACATCATAACTGCGGCCCACTGCGTTACGAATTTATCCAACAAGTAAACAACTTATTTTTTACATTCAGGATGGTATTGAAAATTTTAAATCACAATAATTTGCAAAATTTACGAATTAATATTTAGCACGCTTGTTTCGAAGATTCGGCTAGGAGAGCACAATACGGAAACAAATCCCGATTGTGAGAACTCGTTTTGCAACGATCCTTACGAGGAATTTGAACCAGTCAAAATAATACATCACGAAAAATACGATACGCCCAAACTACGCAATGACATAGCGCTCATAAGATTAGATAGAAAGATTAAATTTACCGGTGAGTGTGTACTTATACGCCGTAAGAAGTATGAGTAGTGCAATTATCTACCGGATAGTGGAGAATTTTCAAAAGTGAATGAAAACTAATGCACGTAAATATTTTTTTAGAATTTGTAAAGCCAATTTGTATGATGAAGGGAAAACTTTTGAAAAAAAATTTTATCGGACAAACCGCTGAGGTCGCTGGTTGGGGAATTTACGATATAAGTATGTATATACTTTTCGTTTATTTTAACAATGTATCTTATTGTTACGAAATCTGATATTTATAATATAAAATGCATTAAAATAATTATATTATGTGCACTTACTCAATTTCTTGACTGCACTATATTTATGTCTCATATATACCGGTAAAACTTGACGATTTCGTAAAAGTAATAGATTATGATTATTTCAGCGTGTCAATGAGAAATAACAGTTAGAATAAGGCTATAGGTAAAAAATATCTGAACTCATATACACGTATTATGAAATTGACAGACGAGCCTCAGATGAGTACGATGCTGCAGACGGTGAAACTGCCGGTGGTGGAGAACACTCGTTGCGAAAGTGGCTACCGACGGGTTTCCGCAGTGAGCTCGCAGCAGATGTGCGTTGGCGGCAAGGTCGGCCAGGACTCCTGCGGCGGCGACTCGGGTGGACCCCTCATGAAGGTCGATGTGGATAGCAACATCGGACCGCGCTACTACATCATCGGCCTCGTCTCCTTTGGCGCTAAGCTCTGCGGGGAGACCAATCTGCCAGGCGTCTACACCAAGATATCCGAGTACCTGCTCTGGATCCTCGATCATCTCGAACCTTGAGGCGATCGAGCGCCGTGACACTTATGTATATCTGCACCTTCAGTTGCAGTTCTGCAATATATTAACACCTTATTTTGTTTCTTTTGAGTTCTTGTATATTCTCGCATCGCTATAGCCCCCCGTGCGCCTTTTTATATTTCCTTTACATATATCTTGCTTTCCGTTGATGCTTTCGCTCTATTTATTCTTAGGCTTGATTCTGTTTGGGAATGCGTACGTATTTCTCCTTTTATTTCTCTATTCTTTATTAATTAATACAGGTATAGGATCCTCCCGAGGATGAGTTGCGAGAACCTTTCACATAATGCCTGCATGAGTGTTAGATCGATCGCGGCCCTCGGTCCGACGTTGGAGAACGTGTTTCTGATGTTTTGTTTAGTTTTTTCCGTGACTGCAGATTCGAATTTGTTATATTGGTGTGCTAAATTGCAATATAAATATAATATTTTACTAAATGGCAATAATAATAAATTAAATATAAATCAAATAATACCTACTATACTATTAATATATTAATTTTTGTAGCACGTCTATCAAATCTTAATACACATTTCTCAAACTTCGGGGATTCCTCTATATTTTAACTGCATGTAAATATTGACCTATGAGGGTTATTTTAAATTCACTTTTAAGATTTTGCTTGAATTGAAAAGTATTGGACACTACTATAATGTACGATCGTCAAGTTCTCTAAACGCATCTTTTTCATTTTGTTTTTGTTCGAAAATAAAATTTATGAATTTTGAAATGAGAAACTTTTTACACCACATCACATTACACGTGTACTCTAATAATCCAAACTTCATATTAAAGGCTGTATTATTATAATATGACCTTTATTAATTCATATATAATTCTTGATTAGCATCGTGTACTCCACAAGTTACGCAATTCGTTGGATTCGATTAAACACAAGCTTGGAAAAGCATCAGTATGTTTATGATCGTTAAAAAATTATTTTTTTTCCGAAGTGAGCATTGTATATTAGGCAGAGGAAAAGTTTACAAGATATTTATATATGCAACGTGTATTATAAATGATGAACTAAGCCTATGGATTTAATTTTTTTGGTTTAATCAAGGTCACGACAAACGTTATCTATCGCCTATCTAATACAATTAGTAAGACGTTTAGCCATAAATCGTAGCGATGGTCTATGTAGTAGACAAAACGTCGTTAATGCTGTTTAATGCTGTAAGCCTAGTAGTTCGAAACCATTTGGCCAGCAAATGGGGTATCCTTCAGAGAAAGCGCATCGCAACACCAGAGGGATGTGCATCTATGCGCAGGAAGAGCACATACTATCGTAAAGAAGGGTTATTTTCGTCAAGCATGAGAGAAATCTGATCGGTTTTCCGAGGCGCGTCGGCGTCGGGGCAGGAAATAACTTTAAAGTCGTGACGAGAGTCACGGTGGAATAAACAGAACACCTGTTTGTTTGCGAACTTCGTCGGCAAATAGGCGCGTTTTTCGATCTACCGCCATACCACCTTTTGCAGCTGGCAGTCTGGCTTCGTATCTTCGACACGACGGATTGTCGATGTCTTTTGAAATAAGCTCGATCTGATTAATGACGAGTCACATATGAGTCGAAACAATGACGCTTAACGCACGGAATGCTTTATTCCTCCTCGCGAGCGTTTGCGGAGCTATTCACTTTGCCGGTAAGTTTACTAAACATATGATTGTTTGTAAAACTATAATTGTGATATATGTAATTGTTTCCGATGAATTATGATATGCACGTTATTGAATCGGACGAATAAATTGAATAACCAAATTACTTACTTTTAATTGAAAATATAAAATTGTAAAAAGCAAACTTTCGTGCAACTATAAACAATTTTTGTACTCTAGTTTGTAGCGATGACTTCGTAATAGATAATCGTAACGAGGAAAGCTGCACAACGCCCGACGAGCAAGACGGCCATTGCCAGTCGATTCAAGAGTGCGATTACGTCTTCAACATCATCAAGAATAAGGGTATTAGGCACCCCGACGCATTGAAATTCGTTCGCCAGAGCACCTGTGGTTTCGAGGGCTCGAATCCTAAGGTTTGCTGTCCTAAAGACAACGCCGACGACAGCCACAGTTTCAACGAAGATAACGACAAGCGACATGAGTCGAGCAAAGAAAAGGGCGACGATCCAAACGAGTCATTCCAGAATCCACTGCAGTTACTGCCGAGCAAGTGCGGTGAGGACTTTGCTAACAGGATAATTGGAGGGGAGTTGACTGAGCTGGACGAGTTTCCCTGGATGGCTGTCTTGGAATATGAACATGGTAAGAAAAATATACTGCGTTTCAAATCGTCGACATTGCCTCGGATGTCAGTTACATGAAACCATTTTTAACCGTTTTTTTGTATACCGCATCTACCTATAAAAATGATGTATAGATATGCGTATCCTAAAATTTGTTTAAGTTTGACAGACATTATAAATTAACAGCTGCGAGAGTCTGATGTTTTTAACTGTATCGTCGACAAAAACACATTGCTGACTGTTCGAAAAATCGTCCAACTATGTATAATAATTGTTATTTGCATATTTTTGTCAAATATATATCAACAAATGAATTGTATGAAAGTGATTCAAAGTAAAACAATTTATCAGCAAGTTGTGCAATTATTACCACTAGAACGAGTTTTCCTTGTAACACGCATTGTCGCGGTGTCTGTGATATAGATTTTCTCGTGATGCTATTATTAGATGGATGAACCATAATGTCTTAATAACTTTCGATGAAAATAAAAATAAAAATATTTGAAATTTTCAGAAAAGGGCACGATAAATGCCTGTGGAGGAGCCCTGATCACCAAACGTTATGTCCTCACTGCAGCTCACTGCATCCGCGCTATACCGTCAACCTGGCGTCTGCGTAACGTCCGTCTTGGCGAGAACGACATGCGTACTGATCCCGATTGCGTTGACGAGGGCAACGGCGAGCAGACTTGCGCCGATCCCGTCCTTAAGGTTCCCGTTGAGCGAGAAATCATCCACGAGGACTATATGAACCCCGAGCGCTTTAGGAACGACATCGCTCTGCTCCGCCTGGATCGTGACGTCGAAACGACGCGCTACGTCCAGCCAATCTGCCTGCCAACCAGTGGCGATGTCAGTAGTCTTTACTGGTCCGCTGGTTGGGGACAGATCGAGCAGAAGGCCAGCTCCGACATCAAGCTCAAGGTCAGCCTGTCCTACGCTGACTTCAATACCTGCAAGCACACCTACTACACCAGAAAGATCATCCTCGGCGATGGCCAGATGTGCGCTGGCGGTGTCGCCGGCAAAGACACCTGTAAGGGTGACTCGGGCGGACCACTCATGAAGCAGGTCCGAGAAATAGGCAAAACTAATAAGTGGGTCGTCGATGGAGTTGTGTCAATCGGACACTCGCCTTGCGGACTCCAGGACTGGCCCGCAGTTTACACCAAGGTTCACGATTACTTGCCCTGGATTCTCAGCAAGCTTCGACCTTGAGGGCTTTTAGAGAATGATTGCTTAGAATGAAGGAAGAATATTTCTTTTTTTTGCAGACTTTAAATGACAAAATGTTGTTTTTCTGTACTCGATGGCGTGCAGTTATAATTTAATCGAAAAACTATAAATAAATCGTTTTGATAATTTAAAACTGTAGTAAATAATTAAATATATTAGTACAATAGCATACTGAAATTATTTCAGAATCCTACTTCTAAAACTCCCGACTTATGTCAATTTATTCATTAAAAGAAAATGTATGACAAGCTAGATATTATTTTCATAATATATGTTAGAACAGTGGGTCACAAATATGGACACAAAGTTTTACAAATTAATACATATAATTTAAAAAAAATATAATTTTTGGTTTCGTAACATTGTCCTACATTCATGCTATTATAGTTTGCGTGAACGTACTATAAATATTAATGTTCTATTTAATGACGCTATCTCATCGGCAAGGACAGGAATTCGACAGGAATGATGATAAGTTCATACTTGAAACACTGCAGACAAATATTTTTCAGCATTAGTCATTATAGAGAATGATCGGGATTTGTTTTTGAAACAAAGAAACAAAAATTGGCTTTTGCTGTTTTATATTCAGAGGCGTGTTTCGCAAAATCATACTTGCACTCTGAAATTCTCTCAATCTGGATGGTCTTCGACTGATTCACAGTTCCTTATTATTTTAATTTAAAACTGCTTCGCAGAAGTCCGAAAGTAAGAGAGTCTGTTTTTTTAACAATATTCAAGGCTATGAATGAGTCGTGACGTTTCTGATAAGCGTCAGCCGTACAAATAAAGCTAAATGAATTTCATCAAAAAGTTTTAAACGACACACGTTTCCCCAGTAAGGAAAGTTCACAATTTGAGCGAGGTGTGTTAATTCAATGCTAGTGTAAAAATGAATCTCGGCGTCGTAACCATCTTTTCGGCGCTCTTCCTTCTCAACAACGTCAATGCCGGTGAGTGCAAAATATTTGTATTTATAATCGATACTGATTTTAATTTGTTTATTATTTCATGTAAACCATTTAATATTTTAGATGCAGGTGAAGAGTGCACTGCACACGATGGTTCTGCGGGAGCTTGTATCCTTCTATCGACATGTGACGAACTGTTACAGATGATTATGACATCAAAAAGAGCAAAGATATATCATAAAGATGCCATTGAAATCATACAAAAGTCAACTTGTGGATTCATACAAGTCGAGCCTTTGGTTTGTTGTCCAGGTAAAAAATCGGGCAATGATTTATTTAATGATCAACCACCAAAGTTTGAAGAAGAATATGACAATGACGCAGATAGACCCGTGACAGCAACAACAAAATCACCAATCGCCACTTCAAAAACTCTGCAATCAGGAAAAAATCCACCTCAATACTCACAGCCATTGACCACTAAGCTACCAAACAGAACAACTCAAGGTTTACAAAGTGCACCAAACACAATACCTCACGTTGGTCTCACAAATACTCCAAGTGTAGCTACTTCCTCAGTCGCCGCGGGACATACGGCTTTTGCAACTAATACTAGCGTGCCGTCAACCCAGGCATTTGCATCACCATCAGTTTCTGCTACAACTACTACTGCACAACATACTAGAACGACGAGTGTTATAACAACTACTGAATCTTATACAGATTCTATATTTGAAGAACAAGCTAAGCTTCTACCTGAAGAATGCGGTCGTGTTTTATCTTTCAAACACTTCTTTGGAAACCGTACTGAGTTTGATGATTTTCCCTGGATAACACTTATAGCATACGACACTCGTAAGTACATTATCTCACTTTTTATTAAGTTAAAACTTCTTAATATTGTCACTTTTATCAGACAACAATATTTTATATCAATATAATATTCAAATATACATTTATCATATAAATTACACGTCAAAGTTTAATATGATATTTTGTTTTCACTTGGATTTAGAGTATTTGATTGATGCTGATCGACGATAAGTTAAACAAACTCAAAATCGTTTATAACCATAATGTTTTATTAATAGCGAATGGCAAACTACACGCTTGCGGTGGATCCCTCATAAGCAACCGCTACGTCTTGACGGCCGCGCACTGTGTAAACGACCTCAACCCCACGTGGAAGGTGAGTGGTGTGCGTTTCGGCGAATATGACACTTCATCAGAAATCGACTGTCTGCCAGATGGCCCTGACAATTCGACCTTCTGCGCCGACAAGCCTATCGACGTCGCGATAGAGAAGAAAATCGTCTATCCAGAATTTATGCCTTTGGACCGCAGTCGGCTGCATGACATTGCTTTGCTGAGACTTGCCGAGGAAATTCAATTCACGGATTTCGTCAAACCGATCTGTCTGCCTTTTAAAAACCCGGATCCTCAAAGGTATTGATGAACATTGACGAACGAACTCAAATACTCTCTTTTAATTAAGATATTGATAATGTACATTTTTTTAATCATTAAGATATTACACTTCTGGTTGGGGAAAAAATCTCCTGGCTAAAGGAACAAAGCTTAAGTACATGTCTTATTTGACATTGGTTAAGCCGACTGAGTGTGCGAACCAGTACAAGTCCAAAGGTATCAATCTTTCGGAGTATCAAGTATGCGCCGGCGTACAGCCAACGGAGAAGGCGTGCATTGGTGACCTGGGTGGCCCGATGATGGGTATCGAAGAGCGTCCGAACCAAGAGAAAAGAGTTACCGCTTTTGGCGTTCTTTCTCTTACTCATTCGCCTCAAGATACTTGTCAAAATGTTGGTTGGCCTGGCGTTTACACGAAGGTCAAAGATTACGTACCTTGGATTATGAACCAGCTTAGACCATAAGATAAAGTTATGATTAGAAAAGTACCATTGAGGATGAAGAAATAAATGTGAGCTGCATTTTTATATACACAAATGCATGATTTATTTTTTATTTTTAAAGCATTTTATTGCTATGCTAATTTTTACGATAACATTAAAATATTACAATCTGATATATTGTAATTTAATAAAGTGTATTAAACAGTTATTGTAATAAAAAATACATCTGAATCACTCAATTAATTCGTAATACAAACGTTTTTATAAACGTTAACAAAATCCAAATGTCTGCCAAGAATATCTGTTTTTACAACTTTACAACAGGCTGCGATGCTTCCTGAGTAAATGTTAGTCATACAAGCTAGTTTGAATAGCATCGGCTTAGTGAATAGTTGCATTAAAGTAAATTTTATTCGACTTTCCTTAATTACGTAAGTAAAAATAACCAGCAAAAAATAGTCTTGTACTCGCAGGTGTGCACGCAAAGGAACGGATAAATAAAAAACGCGTGTTCTTTGTACGAAGGCAATGATAATTTAAATTTATTCAAGTGGGCTAAATCCTTTTCTGCGTTTCTACAAGTTGATAAAAATCCACGACGACACACTATATTCCCCATTTGATGTACTTGATAATTGATTTCATAGAATAATGCAATAAATTAAACCTTATATATAGATTTTTTTTTTAAACGTATCAAATCTAATTTACTGCTGGTGATTTCCCAACTTCCTTGCGACTTCTTTAGCGACGACCTGCTATTTCAGAAAGAGACAGCCACAAGTTCGGGAATCCCCTTTTCGCAGGGTTTGCTCAAGTTAACCGCAGTGGCAATACAAATTCAATGCGATCCCATGATTGGAATGGACACCCGGGAGAGAAAGAGAGATAAATTTCCACTGACCGTGCAGCAGATTGCGGAAGCCGGCTACAAGAAATACGGAAAGTCTGCGTGCACACACACACACACGCACACAAGTTCAAAGAGTTCGCGTTGAGCGCGAGCCGAGGCAAATACATATAGATATAATTATCGGAAGAGACTTATTGAAGCGTCGTCGTGGTACGGGCACGAAGTCAGCAGTGGTGGGAGAGTAGTTTACCCTGGATCATCAGCTCTACTACACACAGTCGCCGCTCGAATCTTCGGCCAGCCGGACTCTCGCTTTCTGTTCCGGCGCGCAGCTCGTCTCTCTTATATTGACTTTACATACGCCGGACCATACGCCATATCGTGACGCGTGTGCGCTCGAGCTCTCACGACTCTCCGGACGGCGGCACATCGACATCACCGACTGAATCGTCCAAGCCGAAATCGACCATGGGTTACAAGATTGGAGCGGCTCTGCTTGTCCTCGGACTCGCTGTATTCAGCATCGCTCGTGCTCGTAAGTACCCACATAAATAGTTTTTCTATTGTTTCTTCGTTGATGAGCTTTAATAGACTATTTTCTTGAATGATCACCTAGATGGTGCTGATTGTTGTGACGAAACGTTACAACGATTGATGGTTTTAACGACGATTGAATAAGGCTGCTTTTTAACAACTGCACATTTCTGAATTTTTTAGAGAACAACAGTCCCTGCCGGAATCCGAACAACGAGGTCGGCGAGTGCATCAATCTTAAGCAGTGTCCGTCTTTGATTGCCATTCTCACAGCGCAGCCACGTGATCCTGCTGGAATCCAGTTTTTGCAGAGGAGTCAGTGCGGTTTCGAGGGCCGCGACCCAATGGTCTGTTGTATCCAGGGCAGTGCTACCCGCACCACCCCTGGTGGCAACAACGGTGCTTTCACCAGCCCCGTAACCGAGCGTACCCCTCAAGTGCCCAGTAGCAACCTGCTGCCTACCGATTGTGGTCGCGATTTGTCAAATCGCATTGTAGGAGGCAATGCCACCGAGCTCGATGAGTTCCCCTGGATGGCGCTTCTCGAATACCGCAAGCGTAAGTAGAAATATGAAAAATTGGTCAAATACATATTAGTCATATCATAACGACGGGGAAATGCACAATATCAAGAGCTTTGTTTTTTCGAGGAGATATAATTTAATCAGAGCGTAAAGCACTTGTGTATCGCGTTTGTTTACTTCTGACAATTCTATACGTGTTCGTGGGATGAGCGATTTATACTCGAAAGGGACGCGTTGTACGGTTTTACATATTTAATTATCTCAGGCGATGAGCTAATTCCAGGAGAAAGAGGAGGAGGAGGAAGAAGAGCGCAAGCGAGAGCGAGCAAGCTTGTGTATATACTTTATACAGTCGAAACAACGATTTCTACGTTTCGTCGCCTACAGATTAGAATTTGAATAAGAGATTATGCGGTAGTTTTTATAAACTGAATGATAATATGATTTGACACATTTATTTTCGACTAGCCGACTTCTTACCACAGCTTTTCATGATAAATCAGTAGAGAATTTTGTTCGTCTTTTTAAAAATTTGGCGTCGCGCACAATTCAAATTAGTCATCGCATAATTAAATATTCTTGCTGATTTACTGCATTATCACGAGCGCCTGTATTTTTCCACGAAGATGATCGCATGCGTTCAATTTTCATTGCTTTGCTGAGCACGTTTTTTTTTTGTACGGGTATAAATTCAATACTTTATAGGGGGAAAAAAATCGAAAATTTTTTCAATTTACCAAACGTATTTATACTGAAAATTCCACTTTTTGTCGATTTCAGCGAGCGGTAAGACTACAGCCTGTGGCGGAGCCTTGATCAGCAAGCGTTACATTCTCACGGCTGCCCACTGTCTCAAGGGTCGCTCCCTCCCGAGTAGCTGGACCCTGCAATCCGTTCGTCTGGGCGAGTACAACACTGCGACCAATCCTGACTGCATCCCGGACGGTAGCGACGGTTTCGTTTGCGCCGACGAGCCCATAAACGTCGGCATCGACGAGCAGATCGTCCACGAGGACTACGCTCCGTACTCCAACGATCAACGCTACGACATCGCTTTACTGCGTCTGTCGCGCGACGTCGCCTTCACCGACTACATCAAGCCGATCTGTCTGCCCACGAGCTCGGACATCGGGCAGAAGCTCACCGTCGCCGGCTGGGGCAAGACCGAGAGTCGCTCCGAGTCCGATGTCAAGCTCAAGGTGAACGTGCCTCTGGTAGACAAGCAGGTATGCGGCACCCGGTACAGTAACGCAGGCGTAACCCTCGGCGAAGGCCAAATCTGCGCGGGTGGCGTGAAAGGCAGGGACTCTTGCCGAGGTGACTCTGGCGGCCCTCTCATGCAGCAGGACAGACTGCCGGACGGCACTCTCAGGTGGAGCGAAGCCGGAGTTGTTTCCTTTGGACCGTCACCCTGTGGTATGGATAGCTGGCCCGGCGTCTACACTAGGGTCTACGATTACATGCCCTGGATCATAAGCAAACTCAGGCCTTGATTTGTTGCTGTGACTGCATGTTATTTTCCTGTTTGATTAGATTTATTTTTGTTTTATGCGAGTTGATCTGTTGAGTTTTTTTGTGAGAATTGCAATTGAGTGCCAAAATTTACGCCTACGAGATTTTCGAAGAAGGACGAAGAAAATGATCTTATGTTTTTCAAGGCGAAAGTTTTAATTTAAAAAATGACGATGTAACATATCGAACTGTGTTGGAAGATATGAAGAAAAAAAAAGAAAAATGATGATAATAATAAATTTTGTTATTTTTCATAAACTATTTTCAAGTTGTCGCATACTCAATGTATAATGCCTTTGATCATACTAATATTACGCATGAGGGCGACAGCTTAATATTGTGATCCTACTATCAAAAGGTGAGTATTTGTGTAATTGTTTTTCCAAACAAGAATTAATGGAAATGAACATCTCATTCCCGTAAAATAGAACGATTTCACAACCGTGAAACACATATGAATATCGCTTCAAGGCCACAAATCCCAGATTGATAGTTTACAAAATTAACGCGATAATGTAAATCTAGAAGCATGTGCTAATGTGTAACTTTTAGTAAGGAGTCTGGTGGGAAAGTCCCAACAGCTATAATGATAATTTTTATTCGATTCCGCATCTCTATGTGGCCACTTGCCTTCAGCTAGGTGAATGGCTTCCTACGCTTTCTTTGATATCATGATGATGGTCTGTACATGTATATTATGCGAAAGAAATGATTGCTATGCAAGACAAAATCAACAAATTGCGTAAAAAACAGATATTTCTATATAACTGGTTTGTTGGGAATGTAAAATTGAAGCAGTGCATTATTGGGTTTTCGTCATATATAAACGTGTTCCGACTAGACAAAGTGCATTGCTTAATTGATCACGGTAAGAATCTTTCGACAAAAATTCTTGTTTACAGACAGTGTAAATTTATATTTGAGAACAACATTATATAATATTTAACAAACAAATTTATTTGCGACTTCATCTCGTTAACTTGGATCAAATCTGTTTAATCATTGCTGCTAGATAACTGATAGAACGATGAATGCGTACATCAAAAAATAGAGAATTGTTTATCGTTGAAATTTTACGTATACACACAACACGACGAGAGAACGAAGAAATCGTTATCAGTCTCGTTTGCGGTCAAGTTGTAGAAAGGTTAACGATGACGCGTAGGCCAAACAAGATGATAAAATAACTCATGCTCGATTTTCGTAAATTTCACATGCGACGGATTTTACTTGATTTTCCTCTACTTGTGTTATCTTTTCGTAAAATGGTCAATATAGATTTAAAATTGATTCCAAAATTTTAATAACGCAGTAATAACGACACTCAATCATCGACTGATATATTGATTCGTTAAATACTATTTTCGGAGTTTATTTTTGTTCGCATTTTTCATGCAACAGAGCTGGTTAAAATAAACTGAGCTTTCAGAGATTGCATATTGAAATAGTCTTCCTACCAGAGTACAGCACGCGCTAATGAATATTTAAAATGGCTTTCCAATGCACTCTAGCTTGGTTCCGTCGACTAAAGTGCACGGATGCGGCAAAAATAAGAGCATCATCATTCCTTTGCATAAATATCTGATGAGCTTTAGCTTCCGATGCGGAGAAAAAACAACACTATCTCAATGGTTAATAGATCCTATGATGAGTAATCGAAATTGCCCAAGATCTAAAACAGGGGAATACCTAAGAAGATATTATGCATAATCACTTGACGAGATTACATCGCTCGCAACAATGTTTGTTTGTTTTGGAGCGCGCATCAAGTAGGCAATATAGGCAATATATAAATTTGAAAATATTCAAAAACTAAATAAAGTTTGACAATGAAAACATCGATGCTCCGCAGTGCATCAGCAGTCCGAAAGATACATCTGCGTTGCAGTCCGGGTTTAACGGACTCGTGCACACAGGCACATTGAACACGTCTGCAAGAGGGGAATCCCACTCGGTAATGATAGAGAAAACGACTGGTTTCTTCAAGGCAACGGCGCGCGCATACAGCACGGATTTTTCCGAAGCGCGCTTGATGCTTGGATATTTAGTCGTCTATTCACGTTCTCGTCGGCTGATGATTTTGCGCGCGCGCCCGCTGATCAAACTTGGCCTCAAAAATATTGAACAAACAGAAAACACCCTTCGATGTACTCGTCTTGTCGTGAAAGTGTGAAGGCTCATGCGCGCGGCAGTCCGTGTGTGAAAGTTTGTTCACCTGTGAAAATTAACGTTATAACGCAATTGTTGGCTTTACCATAACACGTGCTTCTCAAATTCGCCGAGTTTCTCCAAGTTTCTTGTCTGTCTATTGTTCTATTAGATGGAGCATACATATGAATCAAAATAAATTATTAACGTTGCTCGTTCGTGCGTTGCACTGATTCGTGAAAAATTATTCTTATTTCAAAGCAAGATCATAATATATGACGATGCTTTCTCAGATTTCCTCATTCAAAGCATAAAGTCCTTTGTACATTAGCTAATGTACTAAACTTGACCTCAAGATGACTAATATTTCCCAGAAGTCAAGAAGTCAAGTCAAGAATGTTTGAGCACTGGCAAAATCCAGGTGTTTTTCGTATACGAACAAATCTCGGTTTAACAAACAAAAATCGAAAAAGCTTGAAATAAATTTCACCACAGCACGGACGCGCTGAATAATTCATGACCTCCTGGCTGACTTCAGAGACTTTCGCGCGTGCATATCCAAAAAGCCATCAGCTGTTAAAACAGTGATTCGACATTGATTCCGTTCGATCGCTTCTCGGCCAGCTGCTTTGACTACAGTACGCGGCAGTGGAAATTTTCCCGTTTCCATCAAAGTCAGTCGAAAAACAAGAAAAAAGAACAAAGAAACACGAGCTGACTTCTTTGCAGAGCTGCATCCAAGCAGTCAAACGAATGCCTTCTCACACGCGGCTCGATGCGCGAGCGCAGAATAATATATACAATGCAAAGGATTCACTCCGTGGCCGCGAGCCCTACCCCGATACTCTCATACTTCTTGATTCCGCAGCTGTTTTTGACGTTTTGTCAAGGCTAGATAGCAGCATAAAGACGCTGGTCAGCAACGGAGAGGCCTCTATATAGCCTCGCGATGCGTCCACTCGTTCAGACATCGACGACGAAAGGCGCGTGTATATATATACGAAAAAAGGAAGAAATCCTCAAGAAAGAAGGGGGGAGGGCATACACAAATGGACGGTCTCTCGCTAGTCGTGAGTGAATCGAGAGAGTGGGAGAGCAAGTGTGCGTACATGCGCGCGAAACTCACACGCGGGAAAACACGCGCGCGGAATAAAACTGGTTTATCGCGCTGATGGCTCGCCGCGCACTCACGACTCACTCGCTCGTCGCCCCGCGTGTGTCCGTCCGTTCGTGTATATGCGCGCAAGCATATAGTCCGAGAGATAAACTCGCGCGCGCCGGATTTTTAGCATGTCAGTCATTTAAAACGCACTCTCTCTCTCTCTCTCTCTTACTCACGGATTTTTTTCTTTGCCAGTCGACACCGATACTCCTCGTGTGCCGCTAAACGGCCAGCATCGCCGATAGTTATCCACTTTTTCCCCTCGCTTCGTTTGTTGTTCTTTGAAGTTCGCGCACCGGCAACTGGATCACGATGTGGACTGTCAAATTTCTCGGACTGGCGCTGATTCTCGCAGCGCCGGACGCGTCCTCACGTAAGTATACGCTTCACTATATATATATATATATATATATACACTGATCCCGGCGTAAATAATTGTTTGCTTACGTTGGCTTTGCTTGGTATACGTCTGTGTACAATTGCACATGTATGTATTCTCGTACAGCCTCGCAGACTTCTAGATTGTATTCGGACGCGGATTCTCATCCTTGAAGCCGCATATTCGCACGAGAGTTGAGATTTCGCGCATATAGCGCGCTTTATAGTTTCCCGGTGCGCCGGCATATATTTTGTTTCACCAACCGAACTGCAAAACTCGACCGACGTCGCGGATTGAGCTTTCCCTGCGCGGTTTCGCGAAGGTTTGTGCATGCATATTCGGATATTAGTCGACAGTTTTGTATACGAAGTGCAGCGGTTACGAAACTCAGAAGAGTATAGACTATATATTATACGTTTCATTAAGGATATCATTATATACAGGAGGGGGCTTCTAAATATAGACTCCTCCATTACTAATGTCTTTGAGGAAGTCAATTTATTGGACTTTGAGTTGTGTGTGGATAAGGAAATATTTTCCTTCGCTGGGTCACGTATGGCTTAATTTCAGAAAAAGATTATTGATTGTAAATTTAGGCATTCTCTTGTCCATTCGTGGATAAATCAATGTTGATTTCATCGAAGCGCAAAGCAGACGAATTCATTGCGGTGGGATATTATAGACGATCTTGGAAACATTGATGAGTCAATAACGTTCATAAAAATGCGAAACCTTGATAAGCGCGAGCTATATAGTATAGCCTTTCCGCGAAATACGTCAAATCAATAATATACTACGTCAAATTTGACCAAGTCATTGTGATAGTGTGAACTAATATGCGCGTTTCTCGCAATTTCAGAATTCACCTATCCAGACGAAGATGTGTGCACCACGCCAAATAGGACTCCCGGTACGTGTATAAACTTGAAGACCTGCCCCTCTTTACTCCAAATGATACAACAAAAGCCGTTACCGCAAAGAGCTGTACAATTCTTGCAGCAATCGCAGTGTGGCTTCGATAGAACTGATCCCAAAGTTTGCTGTGAAAAATCGTCTGTGAGTGAATCGCATATGTCAATTTTGATACGTAGTAAAAGTTTCAAATGAGAAAGCGCTGTAATGTACAAACGCAATAAAATATTTACAGGGCTCGACTACGAGTAGTCCAGTCGACGACTCACAGCCGCCAGATGTTACGAATCATCCGAACCTGCGCCTGTTGGATCACAGAAATTGCGGTCCTATAAACGCGGATAAGATTGTTGGTGGAACTACAGCAGGAATACAGGAATTCCCGTGGATGGCGTTACTGGCCTACCAAACCGGTGCCCCCAAACCGGAATTCCGCTGTGGCGGCTCAATCATCAACAATCGTTACATCCTTACTGCCGCTCACTGCGTTACTGAATTACCCTCGAGTAAGTATTATTTTGGCACCGTTTCAAATGATTTGCGGGAATTCCACTAAAAAGTCACGTTGTAAGACAGGCGCAGAAAAATATTTGGTTTTCATGGAAATGTTTTGTGTTCATAAAAAATATTGATCGATCGAGTGATAAATCTTAGTTTTACATATAGGGAAAAATCTTTTAATTTTCAAAATACGAGTATTGAAAATAACATAAAGGCAATTAAAGGCAATTGCTTTTCAAAAATTTCGTGATCAAACTTTAATTTAATTGCTCTTTTATCTCTGTGTGCAAAATTTTGAAATACAAGTTCGGAAATGTAGTAAAACATTGCGGAAGCATAGCAAAACCATTAAATTTAGTGCTAAAACGTGATATATCATATGCTTGCGATAATTGATAATGAATAATATGATATACTTGCTAAGAGTAATAATATATGAAAAATAATAAAAATCGCAGCCGGACAATTTGTATGCGTGTGAGAAGTATATTTTGATGCGAAAATGATTTGTTTACAGATTTGCAGTTGATCGGAGTAAGAGTTGGCGAGCACGACATTACGACGGAAAGAGACTGTCAAGGTACTGGCAGCGAAGAGATCTGCAACGAAAGGTACCAAGATTTCGGCATCGAGAGAGCTACCTTCCATCCGCAATTTACAAGGACGGAGCTGCACAACGACGTCGCACTGATAAGAGTCGACCGTAATATCGATTTCAGGCCAGCTAACGCTAAGCCCATCTGCATGCCCATCGGTACTGCGGCGCAAATCCGATCGAAGAAGGTAGACAGAACAAAAATAGAATATAAAATCTTATTTTCGGAGTATCGTTATAAGTGTATATATAATATTTCTCATTCTGCATCGACAGCTGACGGTGACTGGCTGGGGAGTGTACGAGCAGCGCATATCGAGCCCGGTGATGCTGAAGATCAACCTGCCGCGCTTCTCGCAGGACCAGTGCGCCGCGGTGTACGCGAAACAGACACAGATTTGGCACAAACAGATGTGTATGGGCGGCGAACAGGGTCGTGACTCTTGCACTGGAGACTCTGGTGGTCCTCTTCAAGGCCCTACCGTCTACAACGGTGACTCGCGCTACGTCCAGTATGGTGTTGTTAGCTTCGGTGTCCGCAACTGCGGTATCCGGGGCTTCCCCGGCGTTTACACGCGCGTCGATTACTACCTCGATTGGATACTCGACAACTTGAGCTACTGATTCTGACCGCATCGTTCTGCTGCTTTTATTGTAACATCGCCGCTCGAGGAGATTTTGCCACTGATGATCTTATACTTTTACTTTTCTTCATTTTTAAGATCTCGTCATCTTCTCGTGCGAAATGGAGGATTTTCTGCAGGTTGTGAATAAAAGACTTGACTATTTTTCAATGGAATGCGTGGAACAAGCAGTCAGCTGATTTTTATTGAACGCTCTTTCGATGATAATGGTGTTGGCATGGAGGCATCGGTTGATTTTGGTATCGAACTCTGTGATATCGTTTAGTGGAAGTTTCTTTCTCTACAAAAAGTTTAGTTTTCTACAAGTATACAATTGCAGGGAGTTCGTCCCAATCATTATACAGCATTATGACTATAGTATACTTAATACAATAGAAACAATATTATTTCATGCTAATTATTGCGCAATCGAGGTAAAAATAAACAATGATAAAATGTTTTTCTAGTTAAAATTAGATAATAGTATATAAGATAGCGCGTTCTTGTAGATAAACTTTGCCACTGCTTTATACAATTTCACATGCATACTAATTATCACAAAGTTCCTGCGGTTCCAACTAAGGATACTAAGACTAAGCATACGCTCATGCGTGAACTGGATAAACTATGTGATAGTTTAATGGCATTGTCGCACTGTTGCACATGGCGCTGGATATTTACAATACTAATGCATACATCGCGATACGGAAGTTTATAAATCTATAAAAGGGGTTTCGATACAAGATCCTGCTCTCCGACGACCGAATACGCACAAACATATTATTATTATATTCTATATTATAGATTAACGTCTAGGCGTTCGTTCCATTGTAACGAATACATTGCACTGAGCTTCTAAATATCCTTATAGATAAACCACGAAAAACAATAACAAATAGTGAACAAGTAACGATCTACAAAGAAACAACAAAATTAACCGAAGAAATTCGTCAAGGTATGACATGTCAACAGCGACCTAGAGTACGTGCAATAATGAAAATTATTTGAAATAGATACATCAAGTAGTAAATGAAGTGAAATCACTCTTTCTCGACATGCTCGCTATCGTCGGCAGCAAGTGCCCGTTTTTCTCTTTCCTCGCGCACTTGGCTGTTGGCCGAGTCTATCGAGAAAGGCTCTTCGTCCTCATCCCGATGCCTCGCGTCCTCGATGAGCTCGGCAGTCTCGTTGATAGAGACCTTGAGCGGACCCCTGTCGTTTTTCTTCTTTTCGGCTGCTGCGCTCGCGCAGGAGGGCTTCGGCGTCGAGGACTTGCATCGCGAGCCAATGGACGATCGGCTGAGCGACGGCGGTGTGCCCGAGGAGCTCGTAAGCGAACCCGAGTTCGGCCGCGAACTGCTCGCCAGGCTCACGTACGAGTCCACGCTGCTGCAGCTCTGCCGCTTGTTCGACTGCTGCTGCTGCTGCTGCTTCTTCTTCTTTTTCTTCTTTTTGCCGGCTGTGTTGGCGCAGTTGTGAGTGGACTTGAAACCGAAGTGATGGAGCTTCGGATGGAGCTGCATGACCGACTGAAAGCTCTGCAACATCATCTCATCCTCAAGTCGGAACGTCGGTATGAGAGAGTGAGTGCGTCGATGGTGATTTTGAAAGAAAGATAAAAAACAAAAGCTTAGGATCGACGGTGATGCGTTATAATGTTGCGGTGATGTATGCGCTGATCAATAGATTGTAAGTATATAGATAGTGGCGAGGGTATCGGTCACTCCTTAGAAAGCAGCACAGGTTTTTTTAATGATTTGATAAACATTATATAATTACTTAAAAAAATAGATGTCCTACGTCCGCTTGTGATTTATTTATGTAGTATATACCCGTTTCAAATAAATTTAGATTAGCATTGTTCTATAAAAGCGCTAGCTATCTACAGACAAGAGATAAATCATGGAAGAGGAGAGTTTACCTGAGAGTAGCGCTCGAACAGTGTTGGGATCTGCGTGACACGATCGAGCATCATTTCCATTTGGAAGCGATGGCGCTCGGCCTGCTCTCGGGCTTCGTCACGTCGAAGCGACACTCGAAAGTCCAAATCCCTCTCGTGCTCGTGCCTTATTTATGAATATTTACGAAATATAATATATGGAAACTGTATGATTTGCATGTTGCTCGTTGAATTATTTACAAGATTTTTCGATAGCCTCAATTATTTTATTTTTTCCGAGCACATCGCGTTATTTGCTGATGGGTTAAAGATACGAACCTGGCGGCGGAACGGAGGGCTCTCCAAGCGGGCTTCCTGCCAATTAGAGCCTTTCGCAATTGGAGCAGTTGTTCCCGGCGCTTCTCCTCTAGTCGCTCCTGGATCTCGCGCTCGAGCTTTTCTCTGGAAAATGCGTATCGCTGCAGTGCCGCTCGCAAAACGTGCCCAAGAAAACCCGCTCCGGAGTCTAATTATACCAACTATACTCTATAGAGGAAAAAGTGCGACTAACGAATTCATCTCGATAATAAACGATGGAAAAAATCTTTCTTTTCACTGGTGAAAAGAAATTGCGGGCCAGAAATATCAGTGGATCGATCAAACCGTGACGAAATAATAAATTTCAATAGTATAGAATAAGTTGATAACACGAGTCCAAATGAATTAAAGGTTTGCTTATATACATTGTACAACTGAGGTGAGAAAATAAAGCAATACCTTGAGGCCTGGGCTCGGAGAATAGCCGCCAGGTTGTTGCCGTGCGGTGGCAGAACGCTCGTCATCGCCGAGGATCTGGAGCGTTCACTGGGTATGGGCGTACCACGACTCAGAGCCACGGAGTCGCGGCTGTCTGTGACACAGCTTCGCGGACGTTCTGCCGACGAACTTTTCTGCGAGCGAAGACTTACTGCGGATTTGCATCGATTGCGCCGCGCCATCGAGGGAGGTAGCGAGGAATTCTTCATCAGTTCAGCCGCGCGGATGCGCTTTTGCAAATTTCTAAATTGCATTTTATTTTTAACAACACCTTCCAGTGCAATATTATACTGAATGTAATATTATAATATTATATGTTGTTTGACTGAAACATTAACGAGGTAGAAAAGTGCAGAACGAAAAAGAAAAGTTAAAACTCTTCTCTGGTGTACGTGTATAATGTGCATTGTGCAGCCAACGCGCCGCGAATCAAATCAGACGTACTATATGTGATAAAAGAAAATTGAAAATCCCGTCTCACGCCTCGTGTGGCATTGCATGAGGTGCGTGCCATATCACCTGAAATATTCATCCTCGAGCATGCGATCGTAGACGTCGGTGCTGAAGAGATTCTTAGGTACGGGCTTTGCCTTGAAACCCGCGCCAGTAACATCGGAATCAGTAGTACCGCCTTTGTAGCCAGCCCGGATCCTCTTGCAGCTAAGCTCAGGGCTGGAGCGCGTCAAAGCTCTGAGCGCGCGCCGATCGCATTCTAGCTTGAAAGGCCGCACCTGTGACATCAGGCTCAAAACGCTCTCCTCTCGCACGATACGACTTCTGTGGAAAAGCGCGTGGAGATACGAATCATGGCAGAGAGCTGGGCGGTATGGGGGTGGGCTGGTGAAGATGGATCGAGTGTGTGTGTGTGAGAGTGTGTGTGGTCGTATGTACAGTGCCTTTCTCCGAGAAAAATCTATCCGGTTTGGCGGGAGTTCTTAGGACTTTTGAAGAAGCTCGAGGATATGTGCTATCAAAATCTGGTTTTTGTGTTAACGCTTGTACAAGAAAAACTCTTTGGTCGCATGTAAAGATTTGCCGTGACAGGATGATCAAAAAGAGATTAACAAAAGCTCATGCTGAAAGAATTGAAGAGTTTTTCAAGTGCATTACCTCTCTTCCTTTTCAGCCATGAGTTTGTCGTACAAGGGAATTTTTGATGTCAAAGGCACCGGTCTTATGCGACGCTTTTTTGCTGGATTCTTTTTGCCTGGTCTGGAGCTCTCGTACTCTTCTTCCGCCTGTTGCTCCACTAACGACATGTACTTTTCGGCATCCTCCCTTTAAAAAGCGTCGTCTAAATCAGCGGATCCGTGCGCTTGTCGTCGAGGACGTTCTTTCATTTCCATGATTGATGTGTACGGAGAAAGGAGAACGTGAATTTTGTTTGCATCATAATAATTTTTCAGGCGTCTATATTGGCAGTGCAAATACACGAACCAGATCTTCTTTCTCAAATACAACATTTTAGAGATATATACTTACACTGCTGTACTTATATCAAAACTCGGTGTCAACGAACTGAATTAAAAAAAAAAACGGCAGACAAATAAATTAATAAAAGTGTCAAGCAATGAGAAGCAACGTAAATATGCAATCAACAATTTATACACAATATGCTGAATGATGTCGTTATAGTGAAAATTTAGTTTGCATAAAAAATTCAAAAGAAAACATGCGCCCAGTCGCGCAACTTATTCATCTTCGTCCCACCGCACGTATGTATTTCTGTAATTACATCCCCGAACGATTTATCTCGCATTAATTAACTCAGCTGATCATCTCATAACTGAGTGGCACTACATCATCATCATCATCATTCGTGCTCGCCAGTTTACCTTTTGTCTGATCGGACCGGCCGGGCGCATAAATTATACCTGAGCGTGAAGCTGAAGGGTTTGGGTAACGTTGGGTGCCACCTCTTTGGGCTGCGCGGTGGCAGACTCTTCGTTTCCACGCTTATCTCCTGGTCATCCGCGCTCTCGAGGCTATCGCCGCCGCACTTGGACTCGCTGCTCGAACTCCAATCTTTATTGGCCGAGAGAATCTCTTCGTTGCGAAGAGTCTTTGCTGTTTTGTTCCGGTACTTGCATCTGTAGTCAGATCTACGCATTACGCACACTCGTCTTTGTAGTACATGCCCGTTATCGCTGTTCATATAATGTCAACCTTCGCTCACCTGTACGTGAGAAAGTCCTGATCCTCGGCGAGGCGCGAAAAGCTGCCCAATGGATAGAGCAGCGGGCTGTTGGCTCTCGATTCCTCTAAATTACAGCGCTTTCCTTTTAGCGTTAGCTCGGTTCCCTTGGTCACAAGATCGCTTGCGCAGCATTTCTCTCGTGGAGACTTGCTGCGTTCCGAGCCCCTAATAGTAGCGAGTTCCGCGCGCTCGTCTTGTTCCAGGCAGTTGCGCAGGTTCTTGAGCAGCATGCGTTGCTTTCGTTTCAAGTAGTCGAGCTTCTGCTTAAATTGTTCATTCGACAGGTGGTGGACCTCCATGTAGTCCGGGATACTCTCGACGAACTCGAGAAAGCTGCTGTAGTCCTCGCACGCATTTTCCAGCTCGACGCTGCATCTGTTATCTAGCCTGTAGGTCAACGATACGAGAACAATATTTTTCTATATTTATATATTTTTATCAATACAATTGTGACATGCTCCAGTTCCATTACCAGTCGCATTCTCTTGAGCTTTATCGTTCTTTCTAGAAAACAATCACACGAAAGCACGAACGCGTTTGGTTTTTTTCCTTGAGAATAGTACATAAGTAATAGTTAGTATACGAAAGTTATTTCTAACAAATATCCTCAGTTGCTAGTTAACAAACACATATCCACGTGCTTGTTTTTCATGACAATCGCAGGAGGGCGCAAGTCCATGTATATAGAATCAAACCTTACCTGGAGCATGGTTTACTGCTCGGGCGGTCCTCGTGGCGCTTACCCAACGCTGTCGTCATCTTCGCCGGCTTCTCCGACTTGGCGTTTGTTCTATTAAGCACTATCTTCGGACGCTCGTACAGTGGCGTGGGCTGCCGACTGTACGGGTCCACCGGCACCTTGATGCACGAATGAGCAAAGGACGTGCCTTTGTGCTCTGTCATCTGCAAGCTCCTCTGCAGCCGCCAATTATTGCTATAGTCAAGCTGCTTACACTGTGCAAGTGAACTGAGGAATCGATGCGCGCACGTATCGTGTGTGTATGTGTCTCCATGGCGACGGGTGACCGCGACAATACCTACAGGCACTCGCTCAGTTTTGTCTATATCTCACGCTATCGACCATACTCGCGACCATGCCTATTCAGTCTACAGCTCTTTTCAAAAGAAAACGCGTAGCAGGCAGGGGGAGGGGGGGGGGGAGAAAGCCGCGAAGACGAAGGAGCTTTGTACAGGAAGTCTTTTTCTCTACTTCAAGTGCTATGGCTGAGATGTACCTCACAATTTGGAATTTATTGTATAGATAGTAAAATCGGTCGCACATTGTAGCAAGCTCAACTTTAAAGCTTCTTTTAAAGCTCACATACTGAGGAATACAGAAAATAATGTTTGTCAAACATCAGAATCACAATAATAAAGTTAAACATGGTTATCGAATAATAAAGCTAAATACAAGCGACATATTCGCAATACAAACGAAGCCTCTGATTGCTCTAACAACATTAGTTTAGCTCATATACAGTTTCGAATTGATTAATTACAGAGAGGAGATCCTATCCGGCACTGATTATCACGTCAATCTATAGCGATATTAATTTCACGCCAAATACAGAGAATACATATGTAGGTATAAAAGAATAAATTTTATTTAACATCAACTTAAAAAATTATGTACAACACTGTGGTAGAAAATTGACCTTTATACAAATCACACACGTCACGATAAATGATTCGCTGTATATACACTACAGTTTATTTGCTATTCCTGTCGTTTGCATTGGAGCGATAAATGATAAAACTTGTGTAGCGAGACATTCTGGATATGAAGGAAGACCTTTTGGAAGACCTCGTTTCGTTAGAATTAGCATTGCTTGATGCTCGTTCTGAAAAAGTATACAACAGAAAAGTTCACCCACGGTTAAGACTATATTATTAGCAAAATTGTCAATATTGGTATAAAAAGTAAAACTGATATTTACCGAATCTTGAAGAGCGATCTCGTTTTATCAAGCTGCGCAAAAATTTCGTCAATGCAGCGCGCAACTCATAGCTAAACGTTAAATAAATCCAGGGGTTAACGCAGCTTGTTAGACTACTGAGCAAAGACAGAATCGTGAAAATTGGACCTAATAAAAACCATAAGCTGTACTAAGAATAAAGGTATAACGTAAAAAAGCGTTAACTTAAAGCATATAGGACATACAATGAAATATTGTTTCATGTAAAAAAGGCTTCATTGCGTTTCAATTGTTGAGAATCAATCAAGATTATGTAAAGTTAAATACAAAGGAAGAAATAATTAATATTGCCACATAAATTTAAAAAATGCTGCTCTTCTTAGCAAAAAACTTGGAGCTTAATTAAACTGTTCTAGGCTTTGCAAGACAAACAAACAAGCTTTCTGTGTAATCACCATCGAAAAAGGCTGAAGTCGAGGCGACAGGATCCCACGTTGCCCATAACTGACATCCCACGAATGGTATGCTAGAGGCCGCATAAAGTGTAACGACGGCCAGCGTCTGTTTTACCGTATTTATCTTTGCTTTAGAGATGAGGGAGGTTTGGCTGCGACCCTCTTTTGTAAGGGCCTGCTGTCTCTCGTGGCTTGCTAGTACCATGACCTCGCGGTTTCGCCAGATGCTGCAGCATATCTCTGCGTAGGTGAAGGTCAGCACGCAAAAAGGAAGTAAGAAAACAGTCACAGTATACCTGAAGATAAGCATCATCTAAATTACAAGATAGTCATTAAAATATATGAGGTTTTAAAATCTTCAAAGCCAGTTTTCTCTTTGTGATGAATATTAATTACAAAAGATAATGACTTATTGAGAAACAACATTTGTTGACACGATAAGACAAAATAAGAAATAGATAGAAAGAATAGGAATGCACAAGGTGCACCTTAGATAATTTATAAGGATAGTTGCTTTAATCACAAATGCTGAATTATTTTTTGTCTTGCCTTAACTGACAGAAGGTCGAAAAATACTTGCTCAAAAGCGATCGTAAATATATAATATCTAAGTTACGATATATTTTCAATAAATCGTATCAGTATACAGTCATCTGTTTCGATTTCAAACAATCGATAAGCAAAAATTAATTTCCTCAAAATTTCAGAACATAAAAAATCAGATATATCTAAATTAGCTTACGCACATTTGATGTGTATCTATTCAAGCATTATAGAAGGCCTTTGTTATTTCATGCGTCTACTCCATTCAACCTTTCAGACAAACTGACTTACAAAGACAGCCTAAAGCCCAAAACTTAATATATGACATGGCAATCAATAATAATCATTTGAAAAAAAAAGTGAACGAACCAGGTAACATAGGCTCTTTCTCCGTACGGTACGGTGAATGTCGCCCAACAGTCCCAAACACCTGCGGAAATCTCTTGATATGAGAAGATAAATACCTAAGTAATAAATTTTATTATTATTTATGTGACCAATATGACGTATTTATATTATTATTATTTGCAGAAAATGTACCTGCGGTACACAAAGGAGAAGAGCGAGCAGCCAAGCTACGTAAACTGTAATTCTCGATCGGCGTGACGTTGTCCTACAGTAGCTTAGTGGATAGCATATCGCATGATATCTGTCCACGGCCGTAGCTATGAGCACGTACGAACTCAAGTAAGAGCCTAGTGGTTGACAAAATTTGACTAATTTACAGAGTATCGGACCGCCCTGAAACCTACCAGTTTTTTATTTCTCTAATTTAATTTTTGAACAATAATAATGCTCTGCCTGATTTAGCCGAGTTAGCATTAACTGATAGTTACTGATTTTAAAGTAGACACTTCATTAAAGTAAAATATCTATATAGCAACAATTTTTCAGATTTTTATCTGATACGTCATAAGACTTTCAAACATAATCTGCACGTTTCGCTTATTTTACAAACTTTTTATAGATATCAAAACAAAATATGGGATTTTTATTTTTTGGAAAAATCTTTAACTAAATAAACTGTTTAGTATTAACAGCGTGCGACAATATTCATGTTAAATATGCAATCATAGATTGCTATACTTTTAGATCTGCTGTGTTTAAACACAAGTCATGAATTTTATGCATGGGTCATAAGCGTCACATAAATCGAAATAATTCAGCTATACATCCTGTTACTTGTGATAATTATTTTCAAACAATTAATAAAAACAAATTTAAACAATGAAATCAAATATTTGACGATTCATTTTATAAATAATAGTTTTAGATAACATGCGAATCATTATGACTAACCAGATTTTTTTTGAAACAAGGAAATTGGTTAAGATGCAAGGCACCAAAGCCATGGCCGTATCGTTGGCTAACTATAATTGCAGTTATATTTAAATAATCAATCTTTTTCTGTCTACAAGAAGCTACTTTATAGTCACAGTTTGCGATCAACAATCAAAACAACAATCAGTCTTATATGATAAGACAAATCAAAAAACACTTATTTTTGATTTGCGCGGTCAAGTAGGAAAAATTGTTGCTTATACGGAGCATTGAAAGTGCAAATAATAGTAGATAATGCAACAAGGGATAAAAGTAGATTATTCCCGCGGGTGGGTTTATGGCAGTAATCACCCGAGGGAATGATCGACTTTAGTCTCGTCTTGAAAAGTGGGACCTGCACATCCATTGTTAATACAAACTAAATTAAAAAAATTTTTCAAGATTTTCAGTTTTTAAAATTAAGTCTTTTTTTTTTAATTTTTCAAAAAATTAAAAAAATTTCAAAATTATTAAAATTTTATTTCCGCGCGCATTTTCGGGAATAAAGTAACTTTATTTCCGGATAAATACAGAACAAAAAAATATGGAGGAAATAAAAAGCTACTATTGTCTCGCTTTTCAGGAAATAAAGTGGTTATTATAGTTAAACGTGTGAATAAATAATATAGTTTAATTTTTTTCTGAGCAATTCAAATAGCTTTCTAAACTTATAATTATTTGTGAATCATGCGCATACACCTACCTAAAGGTAACATCCCAGGCCAATTGAGGTAACACGTTCAGCAATCCTGTGATCAAATCGGCGACACTCAAATGCATCACAAAGAAATGCATTCTTGTGAGTCTCTGTCTCCTGCCTCTGCATTTCTTCAGGTAAATGGCGAAAAGTACAAGCACATTACCCATGAGGGTAGTAGTGAGAATCAAGGCGAGCACAATTATCTCCCAGACAGCGAGGCTCTCGTCACGCCAGTCCTCGGCCGGGAGGACGATCATCGATGTCGTCGACTCCTCCATGATGATGCCCGGAGATGCGATCCTCTTCTGAAGAGTTCGTTGGCATGCAGCGGTGTGTAATCTTTCAACGTCCATTCGGTACGGTAACCGCTCTTAATCACCTGCCACTGCGATTATTTATATGTTATACCTGCACTCCCAGTGTTGCTCCTCCTCACACAAGTTGGGTATACGTGCCTTCTTGCCTCACGATGTACAGCACGCGAAGGTTTAAGATATCAGTGCAAAGGGCATATCTGTGCGCGAATTCTTTGGCTTATCACGAGGTAGAGAGAAACGCTTATGATCTGTAGATCGCTTATCGTCGTCTCTATGTTGATTTCGAATTCGACGCCTACCGTTAACACTAATGCTACTGTATAAGTAGCTTCTTCTGCAACCGATCACCAGGTTTGTTCCACACTGTTTATTCATCTTTGGCCGAAATGTTTGTTTGCGACACATTCATTGAGTATCTTTTAGCTAAAAAATATGTGTGATGTTAAGTCGCTGAACTGAGAATTATGCAGCCGCAAGATTCAGCTTTACAACAATGCACTGAGTAAATGGACGGAGCGGAATGATGTATAGCGCGAATTGAATTTATAGAAATTTTCTGGCGTAAATAATAAGCAATTGGGGTCTTTTAAATTAATTTTCGACGAAGTCGAATTAACGCGAGGGGTAGTAGTATAGTGTACTCGAAGACGAGCTCGCAGGTAAAAATAACCGCTCACGAGCGCCACTCGCGGATCACTGTGGATGAATGGCTAATCTTGTCGGATTTATCGAGCGTGCGAACAGGGCGGGCCGATCGACGACTGCAGCAGCCCGCCGGGAGGGAGCAGAACCTCGGAGACAAGAGCCAACTAAGCGAACACGACTGCGAAAAGAGACAGCATGGCGAGGGTTAAAGAAGATGCGCGGGAGAGAAAAAAGGGACGAGGCCAGCGCGCGAGCAAGAGGACGAAAAAGAGGAGATCAGACGCTGCGAGTTTCAGCGGCAGCAGCTCGAATATCTTCCCGGCGCTCATTAATAATCACTTCCGAGAGATCGATTTATAACTCGCGACGGCATCGCGCGGCCAATAGGACGCTCGCAAGCGCGGAATTTAGCTCTATCTCTATCTTCTTCTCGTGTCGGGGTTCATTTGTAACGCGCCCGCGACTCGTATACACTCTCGATAGGCAGCTTGTAATCTGGCGCTCGCGCGCGCCCACGAGTGGCCATGTTACCGGTTTACGACTAGCGCAAGCTGGAAAACTCGCGAGGATTAGGGGCACGGGTTTCCTCCGTATACCTTCTATATAAGCGACGTCGAAACCCCCCCCGGCTTACACACAGCACGTGCGAGTAGTGCGAAAAACAGCGAAGAGAATAATGCATTTCTCACGTCGTCTGATGCGGCATCTTCCGAGTGCAGTGCCTTGGGAGCCTAGAGCCATGTAGCCACGAGGATAAATCTCGTGTTTTTTTTTCACTCGTTTTCTCCGACGTCGATGGCATAACCGGCGCGATCTTCTGCGAGAATTTTTTGGTTCCTGCATTTTATTTTTAGGAGATGATCTGCGCGTTGTACGTAGAATATAATGCAAGTAAGCCTGATATATGAATGACTCGTCGAGTCTACTCGCTTGATGTATTAAGAAGAAATTTCTTTTCTGCCTCTAGCGGGATGCGTAGTACCTCGAATCGCCTATTGAAATATTGTTTTGCGTTGTCGGAGGAGTCGAGCGTACATTTGACGCAATTGATTAAAAGTCGTAACGGCGTTTTTTTTCGGGTACAAGCCAACATCAAACCAAATAACTATAGGACAGTTGATGGTTGTGTATTACAGAGATTGCGAACTTGTATTAAAGTAGATTTTTTTTCTGTATACATGCCAAAGGAAGTTAAAAATGCTATCATGAATCTTTCAATTATAAAACCAGAAGTTTTTTCCGTTATCACTGGAAATATCCTCCACAGATAATTAAGAGCGTGAATAATCAATGATTATCGAGAATATCGCAAACAAGCTTCTAGTGAACGCAAGTAATAGTGTATGCCAATCTTGTTTAAAATTCATGTTCTAGCCGCGATGGAAGATAGAAAGCTATTTTGAAATTGGTTTTTCGATAACATCCTTGATTATACCTACTGGCATGTCTCTGTTGTAAAAGTACAGCTGAAAAAAGACATTTTCGGAGATAAAAAATTTTTATAATTCAAGGCTTGTATCACGCGCTTGAAGCGTATATAACACGCACTTGGACATATTTAATAAAGGTCAGATAAGTAAATTCAATAGACAGATGCGCGATAACGAATAAAACACTTGTTGGTACATTCAATGAATCCACGAAATGAGCGTTATTATAAGTTTATTGTGCATCCATTGCGAAAATCTCCATAAATTTATTTTTATTTTTTGTAATCATCAAAACATTATATCGATAAATACGGCATTCATTGAACGATGCACGATATAGCGTGTTACGACGATTCAAATGCCCATTCGGCAGGTGAAATGATTACCGGCGTATGCGATCGTAGTCGGACAATACAAAATATTCAAATGAACGAAAACTCCGGCGCTCGGCATTTCCATTTTCTCAGTGCATCTTTACACAACGCTCGACGTGTTTCGCGGGAATGAACTTTGAAATTCTCAAATCTCATTAGCTTAGCGATTACACGACGATCTGAATCACCTAAATCACAAAAACACTGATGGTGCGAAACTTTCCTCCGCCAACGACGCCATCCTCACTGATGCTGGCCACTGCTCCACTATAACGTATAATACATATACGACCTCTCGCACAATCAACACCTTATTGCCACTGCTCGTTTCATCGCTAATTCAAACAACTGACGTATCGCCGAAAACAATTCAGAAGATCGTTAATCATGAGAAATTGAAGAGCTACGTCGCGTCGATCACTCAGCGCGTCTACGCGTCCGCCTATGAGTCGGAGCGCGTGTAAACTAGTTTTCTGACTCGACGTCGACGCCGGTCGCACACGATCGGCTAGCTGATCTCTCTCTCTCTCTCTCTCTCTCTCTCTCTCTCTCTCGTAACGCTGTGCCTCGTGTATATATACACATGTATATGTATATACATGTAATACAACGGCGTTCATCCCGACTCCCGAGGAGAAGAGCCAGCAGCGCACACTTACTTACATCCACATATAATATGTACACATAAATACAGACACGCCATCGCTCGCTCTTCCGGGCTGCACACACTCTCACACACATCCACAAGAGGTCTGTGCACGAACGAGCAGAGCGCAGCGCAAAGAAAAGGAGTGCAAAAAAATCTGACGAGACTGCGGCGCGGAAAAAGATCGGCCGAGAACTCGAGCTGCTGAGGGAGAAAAAAGATGAGGATCCTGTGATCGACGAATGCTATACATCGTCTTATTTCTTCTTTCTTCGTCCATATAAAACTTTCTCGTACGCCAAAGTCATCGGCGCAGAGCTTCGAAGCTCGATCGGTTCTTAAATGTTCAAATGGCCGATCGCGGCCGCGCAATTGCAAGATTGCCCAATAACAGATTGGACATCGAGAAGTTTGATGCGAGAAAATCTACAGCATGAGATACGGTCCAGTAGATGATCTATAAAGTGTTGTATTATACACGTTCGTTTAATACAGCGAACATTAAATTTTTCGTTCTCGGCATCGCGGTTGGCTTTCGGAGTTCGACTCCTGCTACGCTAGGCTGGAGATGATCGGCCAAAATGTAAGGTGGAACTAATCCAAGGTAGCGCGGAAAGCTATATTCTCGTAACAGAGAGGATAAAATGCCGAGTCCATGTAACATCATTTTTCTTCGATTTTAGATATTACTTTTTGCGCAGTCAGAAATTTAACAATACTTACTTTGTTCTAATAACACATTTTCTCGTTTCGAGCATGAAAATATGCCAACAATTTGAAAATATCTCAAATTCATACAACTATCGCGATACTTTGTGCCCATCAAATTATAATTATAAACTGTACCCAAGCGAGACTCGAAGATGATATGTCAACTCTTTGAAGGCCTTGTATAAAGGAACCGGATTGCGCTATGAGTTTTTATAATCGACTTCTTACAGCAACGTGTTACATTTATTAAAATCTACTTTACATAAATTATAAGCATAAGCGCAGTCTTCGAGATTTTCTGTCGAAATATCTGCATTTTATACTGATTGCAGTGCCATGCATCTAATATATCTATAGGATACGAATCTAAAAATATGAGCGTATTTGGATTAGTTAAGTTATAGGGACTTGCTTGCTCTTCGCTCCTCTAATATGCTGCCAAGATAATACTTGAATTGAAATGTCAAACGTCGAATTTATTTATGGTTATATGGGAAAATCAGTGGCGGTGCACAGATAAATACTTACCCATCGACGATAATTTTTAGAACAGCTTGGTGCATCTTGCGTGACAAAACTCCGGCTTGCGCCTGGCACGTGAGCCGTGTGATGGTCTTTGCGCTCGGGGCAATTTTGAATTGCTAAGCAATCCAATTAGATAGGCGTACTGACCTGCGCGGGTCATCAAAATGGCACTGCGATCAAGGCGACCAAGAACAAGAAGTTGGACAGGAAGACGGCAACAGCGTTGCCGTTGCGCCAGCTTCGAACTGCATTATTCGCGAAGCCTATTCTAACCCGCTGCTTATTGAAATACGGATACTTATAACAGTGAATACAGCGCGAAAAATTTCATGATAAAATTTAGAATCAAGGTTGTACTTTGAACCAAACTCCCAGACTTTCCTACTACAATTATTGAGAGTTTAATGAACTTTGAAAAATACTAAAATTTAGGAATTTTATACTGGAATTCTGACGCTGATTTCAGTTATATGTATGAGAGGGATTATCTCTAATAAATCATAGGATATTTTGGTGTCAAAGACAGCCGCGTAAATCTGAAATTTGCATTCTTACAGCGAAATATGATGATTCTTAAGATTTGCCGTTTAATCAGAAATAACGACTTAGAGAGGCTTAATTATTGAATAATATTTTTCGAATTTTCTGGACATGTACCATGGCGCCAATGCACGTGTACAGGGCAACTTATGCAACTTGCGTAAATATTGTAATGTACTATTAAACATCGACATAATAGATTTTTACAAGCTGATAACTTCATAAAACCCTTTAAAAACCCTTTTTACGAGCTGAATCGTCATATTTAATTTGTCATATAATTTCGATTCGATTTTGCAATGTAATCGCGCGTTTTGTTTAAGTTTTCTTGTTTCTTCATGTGCAAGAATCGACGATAAAAAATGAATGTAACGATGTTTTTTTACGATGATCGACATTTAATACAAAGCGTTTCATCGAAATTTTCACTTGAGTCAATAAGTATAATTGAAGCGTGTGTATTTTCTGTTTCTTTCAAGGCTCTTTTTTGGCCCAGCGTATATAGTGTCTCGTGCATCGATATGTAATCTGGCGGGAAACAGTAAATTTAAGTGGCATTTGCATAATGGGAAACTGTAAAAACAAGAAAGAAAAAAGTGTACTGGCGCGAACGTCGATAGCTGTTTAGTAATCATACTCATTTCTTTATTTTAATACAAAACTCTTAATTAAAATGTCTGATTAGGAGCTTGTGAAGTCGATGTTATGTGCGCACAAGAAAAAATCATAACGCAAACCGCTGCAATCTTTATGGCATCGTCGTTAAAATAAACGGATGATGAATAGGGTATTTAAACTTCATAATAAATAACTGTATTTGATATGGACACATTGTCAACTGCTTTTTGATCGGTCAGAGTTATTAAGTTATTTTTTTCTCATAAATTATGTTCTTATAAATAGTACATGCCTTTTTTTACAATTATATCGCTATGAAATGAGTGCAAATATTTTCATACATATAATAAACGTTATTTTGTTGTTATGAAACATATTTTAATTTTTCATTCATCATAATACTACCTATGTTACCGCAGTCGATAGCATGCACCTTTCGTGTAGTGTAAAGTGTAAATAATGACCGTTAGAGGTCGACACCAGTAACTTGGGGCAATGAAAAGTCCTATTACTTTGATAGCGTCGTGGGTGCAGTAGATAACAGCTTAAATAGTGGAATCGAGTAAAACATTATTTAAATTTGTTTTATCCTTTGACTGTACCACTGCCTCCTTATTTTTTTACTCTCAATTATTTCGAAAACATTCAGATGTATATCTGTTGAGCACTCAGGCTTTGAAATATCTCCTGAGCGCATGCAAAGCTAACGCATATCCCATAAATAAATCGACAGACGGAACGAGAGAAAGGCGGGTTGGTAAGTCACAGCGCGACGACGGCAGTCCAAGATATGCAAAAGAAGAACGAGTTTGAGCAAGGTGAGTTCATGGCGAGAGAGAATAGGTAAGAAGAATCACGCACGAAGGGCAGAGTCAAGTCAGAGTGCTGATGGTATGCAATTTTCAGTTTGGACAGCTAGGTTACAGTGCGTATACATCGCTGGTTTGGTTCCCTCGGGGCGATTGAAACTAGTTACTTTTTAATTTTCTTTCATCTTTTATCTCATTCCTTCTATCGACTCATGCGCTCATATATTTTATAAGTCATCATTTAATATATATGTATACAGTCACAATAATTAGCTTTTAGAAAATATCTGTTCTGCTAAGTGTGCTACCAAGCTGTTATAATTTCCTTATAGACTGATTACAACATTTATATTTATTTATTTCTGCTGGCATATCTTATGCATATAATGTGCGGGGCATCGATGTCTCAGCAATGGTTGAACTATAAACTATTGAATGAGCATCTATATATCCCTGAACACTAACCCAACAACTAAGCAGAACAAAGCGTTATATTTAGGCCAAAATTTTACATTTACTAGCGACTTTAGGCTAATCAGGAACTGAAAACACTTCAGGGCATAATCTGGACGATTCACCGGCAACCAGCGCCCCCCCCCCCCCCAGATTTGCATGCAGTAGAGTCGCGAATAATAAAAGGTTTCCTATACTTAATAATCTCAGAGTCAACAAAAATAAATCTCTGAAAATATCCTCTGAGTTTTAAATAAAAGTATTAGAAAGTTTTCAATCCGACAGTGAACCACCTAGATGCATTGTGCTACATCTACGACGGAAATCATGCCTCAGCGACTAGGCACCTTTCTTTGCTCTCCTTTTCTCAGCCTCGCGCGCTTCCTTTTTTCCTTTGCGTCAACATATTATATACTTCGTTTGCGAGGTCGCCGCGTATAGTCGCCTTTTCTATTTTCGGTCTTTCCTCGTTTCCGGGGAGTCGCAAGCGTTGCAACGTAAACTCGCAAATGCATGTACATGCGAACGCGTACGCCCACGCATTCAGAGCCATCTACAATAGAACAAGATTTTCGCCTCGGGAAAGGCGGCAGAAAAGTGCACGAGGTTTATTATACACGCGCGCAACGCTAAAGGCCAGATAGAGCGTAGGGTGGAAATGACGTGAAGGAGCAGCGACTACACACGTCCTGATGCGTACGTGACGCATTACACTCGTTAGGAAGCCTTAATTATTAGATGTTGAAACGCGATCCCTCGAAACGAGGATGTATTAGTCTCTTGGTCGGGGGTAGAGCACTCGGAGTTTGCCATCTTCTTCATCCTGTTTACTCGAGGCGAAAAAGTCGTTTACAAGCTGTAGCTGTGTGCTGTGTGAAAATAGCTTGGCCGACCTTTTTTTCTACGTTTTCCGAGAATAAAAGCAGTTTTAGGTTGTTTTTGTACTGATTGGATGGATGGCTATTATCATTTCAATTCTAAGAAGTATTTGCATTCAGATTAATTAAAGCTATGTCCATTAAAGCTTTTGCAAATTGTAATTCACGAAGGTCTGCAAGCGAATTCGGCATTAGGGAATTGTTAATAATTTTAACAGCATTGTTGTCGCTGCGTACAGCTTGATTAGAAGATGTAAATGCTCGAGTAATTTTATTCAGTAGTTTTAGTCATGCTCATACAGACGCCTGATACAAGTACGATCCGAATATGACTGTCAGTCGTTGCGCGCACTCACACTTGAACTGGTATTCACTTGTTCGGATTAATCATCTAATGAAGTTTCTGCAATCTCCAAAAACATTTTTCGACCACGATTATGGTTTGTATAATATAAAAGTAAATGTCCTCTGCATGCTTTATGCACTTTAGACAGTTGACCTCTCCAGTTTCAATACCGATTATGTCCTCCTGTTTGCAGCCTTCTTTCGCCGAAGCCAAAAGTATAACTCCTTGCAGACTGGCTTATATTCCCGTGCTAAGACGCGAGTGGAATCTCGGTCGTGCCATTTTCTTCTCCCACTTTCTAGCTTTTCTCTTTTTCCTTTCTTCGTTTCTCTATTTCTCTACTCTCTTTCTCTTATAGTGCCTAATCCTCGTTATATTCTGGACCGTCTATTCTCTTTTAGCAAGATTCAGAAAAAGTAGGCGGAGCGAGAGGAAAGCGCTTCTGCGATTCTTTTTCTCGTATTTGCCGAACGCGCAGCTGCAGTGGTGGTGGACCATGGGTATATCCTCTTTATCCTCCTCGGTTCTCGTCCTCGCTCATTCTGTCGCCTACGCGCAGCGGATTTACTCTTCTGGACTTGGCCTCCTCTATATGTATATGTATATATCCTCCGAGTTTGTGGAAGAAGGAGAGAACGAAACAAAAGAATTCCAATAAAAATTAATAGTCCATTAACACCACCGCCTCCGCTGCCGCACTCTTCTGCTTAATTCCCATTCTTTTGCACCTATTCGCACCTCCGTGCTCTGCTTTTCCTATAGCTGTGTACACGTACTCACATTTTCCAATCTAGTGGAGCTGCGCAAAGTTTTCGATACAGCGGACAAGAGCACCCATCGTCATCACCACTGAGGCTATTCATCTTCAAAAAAGAGAGAGAGAAAGTAAGAGCGAAAGTTAAAGAAAGCTAGAGAGAGAGAGGGGGGATCTGCAAACAACTATGGTATAGCAATAGATATCAGGCGAAACTAGTGCACGCGTATTCGGGAGGGTGAGAGCTGCTAAACCACCTATACCTCGAGCCTTCGTGATAGATGGCGTCAGTGAAGTTGAGCAATCAACGCGAATGCTTGCTCGTTCTATATGACAGATATTGGCATACTGTACAGAAACTGTATTACTTAGAACAATCGCTATTAGTGTCAAAATATGTCTGAGAGAGAGAGAGAGAGAGAGAGAGAGAGAGAGAGAGGAGGGGGAGGGGCAGATAGAGAGAGAAAACTCTGTGTATGTATACATGAGGGCAAAGAGTAGCATACTGGTATATTAAAATTTAAAAAATAGCAATAAACGGCCCTTATTCGTGAACTAAAAAACTAAAAAGTTTTGTGAGTTTTTCCCTAGTTGTCAAGGAGTTAGCGTCTTGAATTTGGCAGAGTTTTTTGCGAGTTCAATGAACAGTTTACTACGATTTCGTGCATCCATCCTTAATTTTTCGATAGAAACTCGTGAAGCTTTTTACCAGAGTAATGTCTTTCAGTGTAGGTTGCCACATTTATCCATTTTCGTTCAAGACAGATAATCCGAGAAAATCCGTAGAATTGACACGCTTTCCTTTCCATGCGGATTTCCAGTTCAGAGTGGAGGAAAAAAATAATCGACGCTTTAGCTGCAGCCACTACCGGCATCGCTTTTACTGCCACACTGAAAATAGATTTAAGACGAAGACACGGCTACAACGATTCTGAGAGTAGCAACGCGTCGCGACGGATTATCCAAGCTATATAATCCTCGTCGTGCACTAAGGTCTTTGAAATAATCTTCAACTCATTCGTTACTAATCGGCCTTGCCAAACCACCAATGCTATAATACACTCAACGTGACAATAGCTTCGAAGGATTAATTTCTAGCGTCTTATAGTACATACTATAACAGCATATAAGATAAGTACAAGAAAAACAGAAAAAGTGTTATGATAAATGTATGAAATATAATTTTAGAATAAATTTCTACTTTTAATAATAATAATAATAATTCTTAAAAAAAAAATGTTATATCTCGCTTTAAAAAAGTGGTGAAAAGGCTTTCTCATCCGTATGACCATTCGTCGAGAAAGTGAAGCCTTATAGTTATACAGGAAAAAACAAACCAAGCTCTCGGCATATTTCGGACAGCAGCTCTTGTGATCGTGATGGATGGGAGTTATTCGCGACGAGAAATGGGCTATCCACGTGTGGCAACGTATACATAGCTCAAGGAACTACATTCTACACGTGCACGTAGAACCAATATTTTTATACGACGGAGTAAGCGTGCAAATGCAAAACGTGTAGTTACATATAGTGGGTGAGTCTTTGACTGAGTAAAAGTATTGTGTAAAGGTCTCTGGTTTGGGATTGAAGCGTATATAAATAATATATCAATCGGGCTTGTTGAAATATACGTAAAATATCGGTTGAAAACATTTATATTAATTTTAACATATGAGTAGACAAGCAAAGTGGGGGTTGTTATGATCAGTGATAAGTATATTACCGAAAATTGTAAGTAAATAAAAATAAATTAATGATATTATAATTTTATATTTATATTCACTTACCTCTTTTGCACGAAACTTGGTCAGCATTTGGAGATTTTCAAACTTTAAATTATATTATATAAATAACTGCGATGAATTTTATTCCACACTTGATGCTTGTATTTTTGAATTTTTTTCATCAAAAAGCCAGGTTCTGCAAATTCGAAAAAGTAAAATATTTTATTTAAAAATTGCAAATATTAAATTATAGTCTTTAAAAATAGTACATTTATGACTAAAAAATAAATAAAAAACAATTTTGCTTAGAAAATCTTTATGGTTTTTAATCAGGTCCTTCACACGTAGAAACATAAGATATGAACACAAAAAGAACGTAGTAGTTAATATTGCTCTTACACAAAAAGGAACAAGCGCCAAAGGCGAGAAAATACAAGCCAGGCGCACTCTTGCCACTTGTTTTCGTTACGAAGGACACATTAGCTACGTCGCCGCTCCTCGGGATTATGGGGTCTTGTAATGGTCGCTTGGGTATAAGTAACATCCACCTTCGCGTTTTCTTCGTCCTCCATTCCAATCTCTCTCCCATGAAGACTAGAGACCAGGAGCACAAACATAATGGTATAGACATGTTCCACGTTTTGATACGCGCTCCGAAATTTCATTCAGCAGATGGCGCTTTCAGCGACAGTAATTTTTATACATACACATATGTATATACATATACAACTTTCATAAAAATAAAAAGAGCGTAAAGTGTTGGTATATATATATATGGTAAGACGTTGTTTGATTTTTTAGAATGTAGCTGAGTATATTTAATATTATGATTCTTTTTTCAAAACAATTTTAGATATACATATATGTATATGTGTATGTATGTATATAACATTAAAAATCAATATTTCATTTTTTGACAATTTAAGGTGTATCCGTCTTCTTAACAGAGAAGTAGAGAATAGCATATCGGGGCTAGCACATAACCTTATAATTGTCGATTACTTTTGGATTCTTTGCGCGCTTTGTCTCTGTTTCGGGCCGCGACGACAGCTCTGAAAGCCAGCTCGGTGAGCAGGTGCAGCAAGGCTATACCCTGGTCGAAATGCATTGCTGGCACACTATCGATCCGTCTACAGTCAAAGGCCGACAGCTTTGAAATCTGAGTTTTCGCTCACTCTCCTCTATCCCCTACCCGATGTTTCGTAAGCACAGTCGGAATTTCGCTTGTCAATGGCAACAAAAGACGATTGTCAAAAACTAATTACAAATATCATCAAGGCAAAAATATAATAGGAAAATGTTTAAAGAAATGCTTATTTCACCTAATTTAATATTTTTGGTCTAGTTAAGTTTATTGCAATAATTTTTCTATAAGATTAATCTTTTTTCGCTCCAAATCAATATGTTAGCTCAACTTTGAAAATCAATAACAGATTGATATTGAAGTTAGCGACATATTGATTTACGAAAAGCCATCAGAGTTTCTTATGAAGACTTCGTCGAAAATAATGACAGGGTTTAGAATTGAACAGTATAGTTAGGAAGTTATCTAGTGATTTTGTTGCTGTTGTTTTTCTTGGTCTAGATATTTGCTCTGTTCTCGAGTAAAGTTATAAAAACTACAGTGAGGGCGCAAATTAATAAATTTGATTTTGTATACTAATAATATATCTTGCAATAGTATAAATGCTGTGAATGAAGATAAATGCTAACTTCCAATGAATTCTAATGGATCGAATCAGTTTGTGGTGGTGGTGAACGAACCTGGAGATGAAGAAAAAGAAGATTAAAATAGAAAGAAGACAGGGGCACGCATACGTATAAGGACGAAGGTATAGAGAAAACACTTGGGACTACACAGAGGTAATAAATTTACGCTCAAAGTTATCCTGTGCGCGTCTGATGGGAAAACGCGCTGTACTGTACTCAGCTCAGGCAAAAATAGGAGAAAAAATATTGTCAACTTTTTAGCATTCCGGTCAAACAAGAGCCAAATGGTTAAAGGAAAAGGATGATAAAAAGCGACGTTCGAGGGCAGCTTGGCCTTACCCTGTTGTAAATTAATGAAATATTCATTGGGATTTATTGCCCATAAAAATTGCAACGTACTCTTTCCTGTTTAAGTTTTGTCATGTGAATCGCATTTTTGTTTTTGATGTTGATTTTGTTATTGGCAAAGTATGTAAAAACGTGTATGAATTATGATAGCAATGCAGCACGCGACTGTATAAAAACATAATGACAAAAAAATATTTGTTCTTTCTTTTATTTAGGATGGGAAACAATATATATTGGGTAGCAGTTGACAACAGTGAGATAACACCGTTTTTTTCAGAAAAATGTATTACCCGGGGTCCGGTAAAATATTTGTACTGCCACGATCAGAAAGACCGTGCATTGAATTCGAATCAAAAGCAAAGAAGTATTTGATGAAATTGTCGTACTATTTATATTGTAGTTAACCATAGCTATATAGCTAGGTTACCGAAACAAGCGCATATTCTCTCTCTCTCTCTCTCTCTCTCTCTCTCTCTCTCTCTCTCTCTCTCTCTCTCTCTTTCTCCGCATTTTGGACATAAAGCATTTGCACGAGCCAATTCGCGAATTTGCCTGAGCGAGAGATCTCGCGCACAGTTAACCAATTTCTAATCACGAATTCCCAGAGCGGGACCTGTGAGCTTGCGCGAGCTTGAGTAAATGCTGATATACACGCTTAGATGCTGGTATCTCTCACGGATTGTCTTGGAAATTCGGATCGTGGAATTCGATGCTTCGCGCTCGGGAATGTCAAAATCTCGCCTACCTCGTGTTGCGAAAGCGCGCGTTTGTGTTGTGCATACGCGTGCTTAGAGATTTTCGCTGTATACAAAGCAATGCTCGGCGTTACATCCACCTCGACTCACGTTTATGAAAACTCTTAAATGGGATTTCTTTGTTAATTATCACGGAATAATCGTCTAAATTAATAATAGGAAGTTGAATAAAGCCGAGAAATGTTCAGCCTGACTTAATTAATCACGCTATGGCCATAATTATACTGCCGTTAATCATCATCCATATATACACAGAAGTGAAGAACAATAGCCATAACATGCAGATCACAACACAGTATAAAGTAGACGCACGCTGAAAACACAAGTGTATAGTGTAAAGGGAAAGCGATAGAGACGCGCATCTCTCAGTTCCAGCTATGTATACCACGGCAACACTGCCAATCCCTTCACAGCTGATTACCATACCTGTGCTGCTCCGTTTGTTCCGACTCCTTCTCTTGTTACCATTGCTGTTGCTTTCTAAGAAAGCGCTTCATCTCCCTTGTTTCCTCTGCTACTGTTGCTGCTGCTTTAATCGAGACAAATTACTCGACGCGCACGTGAGTCGCGACTGAACGAGCCACGGAGGTCATGGATCAGGAATAACTCCCTTGCGCGAGTCCAGACGCCTTTCGAGAAAACTTTATCTTACTTTCATTTCATTCTTTCTTATTAGCCGGATAACCGAGAATTTGGCGCAAAGCGGTCAAGCAAACCTGTCATTTTTGTTAATTAGCGCAGCAGCATAGACTAAATTTGATAAAAGTGTAGGTATAACGTTATTATTATTCGATTTCTATAAGGGGGAGAGCGGATTATTCTGCCTTGAACCGAAATAAGAATTTATGAAACTATGATATTAAAAATAAACTTCGACCCCTATGAAGATTTACTTATAATCCTCCAGAACTAATAATGTCAGAATCTTAGAGAATACTTTTAATCTCCAAGCTCAGCCTATTTCGCCCCTATACATTCGTTTCGCTGCAGCGATCGAGGCGTAAAAGGGGCATTCGCGTGAAAGGATCGCTCGCGCGCCCCTCGGCGGAGAAAGAGAAGGATTTGTCGTTCGCGCGAGCAAAAGCATTGACCGTACGATTTCGCAACATGTCGGGAACCGGAGAAGTCGCCCAGCAGTTCCTCGGCGCCATCGGCGAACGGATCAGCGCGCGTGAAAGACGCGGAAGAGGCTAAAGCTAACGACGGCTGCGAAGACTCGCGTCGCGGGTATCCGGAGGATTTGTCGCCGGGCGCACGACTATACATACAGAAACTCCTCTGCGCAGTGCTTGCTTATCGCGCGTCTGCAGCTTAGGATCTTTGGATATTTCTTTTCCTTTTTCGTCTCGCTCTCTAAATGTACGTCGATTTTTTTAATGTTCTATACAGATATATAGACGTAATAAATGATCGATCGTTGACCACAGGGATGATGAAAGGTCGCCTATAAGTCTACCGGGATGAGAAGGTGCAAAGACGATCAGGGGGGCGCCCCTCTTCTCTCTATCGCCGACTCTAAATGACTAACTCCTCTCTGACTGAGCGCCGGATATTAAGAGCGTAATGATTTATGGAAGGAGAAAGATTCTTTACGCGACTCCATTAGTGACTTTATAAATTGAAAACGATTACCTTCCGATGACGGCGTCGAGAGCAATTTTCTTCAACAGCTATCTGATATCCTTAAGGCCTATTTTTGTTTTATGATCTATATATTTTTATTCTTTTTTAGCTTCGTATTCGATTCGCGCTTATACATACTGACAATTTTTCTTCTTGCATCAGAAAAATTAGTTGTATTATCGACACCAACATGAAAATACACTTCTTTCATAAAACGTAGGTAACTCTCGACAATTAAGTAACCAGTTCTTATAGCTTCTTATAATACAACTTCAAAATTTTAACAAAACTGCAATGTGTAGGTTACACGCACATAAACTCATAATTAACGTAATTCAGCTGTAAAAAAAAAACGACGAAGGATAGGTACGTAAGTTTAGAAAGGAAATTCTGAGAAATATTATACATGTGCTGCGAAGTATAGATTTAATCTTTCAAGCTTATACTTTTACTAGCGAGATTTCGAGCCAGACGAGAGAAATTTGCTGGAGCCTGCTTTAGCATAATTTCATTAAGCACGAAGTGGTAGAAAGAGAAGGAGAAGAAGAGCGAGCGAGAAAAAGAAAGATATAAGGGAAAGGAAAAGGAGAACGATTGAGGAGAGAGTAGGGGAGAGGTCGATTGCAGCAGTACCTTGAATGCAAATTAAATTTTCGTCAAAGAACTTTTCTCGAAGAAACTACTTTCAGAAGTATTTTTTGCACTCAGTAGCGTCACGCCAAAGATACGTAAACGGTAACAGAAGTTTCGAACGAAGTGTTCTTTCCTCACTTACCTCTTTAACGAGTCTTACTTTATATTTCGACAGTGCAAATTTGATTATTATAGTTCAGATATTTTATCGGCTATAACTTTCACCGGAATCATCAACACTCTTAAAACTTCAAACGAACTATGTTTCCTTAACTATTAGAATTATAGCGAGAAAACTTGAAGTAATGTGTTTTTAGAAAAGTTTATGTAACGCGTTTGTCAACGTTTTTTTTCTCATGTAGCATCCGGAATATTAGTAGATGTTATGTGAACTTTCTACAAAGGGAATTCCACAAAAAGAAACACGTCTATATTGCGACGTGTAAATTGAACCGGTGAAACGCTAAGAGCATTATGCGATACAAGCAATTCTCTATCTTGGCTTTCTTTGTGATGCGTACGAAGTTCTGTGAAAGAAGAAAGCAGATATCCATTGTTTCTGCAAAGCTGTATGACGAGTGCAGACTCTACTATATTATACAGGTTTGCTAACCGTCGAGTAAAAGAGGCCTTGAGTGTTGCATCGCTTATATTATGATTACAAAACGTCAAGAAAACGGTTGACATATACTCAGACTCGCATTATTTTACATTACTTGAAGTATTTTTCATTATAGAGATGACGGCCATTATGCGGTTTGCTTTTTTCTCTGAAAATGAGAGGCAAGGAAAAAATATACTTCAATCTTAATGCTTGAGACAAACAATTCGAATAAGAGATGCAACATCTAATCCTAAGATTGCTCAAACGAATATGACTAGAAGTCTATAATATTAACGCATAGCTCTTTTCAGTAGTAAGATTCCTACTCAGCCGGACGTCGCAACATTGGGTAAATGCATAGGAATAGCAAGTTATGTCTCGGCTTGTATATCTATCTCTTTTAATAGGACAAAATTCAGAACTGCGCATGAAAACTAGCAAAAAACACTCGACTCTCTCTCTCTCTCTCTCTCTCTCATTCGCAACTGCATCTAGCATGATATATACTCTGCTCGCAGTCGTAGCTCGGTACGCGCGACGCGCTGATAAAAAGTTACCTCCCATCCTCCCCGGACTTTGCTCCGCGCGCATAAATATTGTCTCGCTTCGGTTGTAAGACAGTGCAGACGGACTCGAACATCCCGACGCAAACAAAGTCTTGGGCCGTTGTAAATTCGGATAGAGTCTCGGGCGCTGGTGTCTGGCAGTGATCGAGCGCGCGCAACTTAATGAAACTCTTAAGTGCCGACTATTAATATGGCTTCCCGCCGCGGCCGGTGTAGCTATGTGCAACGCAGCAGCAGCAGCGCAGCAGCCCACGGCAAATTGCTGAAGTGTACTTAGATACATACATGTATATATGGCTGGCGCCGCGACGCCGCAATGATGTCGTTAATGCAGTTACCGCGGACCGACGTGTAACGACAAGCGGCGGTGGCGCAAATTTTCCTGTAAGGCGATGCAGGCAACGCGCCTATAGCTGCGCGCTTTACGAACTTTGCGTCGCGCATTCTTCGCGATATGCAAAGTTTCGCCCGGTCGCGCGCGGTAGCGGTAGTTTTGAACGCCCTAGGGGCAGCTTTCAGGGAAGGAAGAGAGATAGAATGTTGTTGCGCGCTGCTGCGAGCTATGCCGTATTCGAGCGAAAGGATGCGCCACGATGGATGAATGTATATATATATCTAGTACTGCAGCCTTTACTTGTGCTACAGTTACGTATAGAGTGAGAGTGTCGAGCGAAAAATGCTCATTATTCGGGGCATTCGCATGGAAATATGAAAGTTCGCGAAAGGCGACAGTGAGTCTATACTTATACGAAAAACGCGAAAACTACATTGTCGCCAAGGTGGAAGCTTACAAACTCAGTTTTATGCGAGTAAAACTATTCTTGAGTGGAATGCGCAGGGTTACACCTAGTTTGTTGCACTCGCTGAAAACGCTTACGCCCTTTCGAATATGAGAACTTCATCTGTAGGATTGACTGAGAGACTAGCGCGGAATCAAGCGAAATTCATAATGTACGCACGAAAGCTATCCCGCTCGAGATCTGGATAAGGCGAGATTTCTTTTAAGAGAAGATCTACGAGATCTCGGTGTGTTTTGCGGTTTCGGGTCATCCCAATCATCCAAAGAACTCATTTCTTTTAAATAATAACATTTATTGCAGCTTCCATTTAAAGCAAAATTTAGTTTTTTTATTCAAATAATCAGGACACGAATGCACAATTATTTCATTACGCTAAAACAAATTTTCAAGACCGCTCATGTATGATGTTTTCATTCGTTTTGAGACTGTTCCCTGGTTTCATACTTCCTTAATCCAAGTTTAACCTCAACAAAACAAAAGCACTACGGTATAACGATCGCATCCTCTTGCGCGCTCTGCATTCGATCTATAATTGTTATGTAGCCGACACCAAATATGGACGATCGATTTCATTGTACAGAAAATAAATGAGTCAACTCATGGCGTCGAGCCTAATCATCGCACTAGCAACACCCGGCTATCCAGACGATCGAAAACAAGAATAAAACTACTAAAACCTTCTCCCCCTATTCGTGCCCCTGTTTTTAATCTATCGCGTGAACATAGCACATTTGATTAGTAAGCGTTAAAGTGATTAGTTGGTCCTCGTAAATTGGAGTGAGAGGGCTCGCGAGTTCTTGGTATTTTTATTACGCTAAGCCATGAACCCGTAATTGCCGACCAATTTCCGCTCACTCGCGGCAAGCATATATCGAATATCCCTTTATATCATGGGGGACCAAAACTTTCGGGATAAATTTAACTGAAATAGTATAGAAAATTTACTGTTTAAGTCACGTGCATTGTAAGTGTGTAACAATGGGGGGGGGGGGGCATTTCTAACTCAGGTGAGATTTAAGCAATCTACTCTAACTTGTGCTTAGATCTTGCTCTCTCTAGAAATAACTCTTTTCCTCCTCCGTAGTATCATAATATACCATTTAAGCTTTAAAAGAGTGAAGGATCACTGTTACATAATCCATAATGTAAAATCCATAGTGTAAAAGCGGAAGAGAAACATCAGGTGAATGAAGTTTATCTACAGCAGCTAACGGGTTCCGACGGGAAAATGATAAAAAAAACCGTATAAAACTTGACTTTAATTGAAAGCTTCATTGCTCTGCAGTGTCCCGAGAGAACTGTTATACGAAGAACTATGATGAACGTAATTAATGTATTAAATTAAATCATCCTTGGTATGTACATAACCTTAATTACAATAATATTTTGCGAGCAACGCAGTGTAAAATAATTAAAATCCACTAGTCTGCAGTATCTGGTGGAAAGAGATGATTTTGCTACTATAAAATAGAACATTTTCTCTATTTGAAATAGTGGAAAAGATCGATCTCTATTGTGGTGGAAGATGAGCTACGCTGATACATGTTCGTTTGTACTTGGCCAGTCGAAATTAGCATGCGCTTTTTTATTTTCACCAGCCCACGGAATTTTTTCATCATGCGCATACAAATATTGTCGCGAGTAAGAGATGCGAGAAAATTAGTCGCGTATCTTTATCACCGCGGATAATACCGTGTGGAGCGTTAATCTTGGAGATATCTATGATTTATCTATTGCAATACATAGTTAGAGCAGCAGCTGCTGCAGAATAACGAAGAGCCTGGACGAAGTTCGCGCTAAAATCGAGCTGGTATCTACCGCTAAGAAATTGAAGGGGCCTTGTTAACCGGTTAAGCCTAGCTTAGCCAGGTCACTCAACTTTTAATGAGCTCTATGAGCTAATTATGATAGAGAGAAATTTTGAGTGCAAGAGAGCCGGAATCGTGCCATGCGACCATCTGCATACCTATATGTTCATACACTGTACAGCCGAGGCGTGAACCAAAAGAAGGAAGAGCTGTACTCGAGACTAGCGTGCAGAGTGGATAGAGAAAGAAGAAGTAGAAGAGCGGGAACGGGAAGGAAGCGCAGGATAATTACGAGAGGAAGATGAGAACGGCGTAGAAGCCGGCGGCGGGTTGGGAGAGAGATAACGGGGTTAGAATAAGAACGACGATGTAAGAAACGCGCAGCCGCCCCAAGTGACTCCATTAGGCTCGTTATGGATGCTGCTTTGAGCCGCTCGCCGTCGCCTGGCTGCGCGAGCGTTGGCTCTTACTACTTCCAGCTGCCGGCCTGTTTGCTATACCTTTGCCCTCTTCCTCTCTCTCCCTTCACCCACCCACCCTTTTTCTCTGTAATCTCGAAGTCCACGATAATTACTCGAGCTGTAATCAGATACGATAATTAGTAGACTCCCACGCTCCCGTTAATCTCGCTCAGATACAGTTCATTTTTAGTCCAACTTCGCCGAGGTCCCGTTTTCGACTCTTTATCGTACTTTTTTTTTTGTTCCGCTGGCCAGAAGCAACGAAAGTTCATACTAGACCAGCTCGTGGTGCGCAGTGGTGCTCGCGGCTGCAATAACCTATTAAAAAGCATCAGCCTGGTCGTTTCGAAAAAGTAGTGTCGTGTAACGATAACTTCGAGCGGTGCGGCTTGAATCAGGCGGATCGATTTCAAACAGGACGCGAGCTGCTGAAGTAAAATGAAAATTCCGCGGACGATGGCTCGCGGACAGGGAGTTTCGGGGAGAAAGTAGGAGAGAGAAACGGAGTGGGGGTCGAGGCCAGCAAGTTTGGAGTCTTGGACGATCGATTGGCCGGAGCCGAGCGCGGAGCAGTGATGGGGAGGTAATAATAAGGTGGCCGTTTGTCGTTCTAAGTGTCAAATAAGGCAGCTGGCGCGCATCGATGCCGGTTCGCGTGCGCTTTGCCTGTCACTTGCACATTCTCTGGATGTTCTCTATCCCCCTTTCCCTCCTCCTACTTCCGCCTTTCTTCCCTTTCCTGCTTTCGCCTTATCTATCCCTCAGCTATTCTTTCCCTGCCTCGTGCAAATTCCTTTTATGTGTAAAATGAGAACGATCGAATCCCGAAGAATTGTTTGCCCTTTATGGGAGGGAAGAGAGCGAACGAAATCGCTCCGTTCGCTTTATTGGTTTCGCTTGCTAGGTGTATATACTATTGGCGAGCAGGGGACGGATGGATTTGTTCTGGATTCTGATTTCTGGACGCGTCTCTTTCATTGCGCACACGTGTCAAACGCGTTTTAGATCTCTCACCAAGATCTTTAGTTTTACTCCATACCAGACGCAAAGCTTTCTCTACCGGCAGCGCAACAACGCATCTACAGATATATAAACGCGGGTAAGACGCGCAAGGGGAAAGAGGGCGAAAACGCGAAGGCAAAGAGTCGGAGCGAGAAAGGAGCTCGGCGCGAGTGCTGGCTGGCGATAAAAGTGTTTTTCTTGCACTACAGCTTTTTGCCGGCTCAATCGGTCGGCAAGAGGCGCGAAACTCAGTAGTACTTTGCAGCAACCGCCGCCGCGCACCTCCGATCACTCATGCTTTTAAATCGCTTCCGCAGCTTTTCAGCTATTTATTTTTATTCAGATTTCACTTTCGCGGCTTTCTCAGGGAGAGAGAATGAGTGGAAGAAATAGCATTTGCAGCAGCCAGCTGGCATAAGATTTTGTTTTTTCAAGCTGGTCAGAATAACAGCCATCAGCAGCGCGAGACGTCGAGATTATTTGTAAGCTCGTTTCGAAATCCTTCGAACCAAGTGAATGAACAGATCTCGAAATTAACAAGCGATATAAGCCGAGCCGCAAGCGAGCCGCAGCCGCGGCTGCCGGTGGTCGATTCCACGCGGGCATTTCCAGCTGATGATCGTTGGACTCGAGCGAGAGTAAAAGCTTCGCACTAGCAGCGGGTCGGCTATATATCCCCTATCCCCTATTCCTTTCATGCATACAACCAGAAGATTGCGCGTGAGAATGGCAAATTAACCGTGAGCTTCACGTTGCGGCGGCCTCTGCTCGAGACTTTATAATCCGGAAATTAAAGGTGTATTATATCCGGACCGAGCGCTGGTAGGGGTAAACTCCCTGACAGGTTTGCTGTTACAGCACTCTTCGAGGCAGCCGCTGAACAGTGCTGATATAGCCTCAGAGCTGAAAGAGGCGAAAAAAGCGCACGTAAACATTGTTGTGAAAATTTTCGCGTCTAATTTTATAGATGCGTTGGTGGAGAGAAGAGAAGAAGATATTTCGCACAGTAATACATTCCGAGAAAAAGTACCGTAATTTCAAAGAAATCCCTTTGAAATGCAGTCTTGCTTTATATACGAAATTAGAATTGCAGGGGAAGGTTCTTTTATCTGGCGGGTAACGAGAACGCAAAATTTTCACCGGTTGTAAACATAATTAAATAGAACGACGGCTCGGTCGGTCGAAAGAGACCGGAAAAGCACTGCAGGTATACACAGCCGGCGTGTATCAGTAGTGAGCGGCAAAAGAGGCAGCTAGAAGAAGAGAAAGCGAAGAAGAGAGCCAGGAGGCGAAAAAGTCCGCGGAATCTCGGATGTATATCTGTGCTTATACAGCTGGCAGCCCCGGCTCTATGGCGCAAGAAAGTCGGGCGCGAGTTAACTTTTCTTATAAGACCCGAAGTTTTCGCGTGCGAATAAGAGCTTCGCGCATCCGGCCGCAGCCGCGCGGGAAATATTAGAGCTTTTAAACGTCGTTATTAGTTTGCACTGCGCGCGAATCGAATAACTTTGCGTTGAGCGCTCACTGGAATTTCTTGCCTTGTGCCTTCGCTCCTTTCTTTCTTTTCACGCGATTCCTTTCCTTTCCTTTCCTATTTGCTTTGATACACTCTTCCATCCAGTAGCTTCGGTGCTCAATCATAACTTATTTAACGTTTTTTTCGCGGAGAACCAAGTGGACATGAAAAAATACTTTTTGACAGACAAACAGCTCTCGCTCGAAAATAGGGCAGAAGCACGCGAAGGTAACACCATTTTTTCCTATTTCCCGTCTAAGATTGCTCAGACTATAATACTAGATTTGAAGTCTAAAATTAACCTCGCTGTAACCGTACCAAGACGAGAGAAATCGCAGACATGATTAGTGCCCGAATTTTCAATGCCATCCACTGATATAGAAAGTAGATTTATAATCAAGTATGTCTGCAGACCGCGGCTTCTATTTGTAATACGTTTGAAGCGAATAAAGACCGTGAGTTCTCAGGAATAATGTAAATCGATTATATGAAGGTTTCAATATATTAATTAAGAGCTATACATACCTGATCAGATTTTTTTTTTTCGAGTAGAAATCAAAGCCAGAGATTTTCATTGAGATTGTTTAATTCCAGTTGAACCGCGCAAAACCCTTTACAACGTCCGAGTCTTTGAGAGCAAAAATTTGCATAATGAAAGCTTAAGTAATCTATAGCGGAATAGTCTGTAATCCGGGCCGTAATTGTAATGCGACCAGCGCAAGGGCGTCTCGGTTCACGGGTATATACGCATCTCACGTACAGGTATAACACACAACCTCATCATCCCCTTACTGCACAGGAAGCTCGCGCACACATAGACACGCACGCGCGCACGTCTTGCTCTCCCTCATAGACGCTAATTACCGGCCACAATCGAGGCGGAAAACGAGGCGAATCGCAGAGATGATGAGCGAACGCGACCGACGGTGTGAATAACGTGTGGCTGCGGTTGCTCTGCGAATCCGAAAGAAAGTCTAGTAGCTGCAGGACATAAGTATAGGCAATCACAGAAAAGTAAGAGATTATCATATAGTTCGAATTCGCTCGATCGATTATTTATAACGGATGAAGGTCCTATTGTTGTTTAAGAGGCCATAGCTCTAATGCATGAGATTCTCGATTCGAAGCTTGCGCTATATATACTATACACCCACTAGCTAAAATAGACGTTTTGTGTCACGCGGGCTAGAGATTCTGCGTATGCGGCGAGCATACTTTAGATTTTCTCTGTTCGCCTGATCACGTCAAATTCCATTACTCGCCGCACAAGAGGTCAGGGCAAGTGTGTCAATTTTCAATATCAAATGTGGGAGATCTAAGTAATTACAGATACTAACTTCAAAGCACCTGAATAGCGCACAATTGTTTATAGAAAGGCTTGCATATTTAAAAGAATATGTTCCGGGTACAATACAGTTGACGTGCGCGTGAATTATAATAATTTATACAGTGACGTGTACGTGATGTCGCGCCCAACATCTGTTTATACCGATTCATTATTACAAAAGTCAAATGCCCGTCATAATTTCAAATTAGTCATCTCTAAATTATCCTTATACTCCGAACTGAAAAGCAAAGAGCAACGCGCAGGGGGAAGATCATAAACTGAACAAGACCCTCATGGTAAAAAGTTATATGCCTATACATATACGTCACAATTACACACGGCATTATCGGTGCTGCGCAGACATTAAAATTACGGACGACCCGACGAAGCGACGAGCAGCCAGCCCCAGCGACGTGCCAGCATACATCTGCAATTGCAATTAAGGTAATGGCATAGCCGATTCTTCACAATTATATCAAAAGGCGCTACGCCACGTGTGTGTATATGTGTATATATATATATATCTACCTATATTATATAGTTGTTTTGGAGATACTCCCCCCCGCACCCCCCCCATAATGAGGAAACAAATATGTTTTTCATTTTATTAATGTTTTAGTTTCTAAAAACTCAATTATTAAAAAATAAAATTTTTGTTTCCTACCTAGGGAAGCTTTGCATTTA
>CM053172.1:58224162-58288224 GCA_012977825.3 Pteromalus puparum | reverse complement strand
TGCGGGGGGGGCAGTTGCGGGGGGTGCGGGGGGCTGCGGGTGGGGGGCACCTACGTAAAAACGAAAAGATCGATCATCAACATATATTAGAGGCCACAGGTCATTCAACAACGCAGCAATGGTTATTATAAGAAAAAGTAGTGGACCAGATTTATGTATAATTGTAACATATAATTGAAAGTGGGAAGAATCAAAATTAATTTCAAAACAATTTCCAAAAAAATGAAAAAAAAACTATATATTTTAAATGCCATAAGCAGTAGAAGTTCGGCGTTAATTCAGTACTTTTACTTTTTTTCTTTCGATTTTCTCTATTTCGACAAACATTAAATTCTTGACCTTTTTATGATCTACAAATTTTATATAATACAATAAGACTGTTCTTGGCCAACTAGAACTTAATCATCAGATAACGAAAATAACAGTTGAAAAATAAAAATCAAACAAAAACTAAAATGGGGGGTTGGCGAGCGAAGCGAGCAGGGGGGCGAAGCCCCACTAGTATATATATATATATATATATAGAGAGAGAGAGAGAGAGCGGGTGCATATATATACACCCACACACGGGTACTGCTACTTCACAGCGGCGTGTGCACGTGCGCTTCTAATTGCGAGATCATTTCGTTATCGAGCACACTACTTACACGCGTGTGTACGTGTGGAAGCTAGGCAGCGCAGCGGCGCGACGCTGTTGAGTGTAGGTACCTTTCGGTGCAGGGTATATGTATATGTGCATACTATATAGGTATACCTATAGGCATGAGATTGAACGTACGCTATGCGCGTATCGAAGCAAAACGTTCTCGGAGAGGCAAACGGAATATTGACGCGCATATACCCATTAGAAACGAGTATAAGAATCATAATAAGGAGTATGTATTATACGAAGCTAAGACTTGCTACAGAGCGAATGAGACTGAGCAAGTAATCGGATTGAGAGCGGTAGAGCTTGTGTGCGAGTTCACTCGCGAAATCGGAATGAACGCAATCAAGAGAGCATAATATTCAGTTCAACAATGTTTTCACGAGGTGTGGGCTGGTTGAAATGAGATTTTATGCGTTCTATATTTTCAATCTCTGGAAGTAAAAATGGATGTACTTTCTGTAACTATAGAGACATTAAGTTTACACAGCTCATGCCCGTAGAAAGGAACAGTAATTTATATAATATGGATGATTTTCTTTTTTTTATTGAAGCATATAAGTTAATCGTAGCATCGCCCCTGTAAAAATAAAAATAACAGTACTGTGAAGCAATCCAAAAAGATAGGGAATCGAAACTCTGTGATAATTGAGTTAATTGAGAGATACCTATTCAACGTTTCTATTTCCGTAATGATTGTATAGATATCCGGCTACGATACTGCAGCTCTGTTTATGTGTATTCTATTAATAGCAAATATTATTTGGGAAAAATCTTTATCAGCGTGATTATTGATAAAGATAAGAAATTATTCAATAGCGAGTAAAATTATCTTGCTAGTGTGATTGTTTACTTGTTCAAACGTTTGGAACGGAATTAGAATGCTCGTCAGAGGTTTCGTCTATTTCTCACTACAAAGTCAATGCTCACAGACATAATTTCTTGAACAATCGGATGATTTAAAACAAATACCAATTGGATTATTGAGGTGAACTAATCACACTTTTTCATAATGTTTCGATATTTTCAATTGTAGACAACTGTTCACCAGATCAAGCATTTTTTACGATTTTATTTTTCAAATTGAAGTCCTTATTTTCCGGTACATTTATCCTGGTAATATACATTTTTCGTTTGCACTCTCGTACATTGTCACAAGGCATTTTTTGCGTGTTGGAAAGTGGTTTTGTATTGTTTTAAACATACAGAATTAAATAAAAATAGTGATCTGGGCGCGTGCTCCAAGGTTTTTTTACCGTTTTGTGGGACAAGAATGTGGATTTTTTTAGAATTCCTCGTATATACAAGAAACATTAAAAAATATACGTTTTTTTCCCAGATTAGGCCTCGAGAACGTAAGTGCAAGGCATCAGCAGTTCAACTCAGCGTCAGCTATCTCTCGTACTGGAATGCGAAGAACGCGCGAGGAAATATCTCGCCTGCGATTTGACAAGCGCGAGAGAGATTCCAGCTCGAGCTAGCAGAATAGCTACGAAATGCGGCTGTGCAGGAGCAGTAGAGACAGGCTGCATCAGGGAAAGAGCGAGAGAGAGAGAGGGGGGGGGGGGGGAGATTGCGTGAGCAAGGGAGGCAAAAGCGGTAAGAGGAAGAGACGTCGACGGGTTTATGCGGAGAGAATCATCGCGCGAGTTTGCCCACTTAACGATGCCGCCTGCACCGCGCTCGTGCTCCAAGGTATGTGTGAGTGCGTATGTACATATATATGCGTGTATCTGTATAGGCGCGCGAAGCGCGGAGGTGTGGGGTATTCGGGTGTGCAAGTGCGCGCAGTATGCGAGAGGCAGCGTCGCTCTCTGTTTTCAACCCCCGAGGAGAAAGACAAGAGACGGCATAATTGCGCGATAATTTGCCGCAAGCGTGCCACTCGTCAAGCGTTATGGCATAGCTGCACATACTGGCGCGCGAGCAGTGAGCGAGTATATGTTAAAGTGCTCGCGCTTTGCGATCCTTGTACAAAAAAGTGCATGTAACGAGCCTTGCATTGTTTATCAGGCTTTAACATTTCTCGTCTGCTCTTGCTGTCCGATTGTCGCCGGGTCGCGTCTCGGGGATTACTGCGCATAACAGTTCATGCAGCAGCGAGAGAAGATAACAAATCACGCTATCCAGCTTTGAGAAAAGCTATTAGATCGAAATTTCATTTTGGAGCTTTCTCGAGACCGCGTGCCAGTAGCGAAAGCTAAACAGCATTACGCTCGATTCGTCAAGGAGACGAGACGATCCTATCCAGCTACGTGGCTCTGAACCGATCACGCGCTGCACAAGCCAAGAATCTCCAGCTTGGACGAATATTGACAGAGCGATAGAAAGAGCGCGCACGACTTTGCTCATTCTTCGGATGATTCATCGCCATTCCAACTTGTCGCGCCCTTATTGACTTTAAGCAAGTTACGCCGCTGACGTTGGCACGCGGCAGCTTCTTTCGCCTGCTTTCTCTCTCTCTCTCTCTCTCTTCATTCTTTTTCCCTTCCTCTGCGCCCCGCCACTTAACTGTCGGCCCTCCGCCACTTCGTTTGTACACTTTGCTACTTAATTTGTTGACTCGACGCGCGGCGCGCGTTGTTTGACAAACATGTAAATTGGCAAATTTGCCTCCGTGCACAAAAAACTTGGCGCGCGGCATCGAATGGTCTCCCCATTTTTAAAGCATCTTCAAGTCTCGGACCGAGTTAGAAAAGAAATAAATAAGTAGCCTTAAATATTGCGGTGGAACAAGACTGTGTGACGAGATGCTAATCTGAAAATTGACTCCTCAGAAGGACTCTCGCGAGGAAAAATGTGCTGTTACAATAAACTAATAAATGAAACTCTCTGCGCCATTGCGCGACAAACCACTGCGATAAGTCTTTTGTGCATATTACAAGCAATTCCGTAGCACAAATTGAGAATTTTACTACCAATAGCGCACCAGAACGTACACTTCAATAACATGCACTTATAAATGTTTCATTAAACTTTTTAAGCGACAGCCTGTACCGCATGAAACGGCTAAACCAGCACGAGCAAAAAAAACAACCAGCGAAACGAAACAAACAATACCCAAGTCCAATAAAAGAAGCCGAAAGAACGTAAAGCAGACAGAGAGCCAGCCCGCGCAGATGGAATGGGGATATAAGCCGTGGGAATAAATCTTCCGTATATAAGAATGAAACTCGAATCATATCCCGACGAATGTTCCAGCAGTAATCAGAAACGTGCTCGACTCGGATGTTCCTTCTCCATCCTTCCTTCCTTCTTTCCTTCCTTCCTTCCTTCTTCCTCCCACAGTCGCCGCTGCTGCTGCCTCGTATCCTCAAATCTCTTGCTCGTCTCTTGAGTTTGATATCTCTTCCCCGTTCGTCCGCGCCCCTTGGATGCCTGGTCCATCCGTCGCGAAAAAGTCCATCGCCGCAAGCAAGACCGAGAAAAGGCTATCTTCTCGCGTATAGCCTGGTGGCCTCGGCGGAAAGTAAGAGAAGAGAGAGAGAGAGAGGAGCGAGGGGGGGGGGGGTTAAACATCGTTTTTCATATAGTCGTTCTGTACGTGCATCCTGAAGGATACACTTGTAGAGTTTGGTTTCGAGTAACACACAAAATGAACTTTTAAATTCAAGACAAACAGTGTACATACCCATTGCCAGTTTAAATAGAAGAATTATTATTCTCTTTCAGTACCTTTGATGGATCAGTATCGATTAATTATTCAATTAAAAAAGAAAATGCTATCGTTTATTTCTCATTATAATAATTTAACGATATTTTAACAGCATAATCAGTCAAGGCAATTATGCATTCTTATTTTAAGACTTGTATTGTAAATTTCTCCAAAACTTTATAACACTCAATTAACTTTATTTTTCAGTAGCGAAAGAATAGTTGAAAGAATCCAACGGCTCGAAATGTTTCACATCTTTAACGGCAAAAAAGTTATTCTTATAAACTGAAAATCGCCGTAATCAAACGTTCGTTAATATTTTTGTCAAAAAGATACAAGATTATCGCAAGCTCTTAATTTTTCAGTCTATATTACAGATTATCGATTTGATAATTTGGAAAGCTCGATTGGCCGAATGATTGAGTGCCAGCTTCTTCGAATAAATCTGATGTAATTCAACCCGACCTCGATTTACTTTATTACACAAATATTTTTAGGTGGTGGATATTTTCGATTATAGAATCCTCAGTCATGGACTACGTAACAGCCAAGCTGTAAGTGGAGCATACCAGCAGCAGAAAAGCGTCACCGCGCGCGAAGTATAAGTGTACGCGTATCCTCGAGGGTTGCGAAGCGCTTCGAGGCTGATCCGCGTATATGCAGGTATTAAGTCTATATGCGTATTCCAGCGTTCGCGCGTGCACGGGGGTATTCACGAAGGCGCGGGAGAGGTCCCTCGGCGAGTGAGAGGCTGGGAGGGGAGCGATAAATATATCTCCCAGCGGACTAAATAGACCGTGTGCCGTCGGACGGGTGCTGCTCGGCCCCTGACGAAGCCCAGGTTTATTGGATCCCCGCCTGCCGGTCTGCCTGCTTTATTTTCTATCCGCCGACTGCCCTATATACTCGAAAAATAGTGAAAATTTCACTTAGTCAAGTGGGAGTCGATGACGAGGCGCGTACGTGACGCGCACGCCCTCGAAAGAACTGGGCATACGTTTATTGAATGAGAAGGAGGCAGGAGAGGGCAGAGGCGAGTTGTTTTTTTTTTATAAATGCGCGATAGAATTCGTATATGCTCGTTTGTTTTCTGCAAGGCAGCATAGTCTGCAGGCTATAAGCTGTGATCTAAAATAATTCATCGATCTCTCTCACGTATATTATAGATCTAGCTGTGTCTTAATAAAGCTGACTGCTTAAATTAGCCCGGAACGATGCATATGCATTAGCCCAGGATTTTTCTCGCCCCCGATGTGGCTGATGATGGCAACGGGAGAAATGGTATAAGGCACCGGGGGAGAAAGATGAAGATGAGAAACGTCTCGGAAAAGGATAGGGCGCGCAAAGTTGAAGAAGGTTTACGGATCGCATAAGGCTGACGATTGTAATTTATTAAGAGATGACGCGCGAGGACGAGAAGGCTTTTTATCTTCATCCAGGGCGCACATGAAGATTTATGTTGAAGAAGCGGTATCGACTTATTATTCATACCATGAAACACGCAAGCTGATACTATTCTTGTAAGTTTTAATCAACGAGCACTGGCCTACATGCGAGAATTACTAATGCAATGAAAATCCTCAAAGATATGGCGGTCGCACGCAAAGACAAATCAGTAGGTATATATGGTGTTGAGAAGGATACGCGCGAGCTTCAGTAACGTCATGTCCAATCTCGTCGCTTCTCGTCATATCTTCCTTATATTTTGCCATAGCGAAGAGTAGCAGCAGTTGCACTCTTTTTCTCCGCAGGATTTCCTTTACCCTTCGACTATTGACTTTTAATGTTCGCGTCTCGCGGGAGCGAGCGAATATGGGGAAGAAAGGGACATAACAGGAAAGAAGAGAGAGTGCAGCGGAAGAAGCACCACTACGCGCTCACCTGTACATATACACTCGGATCCGCACTTTCCCTTCATCTCCTAACTATATATAGGTATAAGTAGGTGCGTACTGGCTCAGCTCAGGCGAGCGCAAAGGAAGCGAAGAAAGGAAGAAGCGCATTAACTGAATAGTGCCGTGGAAGGGAGCGAAGGAGAGAGAGAGAGAGAGAGAGAGAGAGAGAGAGAGAGAGAGAGAGTAAAGAAATGTATAAAGAGAAGAGAGGAGAAAGAACGGCCGAGCAAGTCTTACGCAAATCGGTTAACATCGTTTAACGTGAAAAATTCTCTAACACGATACACAACAGAGCGGAATGAAATTCGCGAAAGCATTGACCGGATCCGAAGTAGCGTAAGTAGTATTTAAATTGAAATTGAAGCTTTCTTGCCTCCATCTTCCCCTGAAATCAGCTCCCGGTCCTCGCTCGCACTTTCCATCTCTATTTCTCCGTTGTTCTTGCTCGACCTTTCAATACTCGCGTCTCTCTCGCCTTCTTTCCCTTCGTTTTTCTCCCGTTTCACTTTTCCATCTACTTTTCTCTCGCGCCTAATACCTTCCGGCTTCTCCCGCTCTCTTTTTTGTTCGCGCTTTTTCCTCCATTTCACAGATCTGTGCGCGAACGCGCGACTTCTTGCGAAACATCGAGAACGACGGCTTGAGCGCGAGCAATGCCTCGCACTTTCGAAATTGGCTCCCGAATCGCGCCAGGGATGATTTAGATAGACGTGTATTAGAGCCGCTTCCGGCGATCGAATCATAAATCCGCGTCTAGCTTTATCAGCGGCTTTATATACTGTATACTTTTTCTCTTCTTTTTCTGACAACAGGTTAAACGAGAGAAGATTAGCTCATCCCTAAATACATCTAACGACAAGAGTGTTTTCATTCCTTTTAAAACGACCCTATACAGTTTCGCTTAAAGCTCTTTAGTTTATTTAGAAAGAGTTTTTGTCTCTTAGAGTGCGCCGCGCGCTGCTTAACAACTCGCAAGTCCGAATGCATTAATTGTAAAGCGAGCGGACAAAGTCCGAGCAAAAAGAGAGATGGGTAGGATCAGCGCGCGCGCGCGCGCGTCGTGTTTTTATTCGTGTGCGAGAGCTGCTGGGCGAGTACCTATATTATGCACGCGAATCAGCCCCCGAGAAGGGGGCAAAAAATCAAGCTACTCGAAAGCGGACGAAAGCGCGCTGTATAGTATAGAAAACGAGATGGCCATTTACAATCGCCCGTAGGCGCCTAGCCAAGACTGATTTGAATGTGGATCGTCTTTATTGATAGAACGATATTATCGATGCAGTCCCTTCCTTCCGCGGTGTGCGGATTTCGCATACTCGCATGCATAATTTCGCGCTCATCGTCGGGCTTGCCGCCTGTAATACCGTCTCGCGTATAAGAAGGATACACCCGATACAGCGGGGACCGTGATACGCCCGCCTGCGGCCGCTGCGCTGTCCGTCCTTGTGTCGGTGCGTCTACGTGCGGATATATGCGGAGGAAACGAGCATAATGAAATTGTGCAACTTACATAACGAAGGCGAACATCCCGCAGACGGGCAGCGGATCCCTCTTTGCATACTTAGGCGTAGGCTAATGAGGCTGATCAGTAGCCCGGACATAGGAGTGGGGAGAATTAATTATTCCTGAATAAATTTCGAAATTACTCATACGTCCCTGATACTTATTTTGTTTATTTTCTTCAGGCCGCGCTACCACATGCGATAAACGCGAGGAAAAGCATGAAGAATGAAAGAAAGAGGAGATGATTGAATGTAAGATACACGATGAGTCATGAATTGCTACAAGTCCAAACGCCAATAAAAGTCATGGCTTGATGACTAAATTAGCCGTACGTGTATAGCCTACGCTATGCAGCAAGCGCAAGAAAGTTTTTTTTTTACTTTATTGAGCGCTGTAGCTAATGTTAGACAATGTCGCAGAACAAATGTATTGAACCGGAAGGGTGTGTTCTAGTTAAATTTTCAATTGAATTAAATCATTTTTAGATTAATTCTGCACTTGTGTATTTTATTCTTGGAGAGACTGTGCGCTATTGTACCTATGCATTTTTTCCACAGGAAATGAATTACGCTATTCTATCAATAATTATAATATTCATACGCGACATAAGACATGTATGCATAAATACGCGAATACTTATCTAATATATGATGCACGCAAAATTGTACACTGCGCTGTCGATTAAAATTACAGACTTGAACTGCAGAAATTTCGAGAACGAAAATAACATACTATAACGAAGCTCCGAGCTCGGAGGTCAACAGGGGTCGAATCGTTTCTGCGCGTGATATCTGCGAGTAGTACTTTATGTCGCTGGGACCTGAGAGAACGAGAGATCCACCAACTGACGCGTTGTTAGCAACTATATGTCGGTGTTGAGCGTAAGTAAGTGCGAGGCATTCGTGACGAGTCATCGCTGCGGCGACATGTCACCGTTCCCGGAATTTAAGCCAGAATTTAAGCCGAGCGGCTTTGATCAGTCCCCCGCCAACCGCATCTAGCCTTTTATAAACGTTAAGTCATGCTTGCTGAGTAAGTTTATGATGCATCATTCGGCCGGCATTATGAGGGTTGCCCCCGATTTCACGCATATACGCGCGCAGGCTTATATTAGAATTTTCAGTAGGCGAGAAAAGAAGGACGAAATTAATGTCATTAATTAACAGGAGTTTCGATACCATCTGAAATGTATATACACGACTGTCACGCGCAATTACAGATGATGAAAAGCTCTTTAATTACGGATTCGATGCGCGGTTCGATATCGTATACGGCGGTGTCGGTAGTCGGTATAGAGGTACGTTTGTTTGCTCGATCACATATATGTGATACCTCAAACGGTTCTCCATTTGCGCCATTATATCCTGATGCACTTTGAGACATAAGTATACGTATCGCTCGGTAAATATGCTGATGCGTATCTACAAACGCAGGATGATTAAACATCAACATTCTGTAGCATACACCCGAGCTTTGAAGGTAAACCTACATAAGCTATTCACGTCCGTATATTAACGGAAACTGATTTTCCATTAGCGTACATGATGGGTATAATATAATAGGCAACCAATATACCCTTAGCTTAAAAGAAAATCTAGAAATTAAAAAAAAACACGATATGTACCTATTTATCAGTTAAAAATTACATCAAGAACGTTTACGTAAAAGCTTATAGAATACGAAGGTAGGTTAAGAGATGTTCTATACGTATCAACGCGGCAAATGGTATAATGCTCCGCGCAGTCTACAATCAATCGTCTCGCCCAGAGTAAAGCTGCGCAGTTTCCAGACGTGAATCTCTCAATTAATCAGTGATGGTGGCTTTTTAATTCGAGTACTTACGATAGGTCTACATCTATATAACCAGTCTGCAGTCTCGTTGCATGCAATCGCGCACATGCAGCAGTTTATGCACTCGCGGCTGAGTAGATTTTTTGTTTCCTCATCCCTGTCCCTATGTTGGCCGCACGACGACGCGTTATTAAAGCCCGGCTATTCCCGTCAGTTATAACAAGATCATCCTGTCTAAGAGCAAAAAGAACAAGAGAGGAGGAGGAGGAGGAGGAGGAGGAGAGGAGAAAAGAGACGAAGCAGGCGGTCGAGGGGATGAGCGCGCGAGTGAGCGCAGGCTCGTGTTATTCTTAACGGGGCGTCCATTGTGTTCTCGCGGCGAGCATAGTGCGGCACGGGTGGCGCCCGGCACGCGTAAGATAATTTTTCAAATATTGACAGATGGCTTAGAGCACGCGCCCGCGCGGCTATACGCGTGGAAGGCTTTTGCCGGTGGTCAGTATATACGTATTACACGAGAGCGTGCTATAGGCCGTTAAACATTTTGATGCGTACGTCGGACAACAACAGTAGCTGCAGTATAACAGTCTTTGACCTGTGCCCGCGCAGCATTATCCGATAGAGAATTCATGGGGCGCGCTTGCGGGATGTGCCGACTTGCTTTATTCTTAGAGTAGACTTAAACTTTCATCATATATGATCGGAATAGATTGTGTAATTGCCGCCGTGCTACTCTCTCGTTTTCATGAGTTTCATCGCTAATAGATCGCTATAATCAATTCGAAGTAAAAGAATTCATGCTTCTGCGTATTAAAATCTGATCAGAGAACGCATTTAAACGCACGAGCTTGTTTAAGTTTCAGTGGATTATATAAAAAGTTACAAAATAAATGATAGCATGAAAAGCAATCGTCTGTCTGACAACGAGGAGCGAGGCAGCCGAGTATATAGCTCATGGAGAGGCAGTGTGCCTGCACGCGGCTTTACGAAATCAATTCAATCAAGAAAACATGCGTCACGCGTCGCCAAGTAAACTAAAACCGCTCTACCAGCTCTGCGTAGAAAGTACATTTCGTACGCGTCCCGCCTACTCGTCTCGCAATAAGCAGCAGTGGCAGTGACGATTTTCCGCAAGCTCAGAGCCTATACATGCAGAGCTAGCTCGAGAAAGCTCAAGGAAATCTGTAGGCGCGACACGCGCCAAAGCTATACGGGGGGATAGCTGTTTGTGCGTCTGTTTTGTTCGCCGGGCTGGAAGAGTATCTATATAAAGCGCGAATGAGCTTCTCTGTCCTCGACGTTACGTTGAATACATGCGCCACCCATTTAGACATTGAAAAAGAGAACTCGTAACGAGGATAAACATATCTAGTCCAGAGATGATTTCGAAGACCTGCTGAGCGTATCAATGTGTAGATGTGGAAGATGCGGGGGCTACAGGGATCAGCGATCGCTTTTTTTCGACGATAGTGTCGGTATATAACGCGGACACCCACACCCCCGAGTCGCAATTACACATTCTTCGTGATGTTTGCAATGCTAGATTATATACTTAGTTTACACGCGCGCACGACACCATTATATCGATAGGCAAACTCGCGGCAAAGGGAATACAGTGACCGACGACTGAACAATGTAATTGAATGAGATATAACCGGAGTTGAGGCACGAACAGGAACTCGCGTGTGCTTGTAGAGCAAGCGTAGACGCTTAGCAATCTCTCTGCACACGATACATTATATGCATAACACAAGCTCTCTGTTTCGATCGAACGTACACGCATCTTCGAGAAATAAGTTAACGCGAGAAAATTCAAATCGTCCTATCGCCCGGCCATTTCCTTGACCACATCGATGTATATAAGACTGCCACAGGCGAATGGTATAGCTGTGGTTTGGCTGCGGCAGTTTTGAGTTGACTGATGCGGGGGGGGGGGGGGGGAGCGCGCGTATGGCGCTTATATATACATGGCAGCGAGCGGAAATTTAATCACGGCCCTCGGCTCCTCGCCGACGTCGTTATTTTTTCCCCGGCCAAGCTCGATCTGACAGGGTGAAAAGCGACCCTCGATTTCCTCATTCATCCATCCGGAAAGCTAGCTCTCGCCTTGCCCGCTTTTCCCTCGCAGTAGTTCGCGGCTCTCGACCGGCCGCGGGCGTGTAAGAATTATACATATACACATTGTCGTGGTTCGCGAAAATCTTCGAGCGATTTATAAACGTCTCGCGCGCGCCTGCTATGCGCGAGGACTGATGAGATATTTCTGACCCAGTCGAGTATAGTAGTATAGAGCCTGATGCAGGTCGACGGCTATTCTTTCGCCTCTATTATAGGTGTATATATATATATATATATATATATATACCGCTCGACGCCGTGCCGCCGCGTTATCGAGCTTTCCGTCCGATTGCTATCTATCTGGAATCTCGACTCGAAAGAGGGGACTGCAGCTGACGCGAGTCCAGGACTTTTTTGCCCCTTCGGTTTCTATAGGTATACACTCGTATAGAGAGCACAGAGCCTGTCCACCTATAGGTCGCGACTTTTTCAGGCCACGCGTGCAGGCCTTCTGTTCGGCGGCGCCGCGAGACTCGAGAGCGCGGGAGAAGGATATCGCAGATTGAGAGCAGCGACGCTTGCATTGTATATTGTATACGCGAGTATCTACACGTAGCGGCTATAGGGCTCCCTTTAAGACGACAAGCCCGAGCAGGAGGACGAGGGTGATTTATAACGCGCGCAGGACGCAAAGGGTATGATTTATCGAGGATATTTCAGCGATGCAAAATTTGATAAACTGCAGCACTCGGTATACGTATCGGCTTTCCCCGCGTGGCCCTCCTCCCTGAAAATTAAGAAGTTTGCCAGCAGCATACAGTGCCGCGCGTGATTGATTTCCGTGGGCCCCTCCGTTTTACCGCTGTGTCACGACTCTTGTGTTCTTCTGCCTATGTGCGCCTCGAGTGTCCGCGTGTACGACTTTTTTGCGAGCCGCGACGCTGCTGCTTCCGTGCCCCGAGGCTGATACATTATTTTCTATCGCGATGAACTCGAGAACGAAGGCGAGACGCCATGTTTATGCTTCGGCTGTCGCTGCCGCTGCGTATAAGAGGGTGGAGACGTCAGCGGGGGAGGGCTTTCCCCGGCAGCGATTCTTTTCTGGCGAGTAAGCGAAAATTGAAAGGAACGTACGAGCGAACGGCTGTGTTACGGCTTCGTTTGCAGGCAATCGGCCGTAGTGCGCTGTTTATTGGGAAGAGGGTCTGATCCCAGGGTTTTTTGTCGCTCCAAGAGTTTATGATGCACAGTGTGCAACAAAGTTCTGCTTTTTTTTTTTTTTTTAACAAAAAACAAAATAACGTATCCATCGCATTGCGATGCCGCGCGCAGTCTCTCCCCAGGTAGTTACACATTCGATCGGTGCAACGCAAAAGAGAAGAGAGGAGAGAAGGGCAGAGAAGTAGAGCGACAGCCGCTCGAATGTCGGCAAAGTTTCCCTCTCTCGTCGTCCTCTTTCTCGCTCTCTCCCTCTATCTCCTCCCTTCTCGAATCCAGTGCAGGCAGCGAGCGCGGAGAGTTAATTAATCGCAATTAGGGCCGATTCCACTATCTGGATTCTAATTGAGACTTTTACAAAGGCGCGTCTTGAGCGGATGTGGCTCGTGCGGTTCAACTCGCTACTATACTCACTGTCGGCGGCGGAGCGGCTCGAGGCCGGCGCTTCGCTGCACCAACTCCGCCGATTCTCCCCTGGGATAATCAAGACGAGCGAGGGCACGAGACCAAAAGAGGAATAGAGATAGAGAGAGAGAGAGAGAGAGAGAGAGCGCTCGAGATGGACGATGCTCTCCCGTGCGCGGAGCGCGTACGCGCTCTTTAAAAGCACGACTCCCTCCCCTAGATACATTTTAGCTTTTTACGCGCGCGGCTGCACATTCATTGTCTCCCCGCGCAGCTCCGCTCGTCGTTTTTTTCCTTGTGTGTAGCGCGCCTCGCGTATTTTACTTTTTGCTCTCGACTTTTATACCTTGCTCGCGTATAACCTCCGGTTTGCTTAGCGCTCGTATAATTGATAAGGGTGAGAGAGCGAAGCACCGAGGCGTACAGGCGAGCGCGCAATCGGAGCCGTTCATTTTGAGGGGGGAGGAGGGAAGCAGGGTCAGAACAGTTGTTGTAACGAAGCGCGACAGTGGAAAACACTTTTGACGAATGAATTATGTAAGCGGGAAAAATCACGGCGAACTCGCGGTTATAGAGCCACGATACCGCTGCGCTAGGATTTAGTTTAACAGAATGGACTAGCTGCTATATTATAGACGGTGACGGGAATCGGGCTTCTGTGCGGCGAATTATTCGGAACAGAGCTTAAAGTCTAGTGTTTTTTCACTTACGTTACGGCAGTGAGTATATTGCTTCAGTTGCGTGGACCAGTTTTTCATGACAATTAATACGTATGCTCGTGCACATATATAGGTATAACGAGCTATGAAGGGCGCGAGAGACTATACGCAAAACAAGGAAAGAGAGAATCAGAGAGAGAGTGAGAGAGTTGTAGGCGCGCATCCAATGGATGTATATACAGAGGGAGAGCGAGACCTGCGAGCGGTAAACATCACGGCGTTGCCGCAGCCATACCCAAGAGGCTTTTAAAAAAGCATTTGAAGAGATAAATTACACCAAAAAAATGGTCCTGATGGACGACGCGAGGCACTTTCCCTCTCCCGCACTATTTATCTGCGCGCACGTATGTGTGCGCGCGTGTGTAATGTGCTCTTTTTTGTTCTCCTCCTCGTCGTCATCATATCCCGCATATTCTCGTGATTCCACAGGCTCAGCCACGCGTTCTTTTTTTTCGGAGCATAACGCGCGGCTCTGAAAGTTTTTTCCAGTGTATGCGCAATACGAGGGAGAGAAGAAACAAGCCCGACTGCTGCCGCCGCCGCTGCTGCTGTGCTGCTGCTGCTGCTTCTGTTGTGGTGGCGGCGACGGCGACGGCGGCGGCGCAACATAAAATTGCCATTACCAGACGGTCATACACGTGCCGCCGCGAGTTATTCGAGTTATGATCTAGAAAAAAAAGGACGAAATGCGAGTATGTGGAGAGAGAAGACAAGAATTTATATGGAGGTATAGTGAAAGATGGAATGCAGGAACAAAAGAAGAAAGGCATGGGGGGAGGGGGGAGGGGAGTACTCGATATAAAAACGGTCGCAAATATTTATAACAGAAGAGCCGGAGGGCACCTATATAATCAATCATACGAGCGGTGCAACATCATTCCGTTTTTATAACCCGATAGAATAGATCTGATTACGCATTTATACACATCATTCGTATACGTTTATAGAATCGACGGGAAATTTACTTTTAGTTCGTCGATAGTTATAATGGAAGGGTTATTTTTTTTAAACGCTCGAAAATATAAGATGAACTGCAATTTCATATGTGCCGAATTTACTTTTTTGTACGACGCAAAATAAGTTTTATAATGAAAAACAGCAACAAGAAAGGAAAGAATGTCAATTTGAAAATATTTTTCAACGAGTACGAAGTCTTTTGTGAAAACAATACTGCAGTCATATCTGCATAATATTTATTTTATACGTACAGCCTTATAAAGAACACGATTTATTAAAATTTTAAAAATACAAACACAACGGATGAAATAAAGCCAGTGATTCTCCTGTAATTTGAATTTTACAACAACAAACAAGCTATTGGACTCATCGTCGCAGTGCAGATATTGTACCACTCACTGCTCTATCCGTCTCTCTTCATTTTTTCAACTCGCTAGCTGTACCATCCTTTCTTGCTTTCTCACAGCTCGCTCTTGCGCTAAACTTTATTTACTCCATCTTTTTCCCCTTTCTTCCCTCCCGCCGCGCGCTCTCCGCGAGGAAGACTAAGCTTCCATGAGGGAGCTTACGCGAATTTATTGCCCACCGCTGAAATACGCAAAAACGGAGAGGGGCGGACCTGGCTGTGCACACACTTAGGTACGTATGGTTCTCCGCAGGTATATATATATATATATATATATATATATATATATATACGTTGCATACATGGGGCTCCCATCCAGCCGGCTTCTGCCGCTACCGCCGCCACTACTGCTGCTGCTGGATGAGCGATGAAAACATGGAGCGTGGAAGAGTGCTCTACTTCGAAGAGCAACAAGAGTGCGAATTTTCAGGTGAGCTACGTCGCGCGCAGCCGCAATGCTCCAGTAGGTATATGGGCACGCTCCGCAAGAAAGCTCTTACTCCTTCTACCCCTCTCTTCCTTCTCTCCGATCCTTCCTCTACGTCTCACTCCTGTTGCTACCGGCTCGTACGTAGAAGACGGCTGAATTGAAAATAAAGGATAGAAAATGGAAAAGCACGGAGCGATTGACCTATTTATGTGAAATCTTGGCTACGTATTCGAACAAAACGCGCCTGTGAACATAATATAATGCCGCGTGTTTTTCTGGGAACCTCGAGATAAGCGTCTATTTTACGGACTTTCGAAGGAAAGATTTGATGTCTCTATTTCCAAAATTACAGCTCTGTGTATATCAAGATTTATCGGCAACGCATTTGCCGAAGAGAGTGAAATCCTATTATTAAGACCTAGCCTCGTTTAAAACGGCAGATTCTAACGTGAATTATGAGGGTTCTAGAGATCGCACGTAATACCTCCTTCAACCGTATACTGTGCGGGATATAATAGACGAATTAAAGTGCTAAAAAAGTCATAAAATCACGTTACGGCCCGTTTTATCGGGGCGTTTCAAGCTTGCTCTTTTACGTACCTCGAAAAGAATAGTAATTTCCCGCGTGAGGAACAACAGTCATTTCCGAAAAAAAAAAGAATCTGCCTGACAGAAGAAAGGAGAAAGAGAGGAAATTACAAAAGTATGAGTGCGTGCATGAAAAAGAACGAGGGCACTCCTTTCTTTTGTTACAATAAGCATACGCACGCGTGTGCGCAAATTAAGCCCTCGTCGTCATAAATGACGCTCGCGTCAGCGTATAATAATCGACGCAGCCCAGCAGTTCGCCAAGCATTTTTACAAACTCGAGAAATAAACGAAATTAATTTCGAAAAATATTGCCTTTGGACGTTTAGCCAAGTCGTAAAAAGTCACGCTCAATCGAGTTTGTATAGGCGTCTTCTTCTCTCTGTATATATACCTGCTCCTTCGCGCCGACCGAGTACATCGAGTACATCGACACGCTATTTCGGTTCTTTTCATGCGCGTGCGAGCATAATCGAGTGTGATAAATTTTCTCCGACATCGCCTCTTATATTATATACCGAATAGCTAGCTAGCTATAGCTGCATCACGCATGTGTTATTTTTTCACAACTCACGACGACCTTGCAAATTGTATAAACAATTTTAAATAAACGACACTCGAGAAACAGTAATCGAAAATGATCAATATGAGCCGAGCAATTTTCGACGATTGCTTCCCTTATTACACAAGAGCTTTGAAGGTAACTGGTAAGTAATAATAAACTCGCGCTTTCTCTTAATGCGACTGTCGATCGCTCGGGCTGAATTCCTGCATTCGCCAAAAGCGAAAGATAGACCTAGACAGTTGGGGAAAGCAAGGAAGAAGCGGGGGGATGGGGGAGGGAAAGCGAGCGAGCCGGATAGAGAAAGAGTGCAACTTTGCAATCTCGGGGAATTTCGAAGTCACGCGGAAGGGAACGAGGGCAATTCGCTTTCGTACAATTTTCCCCCAGCACAAACAAGGAGCGCAAAGAAGCTCCCCCTCTCTTCTTCTCCCGGCGGGAGTTTTTCCCAACTTCTGGACAAAGAAAAATTCAAAGTAATTCCGCAATTTCTCGTCTCTTTACCACTCTTTTTTTTATTCTGCTCCTTCCCTGTCCTCTCGGCGTGCTCTCTTCTTCTACTTCTCCCCCTCATTTTCCTTTTTTTCAATTAGATCGTTTTCCTTCGAACAAAAAGAAACTTGCCCTCCCAGAGCTCCCTGCCGCGGATAAACTCTGCGCTGACCGTTTCGTCATAATGCACAAAAGTCACGCTACCATCATCCGTCATTAGTTCCCAGGACCTACTTATATATTTTAATGAGACATGCTCCTTTTGTGTGCAGTTTCTGATTCTGCAAATTCAGCGAAATAACATTGACTATACAGAATCTATAGGTATAAATATTTATTCAAGGGAATCTTAGCACTATCGGAAAATACGTCCGCAAGTATTTATGAGACCTACGAAAATAGACGCGTTGACGTACGCGCGTGCGAGAGCCAAAGAGAGGGAGAGAATCGTTTCAGCGTAAACGGAGCGGCTATAAACTCAGCGAGACGGAGTATGTGTATTGTGTACACTGCACGCAAGGAAAGGAAAGAGATGAATGTGGCGCGGTATAGTGGATCAGTTTCGCGGGCCGTCGAGCATTGGGCGGCTGTACACCGAAAAACTTGCTCGTACAGAGACGCCGTGGCTATAGCCCGACCGATACGGGCATTTGTAATGTAAACACGAGTGTTTCATTCAATACCGCAATCCTTGCGTTCGCACGCGGCGTAAAGTTTCGCCTCTACGGCCCATTTTCTCTTTGAACGCTTCTTTCAGCTCCTCTTTCTTTCGGCTCACACGCACAGATTACCAGCTATCATCGAGTGCGAAAGAACAGCCAAGCCTCGTCGGCCTTTAAAACGTATACGAGCTGAATGGTGAAGCACTTTCCAAGGGCCGCGCACGAAAAAATTATACACGCGTGTTTACGGCCTCTCGTCTCTTTTTTTTGGATTTCGTCGAGCCGACGCTGTGGCTCTACATTATAACGCACAGCTCGGGTGAGAAAGTCAACGCTTGCAGCCAGCTCAAAAGAGTTCACTTGTTTGCTCTTGTCGTATATAGGCGCCGCGTCGCGTGTAATTGTAGGCTGGCAAGTGTGAGAGATGCGTTGCAAGCGATTACGCGCGTTACACGGGTAAGTGCACACCGTGAAAGTATGCTCAGGAGAGAGGGCGGCCCAAGTGTCGCGGCAAAACGATAACGTGCACTTATCACGCTGCTAATAATTAATTGACGCCTCTGATAAACTCGCAGATAAACTGGGCTTGACGCGCGTTTTTTCTCATTCCATGGCCCTATTACTTACATATATATATATAAAGAGCGAAATACAGAATTACCCTGATGTAGCCTCATAGAATTTTTATATTTTATTTCGTTCGCACGAGTCGTATTATAAGATTTATGCGCGGTCCTCAGACGGCACGACGTTCGTTAAGTCAAGCCGGCCAAATGAGAAAGTTTCCCATGTCAGTATATGCATGGGCTCTAAGAGAAAAGGCGCAAAAAGAGCAACTCGTATATGTACCATAACAGAAGGCGAAGAAGCGGCTATACGCACGAGTAAATAAAAGAGCAGCAGTAGCAGCAACTCCTTGCGTGCATATATCGTTAACGCGCGTAAACGACGATTTCGTGACTTCCATCCGAATGAGTTACGCAAATACGTGAAAAAAAAAGCGAGCAATAAGGGGGAGGGAGCGTCGCTGGCACGCGCTCGCTGCAGCAGCACAATACACAAAACGAGAAAGCGCGCGAGCGTGGCACGTGACGGCAAGATTAAATATCCTGTATAGAGTGCAGTTTATCGGTGATCCTCGAACGCGCATGTGTACAAGGGGAGCTATATAGCGCCACCCACGCTAATCGTGCATTTCAGCGCCATACAGCACACACAATACACACGAGCGCGCCTGCGCTGCGCGTGATCTTATCACGAGGCACGAAAAGAGTGAGAACTAAAGCGCTGGCACGAAGCACACGGAGGAAAAGAGTATGAAAGCACGGCAGCCGTCGGTATATATACCTATATATATATATATATATATATATATATATATACACGTATACGCACCAGCTGCGTGACCGCTCGATTCCGCAAGTTTCACCGCAATATAAAAGTCCCCCTCGTCGTCATTATTTGACGCTTTGCGTCGAAAGCCTTGTATATACGGGGTACTGCAGAAGGTCTAAGGGAGAGAGACTCTATACCGTATACGCCATCCGAATGTCTCATAAATTCTTCATGGCGATCTGCCTTATATATATACGAGTGTGTACACACGCACACATCACGCGAAGCGAGTAATCTCGAGGATACTAATCGTCAAGATAGCATTGGCGTGTATGTATGTGTGAGTGCGTATGCGCGTGAGATTCAAAGAAAATCTTGGATTATCAGCATGGCGTAATTGCTATATAGTAGAAGTCGCTATCATTAATGGGTTATTGTAGTTACCTATCGCTTGTCACCATCGTCAGAGTTGTCTTATTAATGGATGCACGGAGAAGTAGCACAGAGCATATTAATCACAAATGTTAATCCCTTTCATCAAATTTAGCTATATCCAAAATTCAAATATATAAGGTAAAAAATGGTTGGTAGATGTAGAATACATGCACTGCGCTTAATGGAAATGAACGAGAACGGAGGGGCCAATCCACAGACACACACTGCGCTGCAGGCGTCTGACGTATCGTTCATAATCGCGCCTTTGATGAATTTAATGACTCCCGAGCTTTGCTGTACGGCGCAAACCTCGTCGCAAACGGCTCAACAGCACTGGAATCTGAATATGCGTGCGAGCACAGCGTGTGAAGGGAGATTTTGCATATACATCCGACAAGCCAGCAGCAACGAACGCACATGTTGGTAAATACGTGCATGAATCAATGGAAAAGCTCAGGCAGTGCGCGCGAGCTTAATGAAGCTCTATCCCCCTGTGTGCGCCCCTTACTCTTTCCAGCTCTCTGTTTCCGCGAGAGAGAGAGAGAGAGAGAGAGAGAGAGAGAGAGAGAGAGAGAGAGAGCTTCGATTCGGCCCAGACTGCGGGTGTGTCTGCTCCCTTTCGATGCTATGAACTAGACAGAGAGAGGGGGAAAAGGAGGGGAGGCTGTGGTGATATTCACGGGAGAGCGTAAATTGGAAACTTAAGAGAGGGAGAGAGAGAGAGAGCCGAGGGAAGTGGCGCGGAGAAGAGCAGAGAACTGAATTTACTTGTCTGCACTTTACCTCCGGTTGCGCTCTGTTCCACACAAGCGCGGTCGTGTGGCGACTACCACTGCACGATTTCTCGCGCGCTGCCCACAATTACGTCTGCGCATCTCTCTCTCTCTCTCTCTCTCTCTCTATTCACTTTTCTTTTCCGCGCCCCCTTCCTTTCTCTTTCCCGACATTTTCTCGCTCGCAAATTACGAAGCTGAAATAGGACGTAGCATCGCAAGCGAAAAAGGCCGGCTGCAGCAGTCTGATGACTGACGCAGACGAGGCCGGATTTTTTTCCTATTTCCGCGTGTTACCTATGCATCGAAAGATAATCTACATTCGAACTGAATTTTCGAGTCTCGACAAAGAAAAAGGCCCCTGTGCCTCTTTCTCTCGCTCTCTTCCGTTGCTAGCACTTTTTTCTGGGTTACTTCACTCCCACACGCGCTGTCTGCTCTCCTTCGCTAGGTGTATTGGTATAGGTGTGCGCGTACAGCCGTCACTGCTGCGGGCGCGCAGATGGCATGGCTCTTCGTTGATTGCACAGTGGGATTTCTCGAATTACGCGATGGTAAGAGAAAAAACGAGGCCGAGAGCCCTTGGATGAAGTTGGAGGGAGGAGAAAAACTCGTTAATTTCGGATTGCACGCGCACCGAATCCTCTCTCGTCGACGTGTTCGCTCGCGCTGGTTTTAATGTTTGCTCGGCGGCTTGCACGTCTCAATAATTATATGGTAAACGCGATTCGGTACGCTTTGATGTTTAGGGATTTTCTCGTTAGTGTTTCACTGGATTTCGTTTGATTTGAACGCTTGGCTTGCTTGGCTCATTGGGCGTAACGATTGGAAATTAATAAAATGCCCGAATCTCCGATCGGAGGGAAAATTCCGCAAAGACACATTTCATTTAAAAGAGTATATGAGCGCGAAAAGCCAGCTGAGCCATCCTAACATAGAAACAGGTGGGCGATGAAACTTCGTTAGGTTCGTCCGATAAATCGGTAATTTTTGGAGAAGTGCAAAAGATTTTTATTCGGCATCGAATTGCCACTACGCTGATATGCTCATACAGGCATTCGTGAAAAGTTGCTTCCATATGCGATATGTACAGTATATTCACTATTATATGCCGTTTGGTGGGCAAACGCTCATAAGTAATTTACAAAAAAAAATAAATCTGGGATAGACGCATAACCGTAACGATCACATCGGTGCGCGAAGTATGCGCGAACCGCGCTATAAGTCCAAAGAGGGAGAGCGAGAAACACCTATACACAGCGCGCAAGTGTGCGTATACAAAGAGGGGCGGGTTGCGCGGTAGCAGTGGTACATATAGAAGCTAGCGGAGGGCTTTAATTGATTTTTCCGCCTTAATTAAGGTTATGTTCATTGCATATTCATTGCGAGCGTGCGGGTACGGCAAAGGCGGTGGTTGTGGCGGTGGTAGAGGTCCTCAGTTCTCTCCCTCTCCTTTTCCTTCTCCCTCTCCCTCTCCCTCTCCCTCTCTCGCTCTTACGCGCGCGCGCAGAATCACCGGATTTACCAAAGTTACGTACGACAGGCTTAGCGGCGTTAAGCTTCGCGCATCAAATTCACTACCCTCTGATTGGATCGGCCCCTCAAGATCCAGCGGGCTCACATTCTCTCCTTCTCTATCTCGGCACATCTATATATCCGACTCTCGCTCTCAACTTCCTATCTCTACCTCGTTCTCCGACCTGCACTCGGTACAGTGGAGAGGAGGTAGCAGGATAGCTGCGCAGACACACGCATACACACAGGATCCTGCAGGGGTAACCGAGAGAATCGTAACACAGGACTGTCGTAACCTGTCTGACGCATTAACGTCGTCTCTGCGTGTGTGTGTGGGCGCGCGCGCATGCCTGACAGAGAGAGAGAGAGAGAGAGAGAGAGAGAGAGAGAGAGAGAGAGAGAGAGAGAGAGAGAGAGACAGAGAGAGAGACTGCTTTATGACTGGTACGTACACCTCAGTGCTACACGTACGTGTACACAGATATCTCGAGCTCGCGCGCTTAATGTCGACGAGACACCCAACCTCTACGACGACGACAGCCCGTTGCCACGAGCATGTCTGCCGCCGCCGCTGTTCTTCCTCATGCGCGACTACAGGACGATTTCGTAGAAGCGGTTTCCGTCCGCGGTGCAGGAGGAGATGCTTCTCTCTCTCTCTCTCTCTCTCTCTCTCTCTCTCTCTCTCTCTCTCTGAGCATGAGCTTTTACGAGCGAGACGCGAGAGAAAGAGATGACGTGAACGAAGGGAGCCTGAGATATCGCCGAGGGAATCGCCTGTTGAGATGCCTTAATTCGATGGGGGTGGTTGCTGCGGCGAAGGAAGAGTTCAGAGTGCCACGATTGGGAGACGATAAAGAGAACTAGGAATGTGGAGATTCTCAGGCATCCGACGAGAACTTAGACTTTGCACACTGTTTGTGTAGCAAAAAATGTTTTATTTATGCAAGATTCTATAGCTGAACTTGACTATATGAGGAAAAAACGTGAAAAAATCCCTTTCCAGGGTCGAAAAAACGAGTAAAAAAAAATCATAGGGCACGCGGCTGCAAAGATTTTCTAATTCTATATGTTTAAAATAATGCAAAATCACTTTCCAACATTTAAAAAGTACCTTGTGACACAAACATTTTTTTTTTTTTTAATTAAAGCTCTTTTACTGTACTTTCACCCCAGTAATCTGGATTTTCCGTTTGCGCCTTCGGCAATTACGTACATGCCATTGAACAAAGGTTATTTTTGGTTAAATTTAAAGGGCCTAGAAAACAGTGTCACAAGGTACTTTGTCCTCTCAAAGATCCTGGATGCTGATGACAAGATTTTAAAACTAGTCTTTACAAGCTTCTCTTGTTCGCAACGGAGCGTCGTGGCTCGCTTATCAATTATTCACCCGTTGGCCGCGGCCAAGCATAAAGGGATAAGCCTAAAGGGGTTAATAACTGGAATTAGAGCACTAATTACTATCTACCTCTCCTCGGCTCATAAGTCAATCGCTGCGTGTTTATATGCAAAGAAAAGATTTACGTGGAAAGTTACTTAATTGATATTCTTAGTATATTTATTCCTAGACTATAAACTAACGTTTGAATTTTGCATTATTTGACGATATTGAATTTTTAAAATACAAATATTATTTTTTTAATATTAAATTATAAATATGTACATAAAATTTACTCACAGTATAGTGCATTCTATTCCTCTATTTCCCACGCGTTATGTCTGCCAGTTATTTGTAAGACTGAAAAAGAAATCGCAAATCGTTAAGATTTCATTTTGCTTTTTAATCTATTGTTAAACAAATTTAGAATCCCATAGAATCGATGGTAGTTGACAAATTAGTAAAAATTCAAAATATATTTATTGAATTTCACGTAAGTTTAGAGAAACCGGCAATAATGCAGATATCGGTTACTATACACGGAGGTACTTTATCCATCAATCCATCAAAATCAAATAAAGGATTTAAAATGGCTGGTTGGGATGGGATGATATAAATAATACCCACAAAAAATTGAAAGCCAACGTCATACCCAAAAAAATAGTCTGCACAAAAACCTATGCGCCAGAGAGTGGGGGATTCGAATAACAGAGGCAACTTGGGGCAACGAAGGCTAACCAAAGGGAGAGCGGAGCAGAATGAGAGAGAGAGAGAGAGAGAATACAGTGTCCCTCGGGGATGTCGGGGTGTGGGCAAGGGTGTATAAGCCGTGGCATGGCAGAGGCGGCTGCACGATATTATTGTGCGCGTTGGCTGACTCACAGCTCAACTGTGTGTTCATCCGTCCGCCTGTCCGTGTGCGCACGTACGCGCACGTCCGTAAGGGGCACAGCTCATTAAGGGACACACGCTATCGCTCGCTGCTGCCTCGCTCTGGATCGTCGCCGTCGTCCTCCTCCTCATATAACGTCATAAATATCAAATGTACATATGTCCGTGTATCCGCGCGCACGTTTATAGCTGTGTACCTCTCTGTGTATGCCTATCTGAGTGTACACACAAGTTGCCCGAGTGGCCCAGAGGCGAAAGGTTTTGTGTTTCAAAATTTGATTTGTCCCTCTTTCCAACCCGCGGATCCCCTCGTGCTTTGGTTTTATGTCCACGCTAGAGATGCCCGCTGGGTTTACAAACCTCCTACCTCGACGTGATCTTTTTCACTTCTTTTTTTTCCTATTTTTTTATTCCGCAGCACGGTTGCTGCGGCTGCACTCGTTTGAAATTCGGCTTTGTCTTTACTACAAGTGTTGAATTATTTAAATCATGTCGTGGCAGGCTTTTGAGTTTAATTTATTGTCGAATATCGAGTGGCTATTCTATAAGATAGATGAAAAAAAGGTAAATAATAAATTGTTGAACACCGACTAATCTTGAAAAAAGAGAAACGGAGAGGCGAACAATTGAAAAAAATCACAAATTAATTTTCAATTTTAATTAATTCGCTGAAGGAGCAATTTTTTCAGTCTTCCGACAATATATACTTCTTTTATTTTAACCGAGTTCTTCTTATTTCAAATACCCATCAAATTTAGCGTGCTTACAAAAATGCTACAGTAATAAAAATATATAATTAAAATCTTCAAGATATACTCATACATGAGCATTAATATCGGATCAAACAATGTGATAGAAAGATTCGTAAAACATGTATAGGTTATCTAGCAAATTCAAAGTATAATAGGGTCGCGGTGCTCCCGACGGCACAGTGCATACTTGCTAAATGCTACCACGCCCCAATTTTCAATACGAAATTTGATTACTTGAATTTTGTAATTATAGCAATGAATATGAAAATATCGATTTCTTAAAGAAATTGACGAAGTTGAAGAGGTGCTGGAAAAAATTTGATAACCAGTTATATTCTTTAATTCTTCTGAATATATTATAGGAAAAGCTCGAGGAAAAGTTTACAGCTCGAATTAATACGCGTTTTAATTAGAGTAAAGATGAAAGTTGACACTCTCTACGTTTGTTGAATAGCTAATATAACTTTTACCTGCGGGGGTACGATTATACTTAAACAGTGTGCTTGGTTCTTATCTGACTTGGAATGAAAATCCTACTATCCTGAGTTAACTCCGTCTAAAATAAAAATGAAAAGCTTCTTTCTTCTGTCGCGCGACTTTTAATTATAACTAGGACAGAAAGAAAAAGAGCGGAAGGTAGAGTAGACGGGCAGAAAAGGAGATTAGAGCCTCTTGAGTCTAATGAGGTTGTAACTGGCAAGTAATTACATTACGTGTTATTGCGCGAATGAGTCGCGCCCTGCGACTCTTGCTTCCATAATCCATATCTTGGCTAAAGATATCCCTGGTTATATCGATCACGATTCTCGCCTTATTTTTCGGCGAATTCCTATACATCTGTTATATTGCGTTGTTGCGTTACACTATGCAACTCAAACTCTGTCGAAAATTCTCTGTACTCGAAATATTAATTAGTTAATGCGAAATTAGAAGCGTCTTAATTAACATTAACTCCAGAGCAAGAGACTGATGAAAAACGGCTTCACGACTCGTTCCCCCTTTTTTACTTGCCTTTACCTTTCGGATCCGCCAAGCCTTCCTGCCTGCCGACAGCTTTTTATTTTTCGATTTTCCAGCAGCTCGAGCTATGCATGTACAAGTGCGCGTACACACACCTCCTTCCTTGACTCTCCCTCTCTGAATACGTTCGCTGAGCGACGAAGCGGAAATAACGCGGGGGTGTTCAATGCCGGGCTAATTTGCGACGTTAAATCGATAGGTGATTCCGCGCAAACAGTCTTACACACTCGAGCTTGCTCGCGCCGTGTATACGTTCGAGCGCGTATATAATCCTTGGCCTGCACCCCTTGATCGTGCGTGTATAACCAGCACAGCGGCCGACTATGTGCAGCAACACCCAGAGAACATTACAAACCCCTCGGCCGTCACGTTTTTTTTATGAGGCGCGACTGACGGTACTAGTGCGGCTATACGAGGCGAGGGGCTGACTTGCTTTTCGAGCAAGCACCCGCGATAACTTTGAGAAAATCTTGATAGGCTCGATTTATTAGCAATAAGGCCTAATTGAAATTGATGGGGGCGCGATAAACGTCTGCGAGTCGGTATAACAGCGACGCAGCCCTTCCACGCTAAGCATTTGTTTTCGCGAGTGAGCTGCGAATCGCGCGCCCCTAATTGGATGGGGAATGCGTCATAATTTTCGAAATCCAACGTGTGTTGGCTCTGCGCTCGGCATGACGCGTTGCTTGCTGTTGCTGCGGCTGATGCTAATACTGCTGAAAGACTATAATGCGTAATGCCTATTGTGCAGCTAGATATTCAATTCGAATTAATGTACCGCGCTATAGCCTATTTTGAATCGCATATCAATCGATGTTTGGGGGAGATCATTTGTGTTGGAGAAACGAGTGTTGATTACGAGATTACGAGACTCTGATACTTAATGCTTCGCTCTTTCTCGTATTGGTTTAGCCACATATTACACTCGTGTGAAGCATATAGCATTATGCAAACTGAGCATTACACATGCTATACCGCAAATATTCGCTATACCTATAGTATCTCACTCCAGTAATTTTGATGAGAACGATTTCGCCTTGCTGCAAATATAGCTTCGAGTTCAAAGCTGAAATTCCGACATTTATTGAAAAGCACCGGAGTTTTCGAGGGTTGCGCCAGGACTTTAGCGCTCGAGCGGTTTCCGTTGAAATTAAAAAAAAAAAAAAAAAAAAAAAGCCGAAAAATAGTAGAAGCTGATGCTGGCGTAAAGCGGAGAAAACAAAGTACAAATTAAACGATAAAAAGATCTTTTCACAGCTGCAGCAGCAGCAATGCCGAGCGAGAGGAAGAGACAGGGGAGCCAGAGCGGACCGAGGCACGCGTCGATTGCGAATTTCGCGCGCAATTCTCCAAAGAGCGCGGAACGTATAGCCCGTTCCTCCGTATTAAATAAAGAGAGGGTGAAATGCGAAAGAGAAGGAGGGACGTGGTGGAGGTAGTGAGAACGAGGCAAAAAAAAAAAAAAAAAACGCAGAGGAGAAGGGAGAGAAAGCTCAGACAAAGAGGAATGCAATTTCCTGTGGCTTTCCGCAACGTCCTCAGCTCTTGGCTCGTCTCGCAGCTGCTATTCGCGTTCATTCGTCTGCGCCTCTTTCTCGGGCGCGTGTGCTGCCTCTCTATGTCGTGTGCGGCAAATCTTCCTCCTTGCTCTTCTTTCCTCTGGCTTCTTCGAGCTCCAAAGCGCGAGCTGGGCCGCGATTTCCTGAGGCCGCCGCTAGATGAGCTCTTCGTTAATTCGCCCGCGAACCGCAATGGCCCCGAGCGCGACCGCCGCTGCGGCTGCGCAGCCCATAACGAAGGTGATCTTGGCGAAAGCGCTTTTCCGACGACGACGACGACGACGACGACAATGATGATTGTATAAGAGGTGTTACCGACACACGTGGGGATTCGTCCACCATAGTCAGACGCTCTAGCTTATAGGCTGCGGTACGGCAATTATGGGAATCGTTTCGCGGCCGCTTTTCCTCACGCTCAGTCGAATGAACTACTGAGATACAAAGTGGGACCCAGGGGCAAATAAGTCTGAGGCGTACGGTGTAAGTAAGTATCAAAAATCCTTTCTTGCTCTACATGAATCAACATACGGAACGGGCAACAAGAGGTGCAAACAACAGCCTCATGGATGTGACACGTGCTGCTCGCCGGATATATTGATGAGGGGCGATAGCGAGCGAGTGTAGTGCCGGGCGAGAAGAGATATTGCGCCGTTTTGGATTAGGCGTGAGGTGATGTATATAGATACTAGGGCTGGACGGTCAGCCTGATGAAAGAATAGATGACGTCGATCATCTCGCCGGCTCTCCACGCTTGTAAGTTCTTTGGATGTGTGCGAGCCCGCGCGTATCACGTTTCCAGATATTGCTGATAGAATAAGAAAAAATACACGGCGTTATTGCTCCTTCTTCTTAGAGGGGACACCTCGCCTTGGAAAACTCGAGGGAGACAGTTCAGAACTTATGGAAGTACATCTGTTATTTGGGAGTATAAATGAGAAAGAAGCTGATGCGCGTCATATACGACGGCCATCAAGTAGAAGCAGGCATGTATTGATCAGACTCCGCACAATATCAAACATAAGGGCGCTAATCCGTAATTGTATATGCCGCGCCTTTATCGGGTCACCGATGCAATCGTCCAAGGCCAAGGCATAGCCGCAAACTCCCGGATTCGAATCCGATGCGCATCGAACTGCGGGCCCGTCGCCCGGCGTAATAAAGCACAGAACGTATATAGATAATCGAATACACGATGCGTAACAAGCCCCTCGGAGCAGCTCGAGGTATACAATGATGCAGCGGTAATTCGGCTAGCTACCACTGGTTTGGTCAATGGCCAATTCCTACTTGGCTCGACTCCAAGAGGGACCGCGGGGGCGGCGCGGGCAACACCATCGCAGGAGGCGCAGCGAGTTCGGGGAACTCGAGCATAGCTACGCACGCAGAAGTATACTTACGTGCTACTACTATGGTGAAAGTCGCCCACTTCCAGCATCTTGGATACAAAATTAGGCGTAAGGACCCGAAGAGGCTTCATTATGCTTTTACGCTCGCACTATTAATTTTCCCCGTGCGCCTTTCTATTTCTCGCTTAGCGCGGCAATTTACTTATTCAAACCGAGCCGATTGATTTAGGATTTAGCGTGAATAAAGCATGCGCGACGCTCAGCTTATTCCGCCTGGTGGCCCTCTTAACGGCATTGAGTATCGCCGAATTAATGATGAATCCAAGAACTCGAATGTTTCATTTGAACGTTTCACTGTGCAGTACGTTGCTTTAAAACGAGAAATATAAGGCAAAACACAAATAATTTTTTTTTCTCATCCACGCCTACTTGTATTCTCTACCTTTGATCCCGCATTAGTCTAGGGTACTATACCTGTGAACCGATGAAAACCTCTTATAGGCAATCGAGTTAGACAAATCCTTATAGTCGGGAAAATGGACCCGGAGTGGCCGGTGTATATTGGATCTTATCGAATCCGATGCTTAAGCTACGTTACATTGAGTACCAGGCTTAGGAGCCAAATTCTATAGCATTACAATTCTCCACCAATAGCTTACTTTACTAAGCTTCAAACGCACGTCATACAAACAATCGCATAACATTTCGCGAGTCAGCAGTGGTCGCCCATCAAGCTGTCAATGCTGCTCAACTACGACGATTGCTCAATGTGCGTACCTCCGCTGTCTCGCGAAAGTATTTAATTACCAAAGTAACCGCTTTTTCTGCAAACAATGAAGAATGATACAATGTTTGAGTAAGAATAATTTAGATCAGTATAATAACCTCGAGTGCGAACAAACAAATTATAAATCCCTGGCCTTATGCCAAAGAGAAAGGTGATTTAATTGCGGCGAACATTAAACTCTTGACCTCGTATAATTCAGAGTGCAGGGAAAGGACAGTTTCTGAAATTTTCAGCTGGCGCTATTGTCTCCGTCCTTCAAGCCTAACAGAAAAGCTCGAATTTGTTTTTGCGTTCATATTCTCTTCACGCTTAAAGTCCGCATGATCTTTCAAAGGAGTTATTGACGTATATAGAGAACGCGAATTTTGGCACTGCATATCGAAAGCGCTATCGGAAGTACGCACTCACACGCGTACACGTCAGACAGTCAGACGCATCGCGAGAGTATCGAATAATTAAAAGCGTATAGGTGAAGCTCAACGCCGAAAAAAACGATGGGGGATAAAAACTGAATAGGTCTCGCAGATCCGGGCTCTCTCAAGACCCGTGGGACAGACTGTTCCCTCTTCCTCCCTCCTTTTTTCTCTGCGCGAATCATTTTTAACTCGGACCGCTCTGCAGCAGCAGCAGCAGCGGTGCATCCTCAGGGAAAACTAGCTTATACCCCGGAGGCGGCTGAGCGCTCGCGAGTCAAAGCCGTGGAGAAAGGGCATAGGAGGAAAGGATGAGAAGCAACGCAGAGGAGAGAGTTACGAGCCAGGTTTTCACTGCTGCAGTCTCGGCGCGACTCAGCGTCGTTTCTGATGCGCGAGAGCGCCGTACCCCGCGCGTTGTCTTACTTCAACTCGAGCCGAAACAGACGCTCGGGTCAGGCCTGTGCGGAGCAAAGAAAAATAAGGAATGGCTGTTGAGCTGGTCCGTCGTCGAGACTAGGAGAGCCTCGAGGAAGACAGGCAAAAGAATATACAGCCGAGCACTGCTTGGAAGCTTGCAGGCGCACCGCCTTGGGAATTTTGTATATTTGAAGAGTTTCCACTAATGAAATAATTAAAATTACAATGCCTCGACTCGGAAGACGAAAAGGGCGACTGCAGCTTTCATTAAATTTCCTTTCGGCCCATCTCCTCTTGTTTTAGTAGCTGGATTTTCTCTTCCAGTTTCTATTTTCTATTCGCTCGATAAGTGAGAAAAGGCTATACGTTTGTTATACCTTCAAACTGTCACATACAATTCTAGTTTTTTTGAACAATCGACTAAATGACGCGTCGGTAGGTTGTTTCAGAAAAACTGACCTTTGACGCTCGGGTACATAATTATCGCAAGCGCCGGATTTCAAGAGAATAAAATAAGAGGGTCCGCACAAAGTGAGCGCGCATGCGAAAGCCAGAACATCCCGTCGTGTCGCGTGAACCGAGTGCGTTAAATGCCTGTATAGTCGACGCGTCTTTCTCACTGACGGCTTTTCGCTTTTAATTCTCGCTGCGCATATACAGCTGCAATATTCGCGCAAGCGTGTGTGTCGGAGCTGCTCGAGGCTAATTCTTCAAAAAGGACGCGCGAGCTAGTCTCTTCTCCCTTGTGCGCGAGGGAGGAAGGGAGGGAAGGAGGGAGGGATCAAGAAGAGAACAGAAGCAGCGGGAGCTCCCACTCGCTAGGCGTATCTTACTATTTACCTCGTTAAAAAATTTAAGGCAAACGTCTTCTCTTTCTTCCGTGCCGCTTCTTCTTCTTCTTCTTCTTCTTCTTCTTTCTCCTCTCGCGGAGCCTTTCTTTGCTGCTGAAGAAGCACGCGCGAGAGAAAGAGAGACGGAGGGAAGAAGAAAAGAAGAGCATAAGGAGGAGCTGACGCTCCCGCGGCAGTTTTGCTTGGCCCCGGTCTTTTTCCATTTCTCCTTTGTTTTTTTCGCCCTGCCTTTTTGCACGGCTGCAAAGAAGATCGGCACGGATGAGAACTGTTTAAATAGCCCGAGGCCCATCGCACTTCGTCATTTCTTCTCTTTCGTAATCCATGCTTCGCCCTTTTTTCTAGTTCGTTTTTTTTCGCCTCTCGCGCTTTGCCCGGTCCGCTGCTCTGCTCCTCGCGCGCGCTCTCATTTTCTCTCTCGCTCACGCTTTTTCGCGGTCGTCGTCGTCGTTTTTTCTCTCTTTTCTAAGGCGCGAGTGCTTCAGCGAATATATATACACACGCGGTAGTCGGCGCGACTGCTGCTGCTGCTGCTGGCCAACCAGCATGTAGCGCGTTCTTTTTTCTCCTAGAATTCCTCACTTCTTCAGCTTTTGACGTCCGTGAATTTTTTCTCGCGCGCCGAACTCGCGCTCGCTGTAAATTATGCTAATTACTTGCCGGCGAAATTCCATTATTTCACCTCGGCGTGCGCCAACGAATTTTCTGCTTTGGGCTTACTCGAAAAATTTCGCCGGCTATTGTTCCCTCACGTATGCGAGCACGTGTGTGTGTATGTTTCTTCAAAAGTGTATTTTAGTAATTTGCATGGAAATTCCGTACGAGAGTTGCTTGGCGAACGCGAAAATATTTCAATTACCTTTAAGCTTGTTTCATAATGTGGCAGCTCTAAATAGTAAAACTGATTAATAAAACGTAAGTACAACGTCGCTTATATCTGCGTGTGCGACGTCTACAGACCTGAGGGGCTTCGGCGGAAGAAGCTCGTCGCGCGCGAAATTTGCCTCGCTGTCACAGCTCGTCAGCACGGTATGATACACTCGCAGGTGGTAGCGCGAGATCCGGCAATCGGAGACGAGAGCAAGCAAGCCCGCAGCTGGCCCCAGGCGTGTATATAGGTGTTCGCGCCGCCGGAAGCGAAAGCGCGTGACTAGGTATACGCGGCGGCGGAAGTGTCCCCGCGAAACTTCTCCTTCGGTAATCCTCGAGATCGACATGAGATACAGTGTACCTGTAGCGAGGAAGGCGCGTGCAGGCCGCGCAACAGATGTCGACGAATTATTTCGAGCTGGATGCGGCAGAGAGCGGCCACGCGCTGTCGAGATGCGTATACTAAACACACACGACCGGGGCACAGCTGGACGCGCGCGCGCGTGCGCGGGGATAGGAAGAGATTATTATGCTTGAAAGCGGGAGAGAGAGAGAGAGAGAGAGAGAGAGAGAGAGAGAGAGAGAGTCGTGTAATTCGAGATGCTTTTTGGAGCACTGGTCCGATATCGAAACTTACGTATTCTGATGGCCTGTAATGCGATAGCTCGAGTATCAAACGGATACGAGGCTCATATATGTATAGGTGCCAGCTTTTCGTAAATATAATGCGTACACGCATGTTACATAACGGAAGAGCAATTTCCTTTCAGCGAGATGAGCCGTAATTAATAGAATTTTGTTTTTTATATTGTTTACAAATCATCAGCGAAAGCTACGCTGCATATAAGTATTGATCAATCGACGCCGGGGTCGTCGGGATATCGAGAGCGTCGGTATTAGCAAGTAAATAATGAAAAATAATGAAAGAAGGAAAAAAAAAAGGAAAAGAGAGAAAATCGTCCAATTATGGAAGTTATATGGTCGCGCATTACACTTGCCTCTGCCGGTGGCCCGCGAGAGATTAAATATAGGTTCCTGGGTGCGCTCTCTGCTTATTTATTGCCTGTATTTACGTTGATTTAATTCTCCCTCCGCTGGTTTTTGTCCGCGAACGCTCCCGTATTGAAGTTTACGGCCGGCTCACAGTCAATTTATTTTCGAAGCCCACGTAAATCGCAGCTGGAAATGGATGCCTGGAAAATAAAGGATCCCTGCCTATATACTCGCACTCTCTTTTTCTCCCGTCCGCGCGCGCGTACTTTCTCGACACCGATTCTCTCGCGGATTCTCTAATTCGTTCTCTCCGTGTGCGGTGCGTACGGCCTATACGAGCGACTCTTTTAATCGGGCTCCAACTTTTCTCCTCCGCGTTGCTGATAAATGTATACACCGTAAGCTTCATCGGGATGAATCATGCATACTCAATCGAAAAAAACATAAGCAACCAACTGTAATACGATATGCAATATACTTTTAAGCCGTCATTGAGCGATATTTCGGCTGTTTATAGTTTTGGCTGACAGGATTCGGTGCGGTCAGTTCTGAGAATACCTGTACGTGTCATATAAATTTCCAGGTCACGCTTTAATTTTAACGCGCGGCTATGAACTTCCAAACTGGAAAACCGGAGTCCGGGGCGAATATATAGATAGAGAAAAATAGAGGAGCTGAGCAGGAATGGAAGTTGAGTTAAGTGTGTGTGCGAAGGTAGCAGCCGGAGAAGCCGGTGCTGCGCGACTCGCTGATTTTTTAATGTCTCCGGGGCGTGCATTAATATTCCGTAGCCCAGACAAAATGTAAATCTGATGGCCGCCTCTTACACCTTCTCCCTCCCCATCTTCTCTTCCATTCCCGTACCGTCGAAACCTCTCGACACAAAGATGACGACGGCAGAATAGATATATATATATATATAGAGAGAGAGAGAGAGAGAGAGGGAGCGGCTTGGGAGTCGCCTTATCCGCTCTAAAGGACCACTTCTCGCGTCGTCTCTATCTCGGTTTCGCTCTCGTTCTCTGCTTGTATATGCCCCTTTCTTCCATCGCGAGCCACTCCATTATTTCGTCCAGCAGCAGCAGCAGCAGCAGCAGAGCATTGCATCGTCCCTTCGGCCTTTCTCCAGCCCTGCTGTCCTAGATGGCTATAAGGTTTGCCTTCGCGTATACATATACATGCGCGTACAAGACCCGCGTAAATATACCCACATACGTGCATCGCGGCTTGGCAAAATTCCGCTCGGCTCCAGAGCCTCACTCTTCGCGACGAGCCCTTTCCCAGAGTGCACGAGGTTGCGAGACTCCGCTTTAAAAGCTGTATATTTACGCTGGCGGGGGCGGAGGATGAGCGCCCGAGCGTTTGAACCCGCATTCTACTTGTTGGGCACGCTTGTATAATAGTTCGGATGAGTTCTCGCGCGCCCGCGCGGGGTGTGATCCTTCTTCTCTCTGTTTCTCGCGCTTCTCGCTGCTGCAGTGATCCGTTTGCGCCTCATTGTTTTCCCTACGGCTCAGGGTGTACGACGACGTTCATAGCGTGCAGTACACGACTGAGGCTTGAGAGGAGTAGGCGGTACGCGCACTGACTCATGCTCAACACCCTGCAGAGCTTTGTTACGCGCACGCAAAAAAACAATCTCTTTGAACGATGATGAATTCGATCCTGTCTACAGTTCGTCGTTTATTAAAACAAACGGGTATAAGCGTGGAAATATTATTTCGTTTTAAAGCTTGACACGTCAGCCTTTATCTCTATTAAACTTTCTCGGTTGTTTCAAATCAGGGCTGCAAAGAGAATATGAAGACGCAGTGAAAATATGGACCTTTGCAGAAGCTTGATGATGAAGCCCGAGAAGTATTTGCTGTTAACAAATCGATTATTTCTGCGCACCAGGAGAAAAATGTTGCATTTGCAGGCCCCAATTGCACAATTTACTCTCTCGCACTCTCAGGCGTAAAATGGATTTGTATATTCGTAATATGCTATTTTTAAAACGAGTAAGAAATATTAATTTGTTCGTCTGCTTTTCATTTCTAACTCATTTTCAGGTGAAAAAATTGCCAATTCCAGGTATGAAAAAGAGCTTATATTTCGTGCGCGTGTTGGGAAAAATGTTCGTACTCTTATAATGTTAGTTAAATACAGCGCCGTTAAAGCGGAATACATTATGAAAATTCGAGAATTTGCATACATAATTAGAATAGCTGATTAACGCACGCAAACTAATTAAATGTATACGCAGTAATATTGACTATATAATATTATGTAGTTTCGCATTCAAGCCATTAAACTGTTTGTAAAACAATACTGCATGAAGAATTTTCAAGGGAAACGCTGCACATAATCAACTCACGCGGCTCATAAGCTTGCACGGCTGCAACTTTCGTAAATCATAAAGCGCGTGGAAAAATGCTCGTCCTTTAAACGCGAGGCCACATGTACGAGATACATCTTGATGCGCATATCACGCAATGTCGTGCGCGAGATTATAATCCCTCTCTTGCATCGGCGCGTGTGCAGCTCGCGCTCCTTTCTCCTTGCGCCCGCTGCCTCTCCGCGGCGGAAAGTGCGTGTCCGTGTGCGGTGTATACTTTACGCTACAGAGCAGCGGCACGGACTCGAGCTCGCACATTAAAGCTCGTGTTTTTACGGGCTCGTAAAGAAGAGCCCGTGTTGCTCTCGCGGGGGCAGAGGGGGAGCAAGACGAACGAGCGACCTTGCATACAATTTTCAGAAAATGAACCGAGCGCCGCCTAACTTCCACTTGAAAAAGTCATGTCGAGCTCCGATATACCATTGCCACCCGCACGGTACATCGCCCGACGCCGACGCCGCGGCGGAGACAAGGGCAAGAAGGAGAAAAGTAAATTTAGCATTCTATCGATGCGCACTGTATAAATATGTTATAACATAAGGCAAGGGCAGCGCAGGGTAAATCTGGCCTCTTTTATGGATCGCCCGGCTGCTGCCCGTATCGAGGCTTAACGAGCGCTTATAACGTCCTCCGAACCACGTGGATTGAATATTTTAACGGAGGAAAAATGCCGTGGCTGTATTTCTTTCACTCGAAGTACCTGCAAATCGATTTGGAATCAAGGCTCGCGTTTATTCTGAAAGTATTGACAGAGCTCATTGATTTCGAGAAGTATTTTTAATTCAAATTGCGACAGCTGCTTCCTCGGTCGCTGAGCGTGAGAAAAAAAAAGAAGAAAGCCGCGTCGATTCTGGGAAATGAGGTATTTCGCATCGACGGGGCGGTGTGAAATTACCATGTCGTCTTAATCGCATCTACATTTTAGCCCGCGAACCTAAGAAATGCAAATTGAGATCTTCGGACAACGAAGCCCACAATTTAAAGTGCGCCTTAGTCTCCGCCGTAACACTTAGCAATAAATTTTTTTCCCGGCCACGTCGCGCCTTAATTCTTCATCCTCGGAAGCCACTCCGTGCATACGCTCTTCTCTAATTCAATGCAAATTTCGTCGAAGCGCAAGCTGCGAAGCTGCGACGTTTAAAACGCGTTGTGTTCCTTGTGAATTTCACGCGACAAATTGCTCACACTTCATCGAGCTGTCATTATCGAGTTAAACAAGGGACCTTCCTTTTGCAAACCGCAAGCGCGATTCTGCGTACAGGACGAACCTCTGAATTACAACTCGGTGATCCCTATCTCGCTATCCAACAGAGGACCGCGAATGCGGTGAGCTGCAGGAAAAGAAATCGACGGGCGCAGCTTCGCCGAAGGCAAATTCGATGTTCTACACTGACCTACTGAGCGCGCGCGCGGGCTTGATAATAGCGGGGGAGCCGCCGTCGCCGCCGATTCTCGTGCGTTAGGTCGATTCGTTGTTCCGCAAAAGCGATCATCGATCACGATCGGCGTGACCATCGCGTCACACGTATAGGCTCTGTCGGTGGGTGCGTCGATCGCCGCGTTACATCATACGGGAACTAGGTGAGCGCAAATCCGCGGCGCGCGAACCGGGATCACACGGGGGCAGCGATAATAATCGATGACGCGCGCGCTCTGTCCGTCGCCACGATTAGAGTCTCGCACGCTCTCGCTCACTCTCTCGTGTGTCTCCGCGCGTACATGCGGCCGCGATCCGCGACGACTAAGTGAGCAATTACGATGGGACAAGCCGATAACGACGATAGGCGTGCGCTGCTCTCGCTCGCTCTCGAGCTGTAACATCCCGCTGTAATAGTTCAGGCTGTGTGGAACACCAACCAGCAGCCGCGAGCTAAACTTAATTTACCTATACCGAAATAAAACGTGCATGTTTAGCGCGCGCGCGCGTGTGTGTGTGTGTGCAGTGGGAGGCTCGGTGGCTGCGCTCGCGAGGGAGAAAAAAAAGTCGCTCTTCGCAAGGCTAATTAGGCCACGGGAGACGCGAGTGCAAAATGTGTGTGTATGTATATACATATAACGAGGCGCACTCAGCTCGGTCGAGCATGAAGGTGGAGAGAAGGCGTGGCGCCGCTGCATGCAAGAGGCAAGTTCTTAAATTGGAATAGAATCCGCAGAGACGCTGCGGCTGCTGCTGAGGCTTGTAGCTGTATCCCTATATATACGCGACGCACTGGCATGGTGCGACCGGATGGCCCTGCTGTAACGATGACGGCAATGGCATGGCTAACAAGAGTCAACTTACCGCGTGGGATCAGCGCCAAAGCTCTCGAGTGAATTTCTTCGATAATTATTTCGGTTTGTCTGAAACGCTTTGCATCCGAATCGCGTTCATCTTCGAAGAGGCGAATAATGGAACTTGAAAAGGGCGACAGTCTAGACATGCGTGGCTTTTTAATTCATCCTTGCATTCATCCGGAATGTATTCGAGAAAAGAATGAGGTACAGTAGTGAAAGAATAAGGGAGAGAAAATGAGGATAATCGAACGGTGCGACCATACTGGATTAAAACGTCGATTCTAACGGACAGCTGCGTGGTATTAACGATAAACAACGTGCCTGCGGGCATTGCATTCATTTCACGCTAGATCAACCAGTACTCTCTCAGATTTTAATGGCAATTATTTCGCACAAGAGCTTGGCTTATACATGTATACGCCGACGCGTGCGCGGGGTATCGCTCGTAAATCCTATATCATTATGTATATAACATAAATTTATCGAGAAAAACTCGCTAAGCAATTAACTTTCGCACAAGCGCTTAGCGCGCACGTAATATAGACAAGGCAACGAGGGACACACGACTACAAAGTATCCAGTTGCAATGATGCGCAGAGCTCGCGGAGCCGAAAATTTCAAGGCACGTGTAAAAAACGGTGTACATAATCAACAATTCCACGAAGCCGCCGAGCTCGACAACTCTCGCAGAATTTTCATCAAGCCAAAACAAGCATAAAATACCGAGGAACTCGAGAGCCCCCCTCCCCTCTCCCATTCCCCCGTTAAAAGTATCCGTGCGCGCAGCCAGGTCCCGGTCATAAAATCGTCCGCAGCAGCAGCGCGCTGTACCGCTTTAATCAAGCGCAATCTCGGCAAGCCACGAGAGCTCGGGAATTCTCCGGAGTTTCTCGCTCCGGACGAACAAACGCAACGCTGCTGCTGCTACTGCTGTTGCTACAAGTACATAGGTACAAAATGCGATGGAGGACAAAAAGCAAAACCGCCGGAATCGGGGCGAGCGTGCATTTTGTGTGAATTCGTCACCCTGCGATAAACACGTGCGCGCGCGGCGAGAGGACGTCGCGCGACTTGCGCGAACAATGCATTGCGAAAAGCCACGATAGAAAAGCGTCGAGAAAATACAGGCTGAGAGAGAGAGAGAGAGAGAGAGAGAGAGGCGGATAATACTGTGTCGAGCCAAAGACGCGTTCCGATGCAATCCTGTGGGTTGTTGTGCTTTAATGTATATATAAAAATCGAAGGATGCGTTTGGGCTTGATGATTAAAAGCAGTTCGCAATGCTAAAACTATAACATGAGCTGTTTATATATAAGCTACATATAGTTGTTAGCTTTGGCAGTCTGAAGAACGTCGAGCGCCCTTGTTAACTTTGATAATCTACGTTATTACCGCAGGCTTCCCCTCTTTCCACTTCAAGCAACTTAACAACTTATCATTAATCGGGCGGAACTCTATATAGCTCTATATATGTGGATGCTAGAATATCTCGCGCGACGGTAAAATTGTCAAGAAATCGCGTCAATCACGCACAAAGTCCGAGCCGTCTTCTTCTCATTCCTTTATTCCATTACCTGGAATAGCGGTGCGAGCGTTCGGTTCTATTAGAGACAGAGACTATAAGAGATTCGCGAGAGGGCGAGCAAAAGAGAGACATAGAGGGCGAAGGCACGCACGATCGCTTGCCCTTATCTTCGCTCGCTCAAAGGCTGCCCGAATTGATTCCGCCGAAGCTGGAACGGATTGCGCTTCTAGCAGACACAGGAAAAGAGAGGATCATGCAGTCGGAGCGAGAGGATAAACGGACTTGTACGCGTATAAGTAGTGAAGGACGCGATGATCGGATCGCCGCACGTTTCATTAAAACGAAACAGCTCGACGTGGCGACGATTAAGCACCAGAAAATATTTATTTCGTTCCTCAGGCAGATCAATCACTTGGTCGAGATGATGCGTACGCCCGTTCCTTTGATGCACGCATAAAACCATTTCCTGTTTCATTTGATTGCGGATGTGGGGATACGCTTACGAATAAAACGATTCATCCTAATTGAGCCGCTTTAAATTTGCCCAGGCGCATGCATAATCGAGCTATACATTGATGAGCTATTAAGAGTACAGAAGATTGTCACAACGTCACAATGAAAAATTTTCAAAGACAACAGACGTATTAATAACACGCGTAATGTAGTTTGGATTCGATCGAATCATTTCCATAGAACGCAGAACGCCTAGGCGTATAAAGATACAACAGGCACAGGTATATAGGAAAGTAGTCGAGGCTTGATTTATCATGTTTCCATGCGGGTGCATCGCGCGTCTTCTAAACCGAGAGAGCTTGTGTTTTAAGCCCTCTATCTCTCTCAACCCTCACCCCCTCTCCCCCTTGGCCCGACGGTCTTTCTCGCCACTCCGCCGGTGCAGCAGTCTCACTCTGGGTATAGCGCGTCTCACGTTCGTGTGGCGGGCGAAGCGAAGCCTGCAGCCGCTTTAAAATGATTGCTTTCCCGCGCCGCGTTCAAGGAGAAAAACCTTTCCAAGCTAAAGCGATGCTGTTGCTGCAGCATCAGCACCGCCGGCGAAACTTTTCGAAGTTGAGATGGCGTACGGGCGCACTTCGTGACGCAATAAGATACTGCAGCCGCGGCAACGCTGCTGCTCTTCAAACTTTCTGGAGTGAAAATTTCACTCCATCGAAAGCGAAAATAAGACGAGTATAACGCCGCCGCAAGCGAAGCCAAACATTACCTGTGTGTATATATACCTATATAATGCGGGCCGTAAAATTGCTAAACGCAATAGGCACACAACAAATTTTGGATCTTTGAGAAAATCCCGACGCGGCTGGCTGTCGCGCCCACAGGTGGCACTGTCATTTAAGAGCGTCAATCGGTTGCTCGGAATTTTTCGCTGAGGAGGCCCGCGTCTTTCGCAACAGGAATAAGGAGCACACGCTGCAAGCCGATGCGGAGCAGCTATAGGCGGATGAAAAACGACTGGTGCGGAGGAGGGAGGAGAAAAACAGGGACAAGTAAGTGGAGAGGAGAAATCGACGTCGGTGGCAAATTGTTCTCCCCTGTGCCCGCTCCGCGGTAGCTGCGTCGAGCAGCAATCCAGCTGAAAAAGAGTCGGCGCATATAATAACTGTTGTGTGTGTGTGTGTGTGTGCGACGCGCGCGTGTGAGGGAGAGAGATAGCTCGGAGAGCTTTTCGTTTTTTTTTAAAGAGGAAGCAAAAGCTCGAGCGGATGGAAGCGAGCGCATTTTGAGAATGAGCCTAGGATGGTCTATGGGCGCGTTAAGACCGTGGCTTCAGCTTTGAGAGAGCTTTGGAAGGTTTCCACTCAGAGAAGTGGATTTTTTCTCTGTTTTGCTCTAAGCGGCAAACAAAAATACAGACCACCAGCGTTTCCTTAATGCATCCGCCCACGCTTGTACGAAATCCATTCGGAAGAAGCATACGCCTTGATCGATGTCCATTATGCACGCGTATATACTCTCACGAATCCTCGCATTACCTTAAACGCATCGCATCCTCTGTGTTCGGATAGAAAAAAATAAGTTAAAATAAGCAGTTTTTGATCCTTATCTGAAGATCGAGTGGCAGCGTCTGTTGTAGAGATGACGGTATAGAAAAAGGCGCGTGCATCGTTGTACTCGCGCGTACGTCCCCCTACGAAATGAAGTGCCGTCGCTTTCTAGTGTCATCCTCTCGATATCGCTGCCACTCGCGCGGATGGGGCACTGCGGGACACACGCTATAAGGGGCCACTTGAAGCTCTTATGCCCCGCCAACGCCGCCGCCGCCGCGCTATCGTGGCGCCCAACGCAGTTTTAAGTAAAAGAGGGAGAAAGCTGTTGATACGAGCTGCAGTCTTTGATACTATAGTGTGGAGCTTGTTTCTCTAGATGGCATGTTTGAAAATCACTTTTCCCGATATTTGAAGCGGGGAATTTTTTTCAAGCGAGGTATCACGTTGCTATAATGCAAAGTTAACGGAGCGAATGCAGCTCGCGAATCGCGATAAAAAGCGAAATGCGCAACAAATTGAATCGAAGCAACGAATTGAAAAATTCCAGCTCCGCGTCGAACACTGTACACGCAGCTCATTGCGATGAGCGATGGTTCTTGAATTACGCGTTATATTGAAAATCTGGCGCTGCAGTGCTGCGACTAGGATTTCAACACTCGCAGGCGAAAAAAAGACAAGAGTTTGGAGTAGTAACGGCTGAGCCCGCGGCGAGCCCGAACGAGCCGATCTAGGCGCTGCGGATGCTGCGTATAGTCTCTTCTGCCTGGTGGCCGTGCGTGCTGCAGAGCAGCGGATGTCGAACGGGGCGTTGTACCCTTCTCCCTTTCTGGCTCTCTCGCTCCCTCTAACTGGATCCGGTAAGTAGCGGTAGTGGCGGTGGGGGTGGAGGACCTAGCGAGCTAGAGAGAGCGAGAGAGCGGGCGCAGTGAGCTCACCGGCAAAGGTGGGGGATGGGACACGGGGGTAGGAGCAGGAGAGCGAGAGAGCGAGCGAGGGAAGGGCGTCGCGACGCTGCACGGCGGGAGCGCCGCGAACTAAAAGTCCGAGAGAGCCGAGGCGCGTCAGTGTCGAGCCCGTGATCGACGTGAGCGTACGCGTTTTCCCGCAGCGCGCGCCTTTCGCCGCTTTCTTCGATCGATCGCTATATACATACATACGTACACGCACACGTAAGGAATTGCCGCGAGGTGCCGTGTGACGAAGCGCGCGTGATTTTTGAATTTTTGAACAGCAGACTAAGTAGCAGTGCCAAGAACGAGTTATATTCGCGCTATAGGCGCTCTCTTGCGCTGAATTCCCACGTGTGTTTACTCGCTCGGCGAATAGTCGCTGCTGCTGCTGCTGCTGCTACTTCTGTGCTCTACTGTGTGCCGGTGCTGGTGCAGGTGCCCCGAACTGAACTTTGCGCGCTCGCCGAGAGGAACCTTTTATGCGGATACTTGCGATAACTTTTGTGGTGAGTTCGTGCGGTCCGAAAGTTCGACGACGGTGTGCTGTGCTACTGTGCTCCCGCTCTACCTCCGCACCAAGATCCGCGGCGAGTTAAGCAAGTGGAAAATTGCTTGGCCAAGGTATATAGATACGCGGCCGCGGTGCTGCCTAAAGCCACGAGTTCTTGCTGCACGTGCCACCACCTCTCTCGTCTGTACTTCTTTATCCACCACTACTTACTCGCTCTTCTTTCTTTTTTCCACCCCTTGTTATCCTCTCGAAAATACGAGATTAATCGACGGTCGACGAGTGATCATTAGGTGCCACTTTTTCGAGTAACCTATTATTCGTTGGATTCGCTCTCGCCGAGTGGAACCTCGAAAAAAAAGAGGAAAGTAACTTTTATCTCAGAAGCTCCGCGTCGAAAGAAAACAAATACGCGAGTAAACGTCTTTCGCACGAAGTACGGACACCAATTTAAGCGCGAATGGCTAACAGAATATACATTTCATAATTAGATCTGTTGGTGGCGTATTCGAGCAATTGAAACATTTCCATGAATTTTTTTCGCTTCATCAACGAGCTCGAGAATGCAGTGATAAATTGATGGAAAATAAATCCAGGGCTTCAGCTGGTTTTTAATTAACGAGAGCGAAAAAAGAAGTTTCAAGTGCAACACTCGATAAAAATTCAACAAGTAGCTATATATTCTGCTCGCATATGCAAGGTTTTCGATGGTTCATCGTGAATTATTCGATGCGATATCATACGATAGCGTAACCTTTTTTTATTTTTATTCTTTTTCCCAAGTACTCGATAAAAATTAATTCTATAAATTAATACAGATGCATCTCTCTGATAGGAATTAGGGCGGAGCGCTTGATGTCGATTGGCAATGAGGCGGTCTCGTGTGTGAGTCAGCGTTTAAGAAATTAAGAATATACTAGCTTTAGGTTTATCAACGAGCACTCGGTTTGCCTTTACGGCTCTTGATTAACCAATTTAGAAAAGAAACATATTATCGCATTTCCGAAAACAAATTCATGCGAACGATGTCGCTGTAGTAAGTAGTGCTCAGTGTCCCAGTTCGTTCTAATGAGAAGAATTTCTTTTGAATATGGCAGATATCAGAAGAGCGTGTGCGCTGATCAGAATAAGCTATAGAGCTAATAAATAGTCTGGCAAAAGAGTCTACAACTCGCGATCCGATAGCCCGTTTACGATTTGCGCTGTAAACCATGGCCTGCGCAGAGATGGAGCGAGAAACAGTCGAAGCTTTGATCTCGTTTCTGGCTCGGGCTTGTATCCTGCCGCTCGCAGTACAATGAAAATGGCGCGTATACGGCTGTGGGACCGCCACCGCAAATAAACCGAATTCGACAAATGTCGAAACCACGCTGATCGCTAGCCGCACCGATAGTTTCAGTTGTAACCCTTTCTCCCTCCCTCGCTCGTTCGTTCTACTCTCTTTTTTCCAGCGCGGAGTGAGGCGGCAGTGATCGGCTATTCTCTGTATGGGCTTCTCGCCCTCGCCCTCGCCCACCGGAAAAGAGCTGAAAATCGTCGCGTCCGCGGCTAGCCGAACACTTCCGCGGTTCGTTTCGCCTCGTTTCGTTCACGCGACTTTGTCAGATATCTATATGTATAGCCACGGGGGCATTATTTCAGTCTCGAAAATAGGACTCATTGTCAAATTGGCTCTTTGCCTCGGACCCAATCAATTTTTTTTTTTTTTTTGTTCTTTTTTCAATCTTGCACTCGTCATATCTCTCTCGAACTGATTGGAATGAATTTACAATTAAAAATTATTTTACCGGAATGGATATCCGACTATACATACCGTTTGATTTATGCGGGAATAGCATTTGCATGTAAAATTCACTGATTTAACTCGTGATTGTATCGATGGGAATGCAATTTCATGACGGACTTACGAAAAGCACTGTACATAAAATACATTGTATGTTTTAATCTCGTTAACTCGAATGTTGTATTGACAAAGTTAAACAATCTGTGTCGGTGATTTATTTTTCAAGCGCGCGCGCGAAAAAAAAAACCAGGCCATAAGACAATTAAGGAACTTTCCACCTAACCAAAGAGCAATCAGCATCAGCGATTTTTTTGTTCTCCACTCGGTCCGCTTGTCGCGATTCATTAGCGCAAACCTCGAATATATATATACGTCGGATCTTCGTCTGCAGCTGCGTCGCGCTTATAATCCGCGGTGCAACGCTGGTAGTAGAGTATATAGCGCGCGCGCAGCGACGGAGGTTCATTAGCGTGCCGCAGCAGAGGAGTGCCGGGTTTCTCGGCGACGGAAAAAAGCCAGGGACATATATTGAACGGCCGACGAAAGGAGCCCAGAGCCCGCGGGAAAAGGAGCGCAAGACGAAAAAAAACCAGACACATAGAGTAACTACCGAGAGTCCTATACGCGCGCGATAAATGCTATTGGAGGCTCTCGAGTGGAGGAGCGATCGATCACTCGGTGTGCTTTCATTTAAGGGGATGTCGTCGCTAAAAACACTGTTTTTCTATTACATATAACTTTTTAAATAAAGCTTGCAATGAAAAACCGGCTCTGAAGCGCTGTAGTGTTAGGTTTAATAAATCATTCAACCAAGGGAAATTTCGATCGGACTATATTAGTTTTTCTAGAATCTTTGAAATACCAACAGATGTTTGCGCGTACTCACGCGATTACAGCGCCAACCTTAAAATCTAATTTTACATGAAACTTTTTAAATAAAGCTTGCAATGAAAAACCGGCTCTGAAGCGCCCTAGAGTTAAGTTTAATAGATCGTTCTACCGAAGGAAATTTCGATCGGACTTATCGTTTTTCTAAAAGTTTTGAAATACATAATACGCCGTGGTGGATTTGCGAAGCTTTAGCGGCGACATCCCCTTAATTATACCCGGTGAAAGGATCTGAAGGGCCTCTCTCTCTCTCTCTTTTTCTCTCATTGGCTTTTGAAAAAAAGCGAGTCACTTAGAGTAGCGGTGGAATTTGACGCTGTCTATATACATAAAGAAGCATCGAAAAAAAGGAAAAGGAGCCCGAAGCTGCAGCTTTGCTAAACTGCGCGAAAGTTCCGAAGGAAGAAGGGAGAGGATCAGGGGGCTATACGTGTCCCGACTTCATCAATCATCGACGATAAAGCCCGTCGAAAAAGTCGATTCACCTTTTCAGCGCGAGATCAAGCCTCATCTTCAACCCCCGATCCTTAAGTGTCTCGTGAGACAGTCAAATGTCTTTTATACTATTGTACGACTTGTGAAACGAATGCTTATAGCCAAGACAAACCGGGATTCTTTTTCACACAGCTATCGGGATTGGACGTTTGATTGTTTATTTTTGGTAGCATTGGCAGCGAAGTCAATCAACATTTAGCATTCACGAATTTTCGAAATAATGCGAGCGGCCGATTCTCTCGGTTTCCGAGTATCAGCTACAGGCATGCATAAGTCACGACGAAAGTACTTCTGTAGAAGCTCCGTTTAATAGATAATGAGCCTAAGTAGACTGCATAATATCGTAGAACCAGACGTCTGGGCGACAGTCGTGTGCGCATCTATTTTTATACCGTCTGTGGATACGATGCCGACGATAAGAATCGCGTTTCGATCGTTAGATAACTCTTGCCAGAAAGCAACTCAGAGTAAACGCACCAGCAGAAATGTTGAATACAGTCATTGAAAATCAATCATGAAGCAATAAAGCTTGCGGCTGCGTGCATGTACACTGCTGGTTTTGCGAGAATACTCGATCTATAAAACAGCGCTTTCAGTCCCGAGCGCGAAAATATAATACGAAGAAGGCCGTCATTAGAAGGCATTCACGACGAATCCCTCGCGTGCGCTCCTTTTTCCGCCCCGAGAACTTGCCTCCGTCGTCGTCGTCGTCGACGTCGTTCCTGCTATACTGGCAAAAGTTGATACGCACGTATAAACGCGACCGGCGCTTGTTGGCTGACCGCGCGAGTGGACGAACTTTTTCCTGCCCCTTCGCTTCGCGGTGGCGGATGAAACTTGACGGAGCAGTTCGTTGCCGGGTGCACAAAGTAGCAGAGGAAAGAGACTCTCCAGGTTCACTCGAAAGCCACCCTCACCCTCCCAGCTCTTGGTCCTTTCCGCGATTTCCCTTTTATAAAGTTGTTCATGCTTCGCAGTGACTGATGCCGCTATACACTCGGGTATTATCGATTAACTCGCCGAGCGAGAACATACAAATTTTCGCTTGACGTTATCGAAGTCGCTCATTTTAATATCAAATTTGTCAATAGCTTTTTGTATTTTTCGAAATTCGCTTCTGGCTTTAAAATCTCTTAGTTCGAGGAAAGGCATTTAACAGCGGTTAAATCAACTATACACACACACACACACACACTGCGTGGATTTATATTTTGCTTTCCCAGCTTTGAGCATCGAGGGTAGCCTATAACCGTGCTTATCTGTTTACTTTCAGATAGGAGCGGCGTTTGACGTGCGAGGGAAGCATAACTGAAGCGAGTGTCAAGTTTGATCAGTGAGTTCTCGGTGATGGACGAACGCTGCTGCTGCTGCTGGTCGCGCGCAGTAGCAGGCCGGTGTCGGCGCTGCCCGAGTGACAGAACCGAAACAGCGAGTGCCGCTTAACGAGACACAGAAAGTGCCGTGTTTTTAATGTTGTGTACCGGGCGCATCGCGGCAGAAGGCGAAACGTCGCGGGCCGCGCATTTCATGTAACGGGAAAAGAGATTCGGGAGGAGGAGGAGGAGAGGAGGAGGAGGAGAACAACGACCACGGTATACGACGAGTAGCGCTGTTCCCATCAGGAGGAAGCTCAGCGTCAACATGATCACGAGGAGCAGGCAAAATCATTACTCGCACGAGACCGCCGTCACGCTGGTGCTCGCCCTGGGTATCGTCTTCGCGAGGCTCGACTTCAGCTTCGCGCAAGGTAAGTTTCCTTTCTCTACACATGAATACTATTATATCTATACTTTGGATTCTTATCGACCATTTTTTCTTTCGGTTTTCATCGTATTATCAATGCAGTTGCATGGATTTCATAGAGTAAAACGTGCTTTGTCACATGCCACATTCTTATGACTACCAATAAGCTTTTAGCAATCCTTTCAATTGCACTGGTATCAATTGTACCTCGACGAGGAGCGTTTTCATTTCATTAATATTATGGTTATCATTATGTGCGTGCGGGTATTGCCATATTTACTACAGGTATTAAAAGTGATCATAATTGTTCTTGCTTTGCTAGATGAGAATTTTTGGCTTAGTTAGAAATCATACAATTGATTTTCAGCGAATATTGAAGTATTTTGAACATTTTGATCTATGCAATTTTATAAATTAAATTATGCATATACACAGAACCAATACTCAGAACCACATTCGGATATCGGATCCTCGTCACATCATCCATTATCTTTGTTGCATTCACATCACATGTATTTCTTTTGTTCTTCACTATACATTTATAAATTTAAAGTTCTTATGATTATTTCGTGCTTTTGAATAAGTTTTTATGTGTTTTTTAAATACTGCACTTGGAAAAATGCACGAAAAAGTTAACGTGTGGATTGAAAATTTAAGGCCTTTTTAATCAAGTTGCATGGCAGTGAACAGTGCGGCCGAAATATCAATGAAAACAGTAATAATAATAAAATGACAGTATTGGTAATTAAAAGTAAATGTTAATACGAACAGTTTTAACTTCCCAACTTCGGCGTACGCGTATGCCGGTACAAGTTTAATATAATTTTAAGAGTTTTAAACAATACGTTTTCCATTGAATTTGTGATGTTTGATATTGAAATATACCTAAATAAATGAACAAAACAGCGAACACAAGACCTGCAAGCCACAAGTGCGTAAGATAAAAGAGAACAAATTGCAGTGTCGTGCGACAATTAGTTGCGCTCCAATTCACAGACTAAATCGTTGAAAATTCAAGTAGAGCATAGTGCGAGAAGCCGGGGCTGGTGAAAATCTGCTTGGTAGCACACAGGCGCACGTATTTCGACATCCGACTAAAAAATGTATAAGCCGAGGCGTAGATTTGCGGCCAGCCGTCGGCATTGCACCCCACAGTGCGTCGACTCGCCAGTTAATACAGGCCACAGACTTTATTATAAATTCATTAGCACATCACATGCCCGTAGATAAAGCATACAGCAATATAAAAACTCTGCACATCTACATCTTGCGGGGTTTACGAGATAAATTTTATTTCCAAGCCTACTACGCAAAGGGATAATCCAAAAGAAAGCAGCTTTCCCATAAAAACTGGAGCGTAATTTTTCCCCCGCAACGGCGTTACAGACCAGTGGCTAATAACAATTTAACGCGTAAAATCCCATGTACACACACTACGGGGAAGCTCGGAGGGAAGCGACGATGCATCGCGTCCTCGCAGGGATTATCGTTAGCGCGCGAGCTGACGGCCGATGGCTGCGGTGATTTGCCTCTACTTGGCTGGGAGTCGGGACCGTGTGGTTGGCCTGCGCGCGCTTTTATACTACATGCCTTTTGTCGCGAGCGCGCACGCACGTGCATGCGGTTCGCCTCGCTCGATGGACCGTGCCATTCGGATTTTTTGGGGCTTTGAGCGCGTTAAATTTGATGTGATTTTGCGGATGATCTAGTGTGCCGTTAAACGAAGCTCTCCGCCGCGCAAATCCTATATGACGCACCTGCATATACGAGCGGGAATCAATGACACGCGTCGCGAGCGAAAAAGTATACTCATACGATAATTTAATATTATTATGGCTGAATATAATACGCTTCTCGAAATTTCACTCTCGATTTCCTTCAATTTCTCGTCTCGGCGCACCCCCGCGGGGCCTTGGAAGTCTGATGATTCTCCGGTGGCAACATTTGGACTAGGTCAATTTTTGACCACACGCGTCTGCAGACGGCTATTATAACATAATGCAGCCGCTGGACTTCCAGCTGCGCGTCTGCGGCATCTATATATGTATATAATACGCAGCGCACTGAAAGATGGAAAATTGGGGGACGCGAGTATATACGTATAGCACGGCGCGTGCCACAAGGGAGCCCAGCTGACACGCAGTCTTTATCCCCCTCTATACGCGAGCTCTCCCCCTTGTGCGCGGGATGAACTCTGTTGCGACCGGGGCATTTCTGGAATGAAAGTGAAAAGTGCGTGCAGCAGGCTGCGGCGTAGCCGATGAAGTGCGATGGGGCTGCGGAAAAGTCACCGGCTTTAATTGGAGTTCAACCGCGGCGTCCTGTATTTTGACAGCAGAGCCCTCGGCAATCGCTGTCGCTGCTGCTGCTGCTGCACATACTTATAAGTTCAAAGTCGAATTTCCTTTAATCAAAGCTAGCCGAGACAACTTGTGTTATCAAGGAGTTCGTCGAAGTATCTGTATATAAACTCAAAATTATCTTTAATATCATCATTATTCTCGTAGTATCAGTACAATTCGAAATAATCGCACCTTCCACACCCATTTCTGAACCTACTGTATTGAAGAGTAAGTGTGATTATTGTTTATCTTATGTCGCTTCATCGTTGAAACATTATTGACCCCCGTGACCTCGATGGATAAGCAAATAAGAAACTTATTAATGCCCTGCGGTGACTCCGGGGTCATGTGAAATTCAAACTTTTTTACCGTGCCGTAAAGTTAATTTTTCGCATAAAACAGCATAATAAATCCTATAGATAATATAGCGCGTGGTTTAACTTCACGCGCATCGATCTCCAACTCTCAAGTAATATTTTATGTATCAGCCATCAGCACATCCGCAATCACAAACAAATGGCGTCAAACAGCAATTAAGTATTTGCAGTGCGCACTAGGTTCGTATAAATTGATTGAACGTGGATAAACAAAAAATGTTTCGTCGATTCGTCTCCAATCTAGAGCCTGTGTGTCAAAACGATTTCAATTGAACACGGCACATGTTTTACGCCGCATTGAGTGCGCTACATTTTTTTTTTCAATGTTCTATAATAACGAAATCTATATAGATATTTCAATTATACTTCACTACATATAAACTGCATAAATAACAGCTAGCAGCAGAGAGTAGCGCAGCTGAATGCCATACGCGGAAAAACGAGCTGATCTCGTTTCCTGCGGTTATAAGTATGAATAATTAACGACTTTGGAGATTGAGGGGCGCACGCGAACCCATCGGGAAGGACTGTGGTTAGCGCTTTATATAGCGATTGTTAACAGGAGGATGAACGGCTGGTCTGCGCGATTGTCGGATTTATGTGGGACTCTCGCCTACAGGGACGAACGCCGCGACGTCGGATTATAAGTGATTCTTTTTTTGCTCTGCCGTCTCGCTCGGCGTCTCAGTGGGACGGTTAATGACGGAGGAAAAAGAGCGCGATAAGAAATTTAAGCAGCTGCGCGAATTAAGCGCTGAAAGCGTTATAATAGTTCAAAGACGACTCTAGGGTGGATTTGGATAAATTGAGACCCTTCAAACTGCACTTTACACTGTGTGTATTATATAAGTGAGTTGAGTTTAAAATTCATTTAAAGCTATAGGAATGAAATTGAAACGGCATTATTCGAACAGCAACACAAAGTGATATCTGCTCGTTATTGACTTTCCTCGTTGGCGTATCATTTCAGATATTCCATATCATGACGTATCGATTGTTTACACATTTGGCGATTTTCATTACTCCATTTCATTCGAATATTATGTGCGATGAAAAATAATATTCGTAAAAAATAAAACAAAAGTTCCCGTATTGCGGTGCAGGGCTATAATAGTGACTGCAAATTCATGACAGTGACTGACTTCCTATAACCACCTCCGCATGATCCCAAAAGTACTCAATTATTGTCATCCGCACTCAAAAGTGCGAGCGAGAGTCGCGCCACAGCAGCAACAACTATTTGACATCGTTACGGCATGATTACTCTGATGGCGATGAGCAAGTTCGATAGCGAAAGAGATAGAGAGCCAGTGCCATCAGGCAAATGCTCGTGGCTGTAAAAGTGCGTGCACTCGAATGCCAGCTCCCTTTTGTTTCCAGCATTTCCCATTACTCTTGTTTAGTCTGCCTCGTCCGCGCCTCTTTTTCCGTGAATATAAATAATGCATCGACTTGACGCAAGCGCCGACGGCTCACGCGCCCGCGCGCGGATAAAAGCTGCAGCCACTCTATCGCGCGAACGCATCTCGTAAACACGCATGCACACAACTCTGTCTCTCTTTCTCTCTTTCGGTCTCTATAGCTGCAGCCGGTATAGGCGAGGGCTGTATTTTCCAGTGCGTCGTTAGCTCCCCCCTCCCCTCCCCAGCCCTCGTCCTCTCGCGCTATATAGCGTGTAACGAAAGAAGTTTCAGTGTGTGTACGGCCGGTTGGGAAATTACCGGTCTGCGGCTAGAAAATGAAGCGACTATTACTGTGCAAATTTGTACGCTGAGATGGAAATTTGCATTTTCGATTTAGTTTCCTTTTTCGTTTTTCTATGGCCACACGAGCCTCGCCGCTCTAAGCTGTATACCGTCGTATACACTGTGCGGATAACGACACGATAGCTTGCCGTACGCTCCAGTTTGCCAGCCCATCATCATCCATTGTAATGATACGTTGGATGAATATTTGATTCTGAGTAAATACGGAAAGCCGGCCGACTCGCTTTTATCTGATCACGAGTTCAATTTGCACCTCTCAATAGCGGGTCGTTATATTTTTCACCAGCTTTCATCATTTTTTAAGCGGTTAATTATAGATCGTAAATGCGGCCTCGATTCCGCGAATTCGCCTCGATCAACATGGACATTAAATATAAGCCAATCAAAATATCAACAGTTTTCGTCATTAGTATTAGTGTTGTTTAGGTAATAGGACAGTTTGCAGAGGGATAATGATTCATGCGAAACGAAGCGGCTAATAAACGTTAATTAGCGCATCTGCACTTGTATTTTTATACATGTCTACAATCTCTATTGTTCCGAACGGGATTTTATCTCGCCTCGCGCTGCAGAACGAATCCACTGATTTAATTTTTAATTCGATTTCACGAAAAGTTTGCACCGTACTATTGCACGTTTGCGCGGCTTTCCTCTCTCTCTCTCTCTCTCTCTCTCTCTCTCTATATATATATATATATATATATATATACGCAGCTATGCTCGTGATCACGCGCGCCGGGGATGGACTCGCGGATTGGCGCGGTCAATGTGGCCGGGACCGCCCGACTATATCGACAATTTTGATACAACTTATAATATTATGCATATTGCTTTTACCAATAATGCTCTGCGCTTGGCTGCGCACATACTGTTCGCGTGCATCGATACCTCGCTGTACATATCGCTGTGCAGCGCGGGGCTTTTGTTTCTTGTCCATACCTAGTTGCTTTTTATTAATCGAACGTCAAAATCGAGGGTGCAATAATTATGATTATACAATCTATCGATCGCGTAACTTTGAACTGTTTTGTTACGCAACGGCTATAGAAATGTACGCACAAAAACAGGAATTTCATTGCATCGTTCGCGTAATGACTTTTTACTGCATATTACATCGAACGAAATTAATTAATTCGACGTTTTCTCGCGCTTCAGCTGGCGTCTACGCTCTATATAACGCTGTAAAGGAATCTTAACGTAAGTTCAGCATCCTTTTGCGCATAATAGTGTCACGCGTCGACGACTCCGGGACGTTTTACAACTAACGAGAATGCGATCATCGCTCACAGATGGCTGAGTAGGTGCGTGGGCGCTTTAGCTATATATACGCGCGAACCAAGCGAAGCGCACAAGTGCGCGACACTGGATGGATTGGGAGTAAAGCGCCATATTATGTACGCGTCAAGTCTCTTTCTTCTCCGACTTTTACACTAGGAATGAGCTTGTGAGTCAGCGACTTAGCAGTCGGGAAGTAATTCGATTGTCTCTTCTTGTAAGATTTAACGACTTCTTTCCATTTCTTATATCGAGTTTTCATTTTTGTCAGTCACTATATCTTTCATTCGTCATAAAATTGCAGCTGTTTTGAAGAGCAGATTTCCAGTGCGCGATTGCACAGAGGAAGTGCAGAGGCGTAAACGAGATGTAAAAAATAGAGCGATCTTGAAAGTTTGAAGCGCGCTTTTTAAACGAGTTACCTGGTAACCGCATCGAGTGGTCATTGTCGAACATATATGCGGCAATGCCAGGTCACACTCTACATGCTCGCCGACGGAAATGCCTATACTCTTCGCTTTACTCCCTTTTACTTTGATCTTTTATTTTCACGACTCGAACACCTCCCCACTTCACTAGCTCACTCTATATCTTATTTCGCATTTTTACAGCCTTTGAGCTTTCGAAATTCGCGAGTGCGGGTGCAAAGTTCTTTGCCGTTTGTTCTCTTCTCTTTGCCTTTCGTGCAGTGGGGAAAAAATTCTGCATGTCTCAGCATTTCAAATGAGTGACAGATGGCGTGACAGTCACGTGAGTTTTTAAATTCCTTTTTTCTGCATTCCATATTTTGACGCTGCATTTTAAAATGAAATCCAAGCTCCCCTGTATGCCGCTTCAGTAAATAAGTAGAATACTGAAAATTTCAGTGACAGAAAACATAAAGATTCGTTAAATTTTCTTTGATAATTCAACTTCATGTTCACCAACAGTAAGCACTTGCAAGTACCAATTGGTAAACCAAACGATACCATAACACACGTCGTTCGAGATTAAAAGATGTTCAAACACTTGTTATCGAGTATGCAAAGCTGCCAATTCATTGAAATCCAATAATCCATTACCCGTCAAATTCATCATACATCAAATGGCGGGTTTTAATAGTTTATTTGTTTATTTTTCATTGCTAAATAATTTCAATAAAATAAACAGATGGTTGGATTTCTCCAATCGCGTTGATGGCATACTAGATTATTTTCCCAAACTATACTCTATCGCAGCTTGCGTTTCATCTGGTGCACTTGCGCAGCCTCCTTAATATTCAGAGACCAGAAGCGCGGCCGTCTTTTATTCGGACGGCTGCGGCGCACAACACGTCTCAGCGCTGACGCTGATGACGCCGAAGCGTTGACACGACACACGGCGGAACGTCACGTGCGGGTGCAGGACCAACAGCACGTTCATAATTCAGCGTAAGCCGCATTCGCTGGGCGCCCCGATAAGATCGCTCGCTTCTTGCCTAGGCTCGTGGATCATTCAGGGCTGTGCCACAGCTTTCAAGCGAAGCGCTGAAAAATTCCCTCCGGCGGCCGCGACGCAACGATGTAGCGCGTCTAGCCCATATTTCTCGCTGCGCGGAGCGAGAGCTTTTTCTGCGTGTGTTTTTTTTCTTCTTCGTAATAACGGCGAAGACACGACGCGATTGCTGCAGTCGCATAATGTATAAGAGGACTTAAACACAATTATCATTAATTTTTTATTTTCATTTCTTCGGTCGTGTTCTGGAAAATTTTTTGCGGATAATTTCGGCGATGAAAATCCTGATAAAAATTTTCCCTAGCGCGAAAGTTCCTCGCGCTGTGAGTGCACTCTGCTCTCATATAATTTTAATATCAATTATCCTCGATTAGTGTTACGACGAGAGTTATAAGGGTGAAGCTTTAAGAGCGGCAGTTTGACGAGTTACGCAGACTGAAGAGAAGCACAAACTCGTAGTGTTTCGTCAAACAATTTTCAGCGTTTCAACTAATAACTACCAGAAACTTTGCTAAATTAGCTGCGGAATAATAAGAGAAGCGAAAAAAGCGGTGGTAAAGCGAAGCCGAGCTTAACGAGTAGAAGTGTTTTCCACGGCGCTGTAGCGTGTATTATAGGTATACGTGGCGAGGCATTCGCGGCCGCACGAGCTAACTTTCCTAAAGCCACAGGTATTTCCTTAACTTACGGAAATTCCAGGCTACTTGTGTAAATCGAGAGCGCGCCCCCTCTGCGGTCACCGCGCGCACCTGATGACTTTTCATCCTCCGTGCGGAGTCGCCGAGGCTGTTGAAAAATACCAAGTGTAATATATCTATACGCGGCGGAGAAATACACCCGCGCGAACAAAATATTGTAGTGTCGGCCGAGACGACGCGTCGCTGACGATGCCAGCTAGCGCGTTAATGCAGCGAGCACGGCCAAATTAATGGAGCTTGTAATCGACAACGTACAGCTGGCAGTTTCGCGTTGACGACTCGACGCTGCGCTACATCCGCCAGATATTTAGGGAGCCCGGAAGCGTGAAGATCAAAAGCGCGCGAAAAGACATCAGCGCGGGATACATGTAGATACATGCAGGTTTAGCCGCGCAGATAAACACAGATGTAGCGCGGTATATATACGTACACAGTTGGCGAGGAAGCTGCGGCAGGAGCCGGCAGAAGCAGCGAACATCGAATGCGCAGGCTCGCGCAAATACGATTATCGTATTGCAATAAGCCAATTAGGAGAGGAATTTTGGGCGAGCGAGCAAGCGAGGGAGATGCTGACCTCCCCCCCTTTCCTCTCACTCTCTCTCTCTCTCTCTCTCTCTCTCACGCGCGCGAACGCCTCTTGTAGTGTATGCACACGTAGCTGCAACAGCTTGTTTCGCCATGTCCAATGACTGGCCTGACAGTGCGTTATCGGGTAAGAGAGAGGGTGAGGGCAGTCAGATACATATCGGAAGCTCGAAGCAAAACGTAAATATATATAGAGTCGAAATATACGCGCGTTCGCGCAGAGGGCAGATACAAACGAACAGCCGGAGTTTCCCGGATCCGCTGTGCGAGCCCGCTGCTTTTGATGATGCACCTGCGGCGAGGCACTGTTTGAGAGCTCGTTGATGCATGGTTACTTAATCTGTAAATCAGCCATCACTAGAGCGATTATAATGATGAAATACGCGGATAGAAGTGCCGAGCAAAATAAAAAATTTACTAAAAAGCTCGATCAACTTTTAAAAATTGACAAATTGGTGGTGGCTCTTTCTCGCTCTCTCCGATCCTCATTTTCGCGCTTTTGTGCTCGTCTGCACCCCTCGCTCTTCATTATACAGATCAGCTATTTGATAGCGTATAAACCTGGCGAACAATACGTCCATGATAATACATTGTAAATCCCTGAATCTAAATACCGCGCTGGAAGCTTATCAACGTTCAACGCTGCTCGCATAACAATGGAATATTGTTTATTATTTAACGTTTCACGAACGAACAAGTAACGTCGGTCAAACGATATTGATTTTCGTTAAATTTAAAATTGAAAGGCGAATAGATGTTGCGACGTCACAACAAATGTACAATTCGAGCACACCCCTCCGACGATATGTCACAGAGAGGTATTAAGCGTAGTCAGAGAGATTACGGCCGGGTAGTGAAAAAGAAATCAGCGAGCTTCAGCGGCGGTTTTATAGAATTTATAAAGCGAAAGCACTTCCAAAGTAATATAAGATTTAAAGGAAGAAAGTTAAAAGCTGATTCAAAGTTTACAGTTCTGCGAGTTTAAATTACGTCTTAGGAATGTTCATGATGGTTCGAGCATGTTAAAGAGAAAATAAATGAGCCCTGCACATAGGCCGATGTGAATTACGTTTGCGCAATAAGTTTAATACCAATGTGTTCGATCGGAGAATTTAATGGCGAAAACAACTTATAATTATCTTATCCGAATCCTTTTCAAAGTTTAATTAATCAAATTCATTCGCAAGTCGCTCTTTTCAAACATAATGCTTTCTTTCCGCTCTCGTGTATCCGCATAAACGTTCGAAAAGAAAAGTAATCGATGGAAAAACTGCAGACAGGCCCACAAAGAACCTACGGAAGGAATAATTTGCCGTAAAGTGTCTCGTTTCTTCAGTTGGGTAAGATTAAGTGCCATTAATTTTCTCCATCCGTTTTCTTACATTCTTCGTATAAGCCGTCTTACTCCTCCGCCTTCCATCTCCTTCGACTCGACTCCGCGGCATTTCTCGTTTTCCCTCCCTCTCAAACTCCTGCAGAGCGGAGCAGAGCAGCGCCAGGACCAATAATGCACGGTGAAAATTCTCCTCTCGCTCGAGAAAACGAATACGACAGAGAGTGAGGAGAGTGGAAAGAAGAGAGAGAGAGAGAGAGAGAGAGCTGCGCTGGAGACAAGTAAGCGTCGTTGTCGCCCGTATCGACAGTCGGCGGCTTAGTGATGTCGGATGCATTAGTCCCAGGGTGCGCTTTCTCTTCCTTACTTTCTTCCTCCTCTGCACTCTTAACCGTGTATTGCATCGCCTCTTCTCCCTCGCGAATCCTAAGTGAATAATACACGGCTAAAAACGGATGCAGTTACGTGCCAAGTTATGCAACGTTCAGAAAATTCCGGAAAATTCCTGCCTCCGCTTCTTGCCGCTCCATGTATTTCCGACTGTCTTGAAGAAAATTAGACGAAAGTTTTCCGGAAGCTAGAACTACGGAAAACGAGAAGGAATCTTGTCTTATCAACATTTTCACTGTTAACAACATTATGCAGCTGCAGGAATACAAAAGTTTGCAAATAAATCCGCAGAAAAAGCAAGCACGGTCCGCTCGCGTCTCGCCATATCTGACTCGTTCTACTTAGCATGTAATTATATATCCGCGCAGTCTGCACGCGATTTTCTTGGATTTTCTCGCGGAATCAGAGATCTTATACCCCTTATTACAACCCTTTGTGTGTTATAGGGAATGTAGGAAGGCGATTATTCTATTTATACTTAAACTCCCCAATGAATCGATATTTTATTTTCAATCCTCTGTCGTAAAACGGCAGATTCGTTATTTCGATGGCAAAATAAGCAAGAATAGTGGAGAATTGTATCAGTTTGATTATTGATTTCTGATATGTGTGCGAGCGTTGCTTATGTGATATTGATGTAATTCTTTTTTTTATGGATTCGGGCTGTTGTGTTCAATACCGATAATCGACAAATCTAAAAATTTCAAAATATTTAAACGTATTTCAACGCAAATAGATGAGCTGGTCTACGTCACAAAAAATTTGCCTGCGGCTATACTCTAGCCAGTTTTCCCCGGAGTATTGTCTGACAATATATCTATACATGCATTCATGTCAGCGGTCGTCTCTCAAGAAAAAGGTTTGAAGCATTTGGAGTGAAAAGTATATAATAACGCATCGACAAATTATTTACATTAGGATTCTTTGATACATGTAAAAGGCGCGTTATAATAACAAATATTTCAAGTTCACAATTCCAGGCCTAAAGAATAGGCCTAAAGCCTTCGATCACATTTTAGAGACGAGGCTGCGATCGCGAGAAAAAAAAACCGAAGTAAGTCGATGATGAAATAACAAGAAGAGCCGAGCGCGAACGTTCTTAAGCGAATTGATATCCACTTTAGACTAATAGAGTCGATTCGATTAATCATCCTTCTAGTGCGGCTCGGCCTCTCTCTCTCTCTCTCTCTCTCTCTCTCTCTATATATATATATATATATATATATATATATATGTATAACCTGCAGCTCGGCAGCTCGTAGGTCGGCTGCTGCTGCAGCGGCGGGAGGGTAACAAGGCCGCTTTCGATCCATCCATCCATCCATCCCAATTATTCCGAGCAACTATCGCCGGGCTAATCTCGGGCGACGCGGCCACTGCACCGACGAGGTCGGGTGGTGTGTGTGTGTGCGTGTGTGTGTGTACTCGCGCTCCGAAAACGCATCAGCGATCGTCGCGCCGCAGTATATACAGCGGGCGCCCGTCTCTCGCGGCAATGAGTGTCCGTGACGTATTGGGGCGAAAGCGAGCTATAGATCGAGCGAGTAAAGCGAGTATGCCAAGCCGATATACGTGCGGATACTTTGTCAGTGTCGCAGCGAGAGCGCCGAGAATACGCTAGTCGACAGAAGCACGTACCCTTCCCAGTCTTGAGTGAATGGACTAAGGAGTTCGCTTATCGACGACTCGTTATATAGATATGTAAAGGCACCTTGTAGTTTTGCATCCAAATCCAGCATTGCGTAAAAGGATCCAACGCCTTGCTATATTATCGCGCTGCGTCGCAACTGTAACCGTCGTCGATATGATGTATAAACTTGCAGTAGAGGATTTCAAAGTAATACAATTTGCTGGATAGATAGCAGCGCTGGGTTGTATTATTCAAGCTGTATAATTCGCATCGGGCATTCGTCGAGCTAGCTGATGCAGAAATGAATAATAAAGGGCGCAGAACTCGCTCGGGACTAAATAATAAGTCGGGCATCCGACGAGGTCGCGTACGTAGCGCTAGATCTGGAAAATCCTTCTCTTCAAAGGAAGCTCATTCCGAGTTCTGACAAATGATAAAACCGGAAAGAAAATCAGTCATGGAAAGAATATTCCATGCAAAAACAACGAAAAAAAAATATCCACGCAGTATACCGTATTCCGAGCCGTACTCCCATCGCTATATTCGACTCTGTGAGTTTGAAAGAGTAGTTTTTTTCATTTTTTAAGCGATGGGCGCAGATTGTATACGCTTTTGTATGCAGCGGAACGAAATACTTTACGAAAGATTCGGAGTGGGACAAGCAAGTTTTTAGCTGATTAAAAAATTATCTTGTTACGAGCACATTTAATTCTCTTTAGGCAAAAGTGCAAAGGAAACAAAATTGCACGATCGGTATGGTTGCGGTGTCAAAGGAAAAAATTCTTACAGCTATCTTCTTCAAACATTAAAATCAAGGTCAAAGAAACAAGAATCAGAACAAATCCTGCAGCACGATGGATATATGATTGAAAGTCGAACAGAATCGCGCGGTCTGAGAGAGAGAGAGAGACAGAGAGAGAGAGAGAGTTTTGGCTTTGAGATCGCGGCTATGCAGCGCACGTACGTCGCGTGTTTATAGGTGTGCGTCGGTACTCGCATGTCGAAGCATCCTTCTTCCAGGAAAATCGGCGCCAGCTTATCAGCTTGATTTCGGAGGCTATCGCTGCGCCGACGACTCTGCAGGACTCAATGTAATCGCGAACGAAAGAACGTGGAAGGTGAAAAAGAGAAAGAGAGAGATTTGGTCGATAAGACGAATGCAGCAAGAGTTTATATTCGCGCTGAACTTTGCCTCCTTCTCCGCACCTGTCTATCTCAGTTTATAACTTTATAGTCAGTTATATAATACGTGTTGTATGCACTGGCGAATCGTACGTTCCTCTCTTTCTGTTTACTTCACGCGGAATACCCCTATATATCACCCTGACACGCATCAGAAAGAATGAAGAAAGAATTTCCTCTAGGCGAATAAGTATAGAGCCATTGTTTTTACGCTGCTGCTAGTTCATCCTATTGACAGCAGTAACAACGCTCTTATATAAATTTTCGAGTGATGTAATTTTTTTTTTACGCTCTTGGAACGGAGCATCTTTTGTCCGTGCGCAAAATATTGAAAAGAATTCGAGAGAGTTTTTCGAGCAGTTTCGTACATAAGCACGATAGAAAGAAAGTCATTCGTCCTCTTTTTATTTACGCGCAACTTTTTGTAAATAAAGTTCGAAGAAAATTGGTAAATATATACAAGTATAGTAGATTGTATGAGTTGTATACACGTACTGGAATTTACAGCCCTTGTTTCTTGTGTAGATTTATAGTTTAATTTTGTTCCCTAGCCGCGCGCACTTTGTCCAATAGCAAACCATCAGGAGTCAAGTTGACTTTTTATGCGCGAGCTTCTTTGTTGCAGAAAATGAGATTCATCCCGCGTGGTGCGGCTTCTTTCAAAGGACTTTTTTTCTTTCGGACAAACGTCTCATATTATACACACCCATATCTCGGATAAGAGCTGATGTATGAATAGAAAAATTGTAAAAATGAGGTATAAATAACACGGCACACAAATCGGACGTATGCGCGAAATCGTGATTAAAAGGGTAGCGCGTTGCACAAAGCGTTGCATCATTAATTCGCGCAGCTATTTTCCCAGCGCGCGCGCGTGCGTCAGTTATAACGGGCTTCGTTTTGATCATTTCATCCTGCAGTAGACAATTGCTGACCGATCAAACATATCTCATCTCGTCAGCGCGGCCCTCGAAATGACGCGCCGAGCGGAACATTTCGTTGCGCGAAATCGATTAAAAAAGCGCTGCAGCTATATATACATAAATCGCTCGCGCATACGCGCTGATTCTTTGTCTCTTGCGCGGATAGGAATAACGCACTGTTTGCGCGCAGCAGCGCGTAAAAGAGGATTCGTCGATGCGGTAGGTGGGTAGGTAGGTAGGTAGGTAGGTAGGTAGGTAGGTAGGTACGCAGATATGTATACGGCATGCGGAGGCCGAACTATAACCGCGAGCGAGAGCGCGCGGGTTTACAGCTCGTAATGCGCACTGCTCTTACGGGAGCGCGCTAGCGCGAATCGAAATTAATTGCGGGGCGGGGGTTTATAGCCGGTTTACTAATGCACCGAAACACGCATTTGCGGCCGATAAATCGCATTATAGCCGTGCGCGCGCGCTCGATAATGTTTTGCGCGGCAGCTAGGCGCTCGCGTTTGCGAGCCGTTTTTTGCGCGGATGTGCGTGCATGGCCGCACCCAGATGCCGATGATTGCGCTGGGATCTCGCTGTTGGTCTGATGCTTGTTGAAAGGAGGGGAAAAACGAGGACCAGACCGATCATTGTCTTAGCCAGCGCGAAAGGATTCGTTATTGTTTTAGTGACCGTGCATTGTCAGCTATTGCAGTGCTGCAGTGTACAGGTGTGGGCAATGCTGAGTTACGTCAGGGACTTTTGGTTTTCACAATAAAGCGTGTTCTACAAATTGGTTAATTAACCTCTGAGCTACTCTTATACCAGAAAAATCATATTACTGATTGATTCAATCATTTATGACGCTTATATGCGCACTAACTTGATTTATTTCGATTCGAGACGAGCTCTATTTTCGTGGGAAGTCGATGTCCTAAAGATTGTTAAAATTCAATTCTAGCGGTTGAAGCATTTATCAGTTAACTGCATATATAGATCAGTTTCGATAAAAATCCAACCCTTCATCATTCGCAGATTATCTACCATATATAGGTCTGTGTGTACATACGACTAGCTGGTGTGCTAGGCGACGAACTTTCTCGAGATACACATGGAGACGGAGCAGCAGCAGCAACAACAACAACGGCTACTGCACAGACACATATATACACAGAAGCTCGCGTGCGAGTCGAGCGAAGATAATCCAGGTATTGCTTGCCCCTTATACTGCTGCTGCTGCCGCCGTCGATGCTGCACTGGTAGTCGCTCAGCTCGAAATCTTCAATTATGGAGGACATCACAAGCGCCTCTAACCTATCGTCATCTCTCTCCTCCATCAATCGTCGCGTAGATGAAGCGGCTGAGTGAATAATACGCGCGCGAGGCTGTAGCTGATAATTTCGAGTTTCTTGACCCTTCGCGCGAATGAAAGAACCTTCAGAGGAAAGTTGCAGTAAAGTATAATGATAAAGTGACCAGCTTTCGCGCTGAATACCATCAAAAACGTGAGCCATGACAGCTCGTTACGACCATCTTTACACAAAATTTCAGCCGGTCTAATGAACGTCTATATAATTATGCCATCTATTTAACGAAATTCGTACGCGCGGCTGCCGTGCATGGAAACGAGGTTTAGCGAGCAGCGAACGCGAGCCGTTTTTGAATAATTGCGCTTTTTACGTCGTGTAGGCACAAGGAATGTATAAGTAAGCTGCGAAACAACAGCCAAGCATGCGATAGGAGATCAGAAACAATTGACCCGAGTTTATGATCTCCGGATTAGTTTGAAGCTTCGTATAGTTACAGAGGCGTGTATTTTCTCTTTCAATGTTCTTGAAATTAGTACGCTCAAATAGGCTTCGAGATGGCTGCAGAAAAACTGCCGGTAATACACGTCGATGTCATCCTCGTGGAAATAAATAAATTTCCAGACCGGTGCCTGGCACGGAACGTAATTTTTCTCACTGGAAATTTGCACTTAAAACGGGAATAGCGCTTTTCCATTTTCCAGAAAGAGAGCAAGTGTCCAAATGCGTTTAACTCGGGGAGACGACGATCGATGAACACGATTCTTGGAAGGTGGAAGAGAGAGAGAGAGAGAGGGGGGGGGGAGAGAGGAGAAAATATAACACGCCGGTGAACCGAGGAAGTTCTAAAAGACAGAGCAAGAGTGAGGGCAGCAGAAAAAAATAAGAAAGATAGTTTGTTTGGACTAAAAAAAGGCATGCTACT
>CM053172.1:58136029-58223836 GCA_012977825.3 Pteromalus puparum | reverse complement strand
GAGGGGGGGGGGGGGGGGGAGAGGGAGGAAATGAACGGGTGGACGCGAGGAGTTTAAAAGAACGAGCAAGAGTGAGGGAGAGAAAAAAATAATGAAAGATAGATGGTTGGATAAAAAAGGCATGTACTGAGAGCGAGCAGTCGCACACGTTCACGGCTTTTTGCAAAATCCACGGTCGAGAAGTAAAGAGTCTCTGCGCATATATACAGTGTGGTTCTGTCTTTTCCTTCTTGTTTTTAGCTCTATACGCGGAAGAATACGTGTGCCGCACACACCCACACATATGCACAAAGCAAAGGACCGACGAGTTGAAAAGCGGAGTGGGAAAAAATAAAGAATCTCGCTCCCCCACTCAAATATATCCCGCGCGTGTGTATACGAAAGCCTGGCTCCGTAATATGCTCTTTTGCATCCAATTTCCTCGAGCCGTCGCTATTTATACATCCATTTCTCCTTTTATCCACTTTATTCACTTCTTTCACTTTCTTCCGCTCCATCCTCGCGTCCCTTCTTTCTCCCTTTTCCGAGAAGTTCTGCTACACACATAAGCCGTATCGACGTGCTTCACAAACACGCACGTCGCCTACACGTATATCTATCATATACTTACGTAAGAGACGGCGGCGAAAATGCATATAGAGCGTGTATGTGGAGGCGCACACGTATAGTCACGCAGGGTCAACACATTGTTCTGGCTCTGTACCTGCGACACGCGATCTCCTATAGCTCTCCCTCTCTTTCTCTCCCTGAAATCCTTTCGTTCGATACATAAACGCGTATACACATGGGTATACGTGTATAGGTATAAATACACACGCGCGGGTACCGCGGCCCATATGTTCGACTTCTCCGCTTTAGCTCCAATCTTCTGCAGACCCACGGCTGCAGCCGATGGACGCGGTGTTGGGTATATATATACACATATAATACGTGCCGGAGCTTTATGCTATTTTTTTGAGACGACCTCGTGTATAGCCGCAACTCGATTTATGAAATATTGGCTGAATGTGTGTATGCAGCATATATAGTATATTATTAAGCTGCAGGTCCATATTGGAGGAAAAGTTTGGCATGCACCGTCGGTTCACTCTATATGCAGTATATACATAGACTATACATACGAAAAATGAACTTTTCGGGCATCGGTGCGTGGTGGACATTTTCACGAGGGCGGCGGCTGCTAGTCCCGGAATCGACGAGCGCGAGACGGACCGAAAAATCTCGGGAATTTCTTTTTAGACAGAATAGCTGCAGCGCGCGAAATGGGTCAATATGCGACTGCTCGGCAAGCCGAAGAAAACAATCCACCGACGCGAGCGCGATGCAGGCGACGTCGAAGTTCTCTCACCCTCGAATGCTCTTAAGCTATTGATCTGCGTCTATCTTTGCCGTTTTCTCTTCATCGCCATTTTTTCTCCTGGATCCTTCTCGTAACTCGTCTGACAGTTCTCGCGCTCTCCCAGTTAGCGCAGAATTTTCTCGCTGTCGCGTATGTTTCATAGATGCGCTCGCTCGCGGAAATGACATATCTGCCCTCGATTTCTTGCGCAATTTTGATGGACATTAATGCATCGAACATCGACTTTCGAAATTTGATTCGGCTATTTTCGCCGCTCTTCGCCTATATAATAGTTATATTACACGGGCTGCTCTCGTGGCTCGCAGATATTGTGCTCGTTTTAAAAATACATACTGCGCGCGATCGGTTATAATAGAATATTCGGCTGCCGAGTATTATAAATTGAGATAAGCGCCTCGAAAAAAAAAACTTTCGACGGGATGATAATGACAAAAACAATAATAAGTGGTTCTAGCGAGCTATAGTTGTCAAATACTCGAAGGGTTCTCGATCGCGCCTATAATATAGCACGAGATAAATTACAGGAATTCGGTGACAGGCTTCGTTTTCAAACGTGCAATTAAGTCATTCGTTCTTTCGACGCTGTTTTATAGCAAAAGCGACAAACAAGTCGAAGGTTTGGGCGCCTCGCCGAACAATATATATTAGCATTCATCCGCGCTGTCACGGCAAGTAAATAACGAGTCGAGCTGCCAGCACCTCGTTTAATTCCTATTAAATCGTCTGTCGGCTTTGGCGCCTTATTCTCGCTCTCCTGCTCTCCCTCCTTCTCCTGCCTTGGGTCGTTTCTTTTCTTTCGCGCTGCCTCCGCGGCGCTTCTTCCATGTATTCGAGCGCGGCGTTTGGTCTTCTTCTTCTTGCCCGAGGCGAAGCCTACGCGAAATTATGCCGAAGAGACGAGGCAGCAGCAAACAACCTCTCGAGATTCTACGAATTGGCGAAATTATCCGAAGCTGGTTTTTTACGATCCCCTCGCGGCTTCTTTTATTTTTTAGTCTGGGAATGAGCAACGTATTGATTATTAGAAATCGTTAGACACTTTAGGCCTTTCATCGCTCGCCAATCATCTCAACAAGCCGAAAATATTTCGATCGCATGCGTTAATGGCGCGAACCATTTTGTAACCTACTAGCACGAAAATCGTGTATTTTTAAATTTGTTAATCCAATTGTTGCAAACGCGACTGCAGAAAATGATTATTTTTTATGTTACGCCAAAACAAATGTAAATTAAAATTTATAAATGAAACGGTAGCTATATATGCATCCGAATGATATTATCCAATTATAAATGTGTTGCGGTGCGCGAGATAATTAGAATTATTTTTGGTAAAAGCTTGTAAATAAGTATGTATACAGTTCAAGGCTCATCATTCGATAACGCACAAAACTCAATTATATACGCGTTTGATCAACGAAATTGTTGTTTCGAAATTATTACGATATTCATTATCAAAAGTTTTATCACAAAGTGCACATAGTGGGAAGCTTTCAATTATTACAATGAATTAATTATATAATCATCCGAATGGCAGAATTAATTGCATGTACAGAATGGAGCCCCATTATTGAAAATTGCAAATGCAATACGAGTTGTAATTAATGAGAGACTAACGGACCACGTATTTTCCTGGTAAAACTCGCTTAATCGACCGCGTAATTTCAAATTAATCGTGACCTCCTCGTTGAAGAATTTCTTTGTCGCCGTAGTCGCATTAATACTGCAGCTGCTGGCCCCCCGTGCATCATATAACGACGTTAACAAGAGCCCTGCGAGAATAATGAATGCGACAGACATACAAAGAGTGAGTTGGCTTCTCTTCCTCTCCTCCTCTCGCGAATTTCAATAACCAATCTCCCACGCGGAAAAAAATAACGCCCACCGTCAGACGTACGAATAAACTCGCTATACGAGCAACTGTATTTGCTCCGGTTGATTAACCCTTCTAAAATTGGCGGAACCGTCTTCGCTTGCGCTCCAACTTTTAAGTGCTAAAAGAAACTAATTGAAAGCAAGACAAATTTCACGTTCACTTAAAGTGCGCTCTGGTACTTGGGACTATCGCAAGAGAACAAAAAATCACGTTCTATAGTATATACCGTGATAGGATGGAATATCTCGATAATGTTTACATTTTCTTGCGTAACCCCGCATATATGTACTCTCGGTGTATAGACGCGAGATTGACGCGGAAAATGATTATAAGCTGCCTAGGTATGAGACACCGAATGTCACGGCCGTGTTCGCGCTCTGTACACCATTTCCCCTTCGACTCTGGGTTATTTTCCTTCCATCAGCGTAACGGCGAAGTTAGCGCAAGCGAGAGTTCGTATAGCCACTTCCTCTCTCAGTCGACGCCCTGGAGCCCGCGTAAGAAGATTGACGCGTACAGCCAGTTAAAAAATAAATTGCCATAGCGAACGATGGCAGCGCCTGGATTTCCTGTCGATGGAAATATTTGATCCTCTCATATACCGCACTTACGACCGGCGCGAGCAAACGCGCGAGGCCCTGTATTACTCAGTCGAGGTGCGAAGCGAAGATTCGAGCGCATAAACACAGAGTTCGGGCGCGCGCGCGTGCCGCCGAAGATTTTTTTTCTTTATCTTGAGAAGCAGCAATTTAAATTTTGATTTTAATTTTCTTGCCTGTCAGTGCAGACAGCTAAAAGTGACGTGGACGGAAAGAGTCGAGTGAAGAAATGCGTTATCGATGTTGTAAAAGTGTTGATATATCTATTAGCGTCGTCTCAGTGTGTGAAAAAATTGCTGACAGTTGCGCGCATTAGCTTATATGTACTCAAAGTCGTGCCGAATAGGTATAAAAAGAGAGAATTTTCACGCTTTGCATGCATTGCAGAAACCAGAATGCCAAGTGTATAATATGATATCGTCAAACGTATATTCATTATTCACATATCATTGCGGAATGCGGTTACTTATTTCGTTTATGTTGTCTTATGTATAAGTTATTCTAGTCTTATATTTCGTATGCAACTTTTTATGATCTGAATAATGCCAATGTATGAAAAGTTACTCTATATATATTTACCATTGTTTTGCTTTGATAAACAAATTTTACCATTACACTTATCACTGCCTGGGAGAGGTAAGTGACGATTTTTCTTTAACATATATCATTTTCAACATGACCCGCAATAAATTCAACAAACCATACTACACCTACATAATTCAAAAGGCATAATTTCTAAGCCGATGTCGTTGATATAGCTGGGAAATATCCGCGACCTCGTCGACTCAAGCTCGTCATTCGAGTGCAGGAATCCATACGTAGCTGCATCGTTGCTATAGGCGTCGAGATTGCTTTGCTTTTCCGACGGAATTCGGTGCTTACGCGCAGCCTTTGGTACCCTAAACGTGAAAATCCAGACGGCGTCGCGGACTCGCGCGCGACAAATTACTGCTCTCAATTTAACTCGCGACGGGGGCAACAAAAGCGCGAGACGACTTTTTCCAGCCATTCCGCGGTTTTCACGCGCGCGCGAGGGAAAAATCGTTCGAGCTGAACCAATTATAGTTCTCGTGCGCAGCGCGGCGTGTGATGACTCGTTGAAATTTTGCTCGCTCAGAGCTCCATTTCGCTTTGCAAATTTGAGAATTCCGCGTAAAAGTTATAAATGCGTTTTAACTGAACAAGCATCTTCGAAATGATTGAATCGTCGAAAAGGAGAGGAGAGAGTCAATATTCTGAAGTGAAAATCGAACGGATTTTCCCGTTGTTACGCAGCAGCGAATGGCCACTCGATTTTCATCACCGAAAGGCACTAAATTTTTGTCACGTCCGCGGCGCCGCGTTTTGTTGTGAGTTTGATCGCGTATTCAAGCGCACGAGCTTTTTCACGAGGCGGGAAAAAGGAGAACAAAAGGAGGGCACGGAAACAACGCGAAACGTCGATCGATCCGGGTGCGCAACAAGGGAGCGGAAAACGACGCGGATGCAGGGTCGCGGTCTGAAGGAATGAATCTCTTATCGTGGCCTTTTTTCGCTTTTTCCTTCATCTCCTTCCGATGTCGTCTCGCCTTCCGCTGTCTTTGTCAATCCTCTCCTGCAGTTTTCTCTGTCTGTGTCGCCTACGGAGCATGCCTCGCCGTTTGTATGCTGATTCTGCAGGCCTTTTATCGAATTTGCGCGCAGTTTCCCGACTGTCCTGATTTTCAACGGCGCCGCCACCCACCGAGAGATAGAGAGAGAGAGAGAGAGAGATCGCAAATTGTTTGTACGCTCGCTCGGATCAACGTTCGAGTTCGAACGATTCGAAAACGCGCTCCGAGCTGATGCGATGCCAAGCACGCTTATTAAATCCCCGTAGAGTGTATTGGAATCCTAATTGATTCAAAGGGCATGACAAATAACGTAAGCTCAGTCACGCGTCGAATGCCCTGAATCGCTGCAGCGTATTATTTAGCTTTACTCTGGCGCACGGGGATGCCGACGAGGTTGAAAATATAAAAATAGCGCTACAGAAAACTGAAAACTCGACCGATGGATAGATTCAGCGCTACTTCCAGCTCAGTGACTAATTTCTTCCGCGCTGTGAAAACGGTTTTGATTAAAATTCGATTCCATCTCGCGCGCGCGCGCGCATGCGCATGCAGTGGCGATCTCCCGCGTCAATCGCCGGGCGAGCGAGCCGGCACTTGAAGGTATACCTATACCCCGCGAAACGGGCAAAAATTCAATCTCGAAAAATCATCGTCAAGTCGTCGCCGGGGGTTCGAGAAGTGGCCGTGCAGCTCGAGCACATGCGGAAAACGGATAGACGGACGACGTATAAATCGGTGCGAAAATAACAGGTGCGTGAACCCCCGGCGGTGCCTCGTGCCTGCTCGTTTTGGCAAGGAGTCAAGCGACGTCGAGCCAGCGCGCGTCGACCCATCCATCCACACAGCCATTATTACGTATAGTCCCTTGTATCATCTCTCCCTTTCTTGGCGGTCCATTATTTACGGTACAATAAATTGATAATTAGCTCGCCTGGGCCAGCTCTCGGACGAAATTGATTTAATTCAGCAGTGGCCGCCTGCACACGTGAAGACCTCCTTGCCGCGCAGAGGGTCGATACCGGCAGCGCAGCACGTAAGATTCGCAGAAGCTTGGAGGGAGGGAGGGAGGGAGGGAGGAAGAGGGAAAGGAAGAGTTAGGCGCCATGTACGGATCAATAGCGATTTAATTAAAGATTATGCTTCGACGAAAATTAAGATTAATCACGCGAAAGTCCGCCATAGGCTCTCTCGATCGTATGCGCGTTTATAATGCACGGGCCCACAACGCAGGGCTAGGTTAAAGAAAGAGCGCCTCGGGGGCAGTAGCAGCAGCGCTCGTAATTATTCCGGGAGAGTCAGGAGCCGCGCGCGCGCGAGCGAGCGACTAATGCTACTGCGAATTGTAGTACAGTTGTATATACAGTGCCGTCGTCGTCGCCAGCATCGCGACACTCTACGCCATCATTGTTCCCGCGCGCTTCCATGCACATACATCTGCAGCCGAAATATAGAAACGTAACGTGCCGCGCGCGCGCGGCTGCTGCAAAAAAGCGAGGGAAAGAGAAAGAGAGAGAGAGAGGGAGAGAGAGGCTATAAACGAGCGATGCGAAAAGAGGTCGAGGAGTACCTAGAGGTCAGCGCTGAGAATCTTATTTGCGGAGCTCGTAAAAATACTGTGAGCTTGAAGTAGGCGCTGCACATATACGTGTCTGTGTCGCTGTGTATATTTAGTTACCAAGAGGAAAAGGTTGTAATAATCCGGATGGTTCAATTTTTCAATGCGCCGACGTCTTTATAGGCTCCAAACCATCATCTATATACTCGTCTCATCGGTCTCTCTTTCTTCGGACCGCCAAAGCGTATATATATCCGTGGAATGATTTATAATTAAATCTCAGCATGCGGCGGCAACGACTACTTTTTCCCCGCCTACAATGGCTCTCTATCTCGATTCCGGCTCTTCTTTCTTTTAATTAAACCATCAGGGCCGGCTGTGGCAGCGCCAGCCACATATATTGCGGTTTTACTTTACTATATATAAAAGGCGTGTTATTTTTATTATTTTCCCCGGTGTCGCAGTGGCCACGATTGCCACGCGGCAAATTTAATTGAGAAAGACGTTGACGATGACGATGACGTGTCCAGGCTGTTTTACGATTCTGAGCAGTTGTATTTAAAAAAAGAGGGCCGTCAGCTTTGCGTCATAAATGTCTCGCAACTATATTTGGTATATTTTTGTCATAATCGATTCTCGGAGAATTTCGGTTCTTCTCCGGTTGCGGATAAATAAGTCTAAATCTACAATTTATTCAGATTAATCTTCGAAAATACGATTTAACGTTTCCTGGAATATTGGTTCACCTAGTCTCTTTTCTTTGGTTAAATATAGGATTTGGCAATCTTTTTATAAATTCACCCCTTCGAGTATCCACTTGATTGTTAAAAACGAACTGATTCGATCAGCTCTTTTTTATTTACTGGAAATACGTTATTAAAAACTTTTACTGTGTATTAAAGGCAGTCAGATGCCTTTTCATACTCGCTAATATCAAACTATAAAAGGGTGATTATTGCGATTATGTATCGAAAAGTATCGAATCCGACTATTCGTTTGAAGTTTTAAAGAATATTTATGCCATAAAGCAATATATATTATTCAATAAATATTCATGCACTTACCAAGTTCCTGTAGTTGAATTAAACCGGCATCGAAGGTCCGAACTTTGATTGCATATAGACGAAGCTTTGGATCGATGGTGTTTCTTTGATTGCGATCGTAAATTGAATCATTCGTCTGTAAACAAAACATTGATATCATCATAACGATTCAAGTCGTCGACCAAAAAGAGTTTGCTAAAAAATTAGATTTCGCCACGGCTCCTCTACATAAGTTTATTAATGAAAATTTCTCCATATTACACACTGATCGCAAAAAAGTCCACGGTGATGAATTGATCAGTTCATTACTTCCGGCAGAAATTGAACGCTACATATATATAACGTAGAAAATTACGGAAGCCATCGCTCGCTCATGAGACTCCTGCGGAATACTAGCTAGGACCAATTTTTCCTCTACCCAATGTGTTTCTCGCGTGCGCGGCCCGAAAACGAACTCAGCCGCGAGCCCCGCTCGCCAACTCCTTCATCTACAATCTGATGCATCAAAGGCAAGTAAATCATTAGTGCGCAGACTATGTATTATGCACTCGGCCTTGACTTCGAAATTAACGTTTTCATCAGAGGCGCTCGCAAGAGAGGTTTAATTGACAATCCGGCGTGAAATCTTATACCTGTTAATCATGGCTTTAACAGTGCCTGTACCAGGCAAACAGGAGAGGAAAGTTGGAATGGACGCGCGAGCCGTTTACACTGGCGGCAGCAGCAGCCGCTGCCCCGCGCGATATAGACCGGGTGCGAAGGGGCTGGGGCCAACTACAGCAATCGAGTTCAAGAGTTCGCAGCTCGCAAAGCCTCGGAGCAATAAGACGACGAGTGCGCGCGAGCGCCACCTGCTTCCAAGTGTTATAAGATCTCCGCGAAGCTTTCTCACATATACTTCGCGCACCCTTCGTGCACTCGCTCTGCTCTCCCCCCCCCCCCCCCTCCTCTCTCTCTCTCGCGTTCTCTATCTTGCGCAGGCTTTGCGCGATTCTGCCCACCAGTGTATATGCCAACTACCCTGCGCATAACTGGAGTTTCTGTCAAAATTATGGCAAGTTGGATTTTCAGCACTTTCCGCCGCGGTAGGAATAGCTACAAGTGAATTGTTATTTTCGTGTAGGCGTAAAAGTTTCGCTGACGCGGGAATCTTTCCGGGGAAGCAGACCGGGACTCCGAGGCAATTTCGACTCTGTATCTCTCTCCGCATACAGTCGCTCGCGGTTTCGATGAATAACTGCGCGTTCAAACTACTATATGCAACGGGTTGAAACGTATAAATTTGACAGTGGCAACTGTGGGGATCATTCTTATCTGAAATTTAATAAGAAAGGTTGCCGTTTTCTTTTGATATCACAGCCTTGATTTCTCCTCCTGTCTTCTGCCGCGCATCCTTTCGGCTCCTTTTTTCATCTTTTTTTATGACTTTTTCTGACCTCGTCATCCGCATTGCGGCATCGCAGGCCGTCGGAGATCCCTTATCCCCCGCGCGCGTGCCTCGATCGACGCGATGAGGAGCTTGCTGCCACAGGTTTTTTTAAAGCTCTTACTCGTCGAGTGAGGTACACGGAGCTATATACACAGTTTCGAGGCACGCTTTTCTTGCGTGCGCCCGCGAAAGGGCGTGGTTTATAAGATTCTTGACAGATCATGCACATACCAAGCGGGGAGGGTTAATGCGGTGGCCCGAAAAAATAACGCACATTAAGGCCATGCAGTCAGGACTGCGTTATATTGAAAGAACTGCGGGCAAAGCAAAATCATAAACTATTATGGCGATTTTAACGAAATGACAATTTATACAGTCGATAGGCTAGGAGGCTTGCTCGATCGAAAAAACTATACGAAGAGCATTAAAATTCAAACGACAAACATAATTAAAAGTTTCAAAGCCGATCAAATGACACTCGGTATTGCCTCTATAAACTTCGTTTCGATCGTTAATGGACTAGAACGTTATAAGGTCATTAGCGCTAAAAGAAACAGTTAATCACGAGATCAGCAGTGGCGCCAGCACTACAACTATTATTACAAGATTTAATCAATAATCGATTGGGTATACTTCCAATAATAAACTTGGGCATTAACGCGGAGCCGCGCAAACATCGCATCGGGAGCGCTAAAATATTTGACAGTAAACGAGCGGGGCAACAAAAGAGAGAGCCGCAGGGAGCGAGACGGAGAAACCGAGACAAGGAACATCGAAAAATCCCGAGCTACGGCTTCTACACAGTGTGTAGCAGCGCCAGGCACTACAGCCACTCTCAAGCTTTGAAATTTATCGATTTCGCTCGTCCTTTTTCAAGCTCGATTTTCCGATCCCTGGTACGGAGAGAGGCTGCTGTTGCCGCTACGCTGGCGCTGGTGCGCCGTTGGTGTTGGAGCTGATGCCGTTGCACTGCCGGCACATAGCCACATAACCTAGTGGACGTGAATTATACATATACAGAGAGTATGGGAGCTCGCGAGAGAAAGGGAGACCGAGCTCTCTCACTCTCTCGGCGAATTTATGTGTTCCGCGTGGAAGCTAAACGGAGGAGGGCCAGTCGAGAAAGAGGTAGAGAAAGAGGAGAAGGGGCGCGCCGCGGTGCTAAAACACGAGACGTGCTAGCAGATTTATCACGAAAGAGAGCTGGGGATGGGGAGAGAGAGAGACCAGTCGGCAAGCACACTTTAATGCGAATGACACGGTCAAAATAAATACCCTAACGCGTGTGGCTGATACACACGGATGTGACAACAGTCACGATTGTCTTACTGTATCGAAAATTACTATTACTTAAAAAAAATGCTTTATCACATGTAAAAGAGTTTGCTTTATTTTTCAGGCAGTTGAAAAATTTATGACATTCTGCGATGTTCACAGACAACTGCTGGGCTAAATTTATTCCATTTTACTTGTTTGACACCTTTTCTTTGTCACAACATTTTATTTGTACATATACACCTATTTGATCACTATAACATAATTATGTTGCCACAATTGAATCATTTGCTCTGGCAATTGAATTAGTTGTAATTATCGGAATAAGACTGATGAACGAAATTATGATATCTGAATGAGAAAAATTTTTGGGCAGTTGTAAATAATCCAATCACTGAAACTCTGCTCAAATCTTTAGATATTATTATCGTACGTTTACTTTCTTACATCTTATGTTTGACTGTTATACTTTTACTTTGTTTACCAATACTTCTTGATATAATTTTATTATTATTATTATTATTAATATATAAGTTTTTTTTTAATTCTTCAAATATACACATACCTTTTGGTTCGACAAAAATAAACGCTCCAGTTTCAGCGACTTTCAGAGGGAGTGCTTTACGCGTAAATATCTACAAATACGCTGCTCTTCCAGTCCTTAAGATCCGCGAGCGAAAATAATGAAATCCGAGCGAAATAGATGCGACCAAAAGCGCTTCCATTGATAGTTTATTTTATTATTTTATGTTATCCTATGATTTCTTATGATTTATATATGTTTTTGTTACAGGGGTCCCGCGAACATTTTCGACTAGGCCTTTCCGAGGAGGTTGGTTCGTTTGTTTGGTTTGCAAAAATTAGGATTAGTCTGTAGCCATTTTTCTCTTCGTCCGTATATATTCTCTCCTTACGCTTTTTTTCTTATTCTTGCCACATTAATATTTTTTATATATATAGCTACTTTGTTCAAGCGTATGCGTACATATATGTGCTTCAGGCATATCTATGCATACATACGTCTTATGTATATTATATCTATTATATAACTACAAAAAAACTAACCTCACTTACGTGTCTTTTATTCAAACCTAACAAGTAAACCTCACAGATATATATTATAAAACGCCTAGTATCGCTCGTCTATATATATATATACCACCAGCCCAACAAATATATGTCTATAACGATATACTTATACTGTTTTGTCTGCTATAATACTACTATGACTCTATAACCAACTACTATAACTTACTACTATACTTACTATATATTATATGATTAATAATACGATTATATACTCTCACTCTTAATTTTAAGATTTATTATTATGAAGCATTTAACCGATTATACAGTTTCGTTTAAGTTTTATGAGATATCATCATTCTCATCATTTCATTTCTTGACTTTCCGACATTTCCAACAGAACGCATCTCACTGTCAGAATCACCTCGTCATACATCATTTAAATCAAAGCCAAAATATTCTCTCTACCGAGAATCCCAAAAATACTGATGTTTCGATGTATGTATTTACGACAATTTACATGCATATAACAACGACTTATTACTGATACAATGTTTGATACCCAATATACTGAACATTATGTGTATACTACAAACATGGATATATGCCTATATATATATATAAATACATTATAAATGTTGACCCCTCCTATTAATCCCGTGTGTCCGATTTAAGTATTTACTGCAACTGAACGATCCTTTTATACATAACTATATATAAATAGCAGCAATGTGTGGCCAAGCGAATTTTATTCTTTGGCGATTAGATCGCTTCCCCTCTTACTTTAATTTCTCCACTCTTATCTGATTTTTTTTTAATTTTCTTGTTTCTTGTTTGTCGACGAACGCGCGCTCGCTGATACGCAAATTGCCACCTACTGCCGTCTGTACACCTCTGGCTCGGCCCATTACACACGCCGACACGGAAGTGTATCTTTTGTGCATCGGCGAGAGCCTCATACATATCTATACATGTATATATCTATATATACCATACATACTTGTACAGCTTAATAGTCGATCGATGTTTAGATGTGTGAATATTTTGTCGTGTGCTGTGTTGATTCTTGTACACACTTACATACTTGTTTGCACCTCATAGATGAATCATTTAAAATATATAATGTGAATTGAATATGTAATAGCAGTGAGTACAAGTCAGCGAAGAGTTGTCCGCACAACGGCTGCAATCGATTACTGCGCGCGCAGTGTTTCTTTCTCGGTACTGCAAAATCATAGTGCACGTGTACACTTGGCGCATACACTTGCGTGTATACGATGAAATTAAGAAGACAAAAAAAGGCATCTCTTTCTCTCGAGTTAGGCTTTCTTTCCACCGTCAATCCTTTGAGCAAAATACCACTTGGTTTCGCGAATGCTGCTGCTTTCATTCGAAGTTTGCCATGCAGATGAGAGAGCATCGCCTCAAGATGCGACAAATTAAAAGCCCGACAAGTGCAATGCACATCCAGCACTCGCTTGTGGCTGCGCGCAAGTATCTCTTTTTCCTTCGACCTCTTTCCACCAGCGCCTCCTTCAATCGCAGAGTTGTAAAGCATCAAGCGCGCAGCTCGGGCGGGCGATACGCGCGCGCGGTGCGGGTGGTGTGTGTGTGTGTGTGTGTGTGGGGGGGGGGGGGGGGGGGGGTGAAAAAGCAAGTTTGTCGCTGCCGCCATGAACGCTGTTGCGGCTCCGCACTATATACGCTCGCACCTGAAAGATACAGAAAAAGAGAAAGAGAGCAACGCGCAGCACAAGTGTTGTGCGCACACACGCGCGCGCGCGCGCAAAATCGATGTTTGACTTTACGGCGAAAAATTTTACGACTGCGAGTGTTAATAAAACGTTACAACCTTTTTCAAGCATTTTTAAGGCTGCAGCCATGATATATTCCAACAACCGCGCGCGCGCGCGAGGCTCGAGAGTGAGACAGGCAGAAATATTATTGCAGTAAAGTTTTACAGACCTATCGGAGCTTTATACCTGTTTATCTATACATGTGTAGGTTTTATTTTGCAGCGTGCCGCATGTAAAAAAAGATACACACACGTGCGGAATAATTTCGCACCGTCGATCCATCCAGCGCGCCTTTTCTCAATTATTGAAGCGCGCGATGTCCGCCTCTTATTAATCTTCGTGTTCGTCTGCCGGCGGCAAAAAGAGCTGGCTTGCGCCCGAATCAAAAGTTTTCTGTTGCCCCCGCGCGTCACACGAGAGCTTCCGGACGCGCTGCACGACAATACAATTGAAATATGCATGCGCACGACGGTAGATGCAGCTCGGGTCCCGCGAGGCCCGGAGTTCAGGTCCCAGCAGCCCGCGAGTCTCGGCGAAGTAATCATGACGAACGAGTCGAGAGAAAAAGGAGCGAGAGGAAGAGGACGAGGCAGAGACAATGCCAGCTGACCGGGTCGCAGTGTTCGCCGCATATTAAAATGCCGCTTAATCCACTTGCCGACTCAGCGGATTCGCCTGCAGTGCCTGTCGCTGCGGTTTATAGCGCTAAGCACGAGCTTTTACTCTCCGCACTTCTTTTCAGAATTCCAATCTTTTTTATGCGCGAGAAAGACAGCTATAGCATCACTTGCCTTTCAGTCTTACTTTTCCAACAGCTCTCTCGTATAGTTTTTTCTTGCAGCATATAGAGACTGATGGGAAATCACACTTTATACCGTCGAAATTCGACAAAAAGGATCTTCCGGCGCGTGCGATGTTCGCTCCTGATATTACACTGCTAACAAAACCACGATAACAAAGAAAAATCGCACGAATTCGTTCTACGTCAAACTTGAGTGAAATCCCCATCAGCTCGAATTCGAATGTTCTATAATTATAAGTATAACGAGCACACTCTGTGCATCTGCGCGTTACAGCGAACGACGTGTCGACGAGCCAACATGAGCCACTATATGCAGCCTCCTCTCTAACAGTTTCTCCTTTTGTTCTAGGGACGTCCGCATGTACACAAGACCAGGCAATTTTGCGTACGAATAAACTAATCTAAAACTACGGCGCCGCTGCGCATCCGCAAGAGGAAAATTAAAGCTGCTGCCCGCGCAGTGGAGCGAGACTCGCGCGCACGTTTCGGAAAGTGCACTATAACCCACAGTTGAACAACCCTTAGCCGCTGACGTCGCTCCGAATTTTAATAATCTCTCGCGCGGCACGAAAAACCACACTCTCACCAGCGTTCTCTGTATCTTTCGCGAGAGCAAGAAAGAAAAGTATCGTCGTTGCTGAGTTTCGCAGCGGCTCGAAAAGGATAGAAATAGTTTCACCTATGGGTTTTCGTGTACACACGAAACACACACTCGTCGATGGCACAGGCATACCGAAAAGAGATATTACGCACTTGGTGCATTCGAAGCGACAGTAGCGGGACGCGAGTTGGAAGTGGACGGGCATGTAGTACACGCGTTTGCGTGTGAGAGTGAGAGAGAGAAAGGGGCAAACAAGCAACAGTGCTCCATGTTTGTATCCATAAATTTTCTACGGCGCCCTCGCACGACGTTGCCTTTGTTGGTATACTTTTTGTCTCCACACAGCGCAACTCGATGTATACGTCGGAGGAGTGTAATCTGGACGGAAAGTGACGCAGTACACGCTTAGGACGCGGAGGTGACGCGTCGTCACTGATGCGGCATAATATGCCAGGAAAAAAAGGGATAAAGATTGTATATACAATATACATGCTTAGGTCCTTGGATTTACTCATCCGTTCTGATCGATGCGAAAATTCGTAGGCGCCACGACGGCACCTGCGACTCTCTTCTCTAGCTCCGTCTTTCTCTCGCTTACTCCCTTCTGCAGCGCTGTGTCTAAAGCGGTTTCGAGGGCCCGAAACTGCGAGAGCACGTACACTGCTGGTGAGTACGCTATGACAGTTTTACACGAAGAAACACATGTTTCACGTACTTTGCGAGAGCTGCGTTGTTTGACATTTTCACGTAGCTCATGAATAAAGAGCGTTATTTACAGCCTGCAGTCTGCGTTTTGCTTTTTACATTTCACCTCGCTCTTTTCTCAGTACAAACATTCAGAAATAGAAGCTTGCTAATGTACGATGATCAGTCGGCTGCTATATAGCGAGTTGCTTATGTATAGTATACTTATAGCGACGCACGAGCTACGGCCGGACGAGGAATGTTTAGTATATAGTGTTGCACGAATCGAGTTTGCATCCAAAGTAGACTCGCTGAGATTTTAGCGACGAGCGCAGGAGCCGAGACGCAAACAGGTCCTCGATCGCACGTACGATATATCGGCTGAGATTATCGAGATAATGCGGCGCGCAATCTGAAAGCGCAGCTGCCGGTGATATACAGCTCGCAAGAGGAGAGAGAGAGAGAGAGAGAGAGAGAGGGAGAGAGAGAGACACAGAACGCGCATTAGCTACTCGAGAGCACTAGTTCTTCCTTCCTTCCTTCCTTCCTCGAGGCGCGAGCGCGGCGGCTCGCTCACCCGGGACATACATAAGTATTTACACTCGCACACGACTATATAGACACTGAGCTTCGCTCGGCGGCGACAGTCGCGCGCACGCTCAACTTTCTCGATGAAAACTACATTACCGAGTTTCGAAGCTCGCTGCTGCCGCCGCCGTGCGCCGTGTACAGTACCTCCGTACTGCAAGACAAGCCGCACATGTGCCAGCTCTCTTCGCGGGTGCACACATACTACCTCTCGGCGCCGGGAGTCGAGGGCGCGAGCCGAGCCCTATAGCGCGTTGCGCGGCTCATTATACACGCGCAACTTGAGTCGACTAGTCGTTACGTCGCTCGCGGTGTCGCGCCCTTCCAAGGCTGCTGCGATTTCCTTCCGGCTGTGCCGCGAGCGTCTCTAGAATGAGGAGCTTCTATGCCTCTATCACGAGGTATACATATAGCTCCTTAATTCTCAAGCCAGTTTTCCAAACGCAGCTCGTTCGCGCACTGGAAACACGGACTGGATCACGGAGAAGCAATTATTTATCGATTGCCGCACCGGCGAGCCACGCTCTTGCGCAAAACAACCGAAAATCAAATATCAATGGGAAGCTCGTTAAAAGCTATCAAGCTCTTCTTCTTTCTTGGCTTGGAGCTCTTCGCTCACTCTCGGCCTCGCGTTCGGTCTTTCTGTTTTTCTCATCCCTTATTTAACGTTCCCTTCTAATACGAAGCTCCTCGATCTTCCGGGAACGATTTGATTTATACGCCCGGCTTGATTGCGATTGATTTTAGCTTCGAGGAACTAGCTCGCTCAATCTCGTTTTTCTTGTTCTTCTTGTTCCTTCGTTTGCCACTGGTTTCTTTCCGCTAGAGCAACGTTTTTTTTTTCTTCCCGATTCTTCGCCTCCATAGAAACATCTTGCTGATTTATTTTTCCGTATCAAACAGTCCGGTAACGTAATGTAGCGCGCGCTCGTGGAGTCAGCTCACGTTAATTTCAACCGGAAACGGCGGAATACGCAAGAACCCAATGAAATATTCATCTCGAATGAGAAGATGGAACCGCAGCAACGGGTAAACTTTTGACGTTTGACGTTGCCGCTAATGAGGCTTCGCTGTCAATTTGTAACGAATTTATAATGTTCTTCTGCAGCATGAAAATTTGAAGCTGGGTGCACATTATAATATTCCTGCAAGCGTTGAATAACTAATTGAAGCAATGAAGACGGAAAAACGGAGAAACACTCATCTCTTCGCCCCTCGGATTACAAATACCGGGATTAACGAATCAATCAACAGAGCAGCGAGATATCACTGTCTCTCTCCACCACCCTCCGCAATTTATCACGCGCTTTCCTTTTTTCGCCTACCGGCCGCTTTAGATAAATACACCGACACACACACGCGCGCGCGAACGCGTCCACTTGCACACGGCCGCGTCTCTCTCTCTCTCTCTCTCTCTCCCGCGCTCTGCGAGAGTCCTCCTCCTCGCGTGGAAACGAGGACGAGCATTGGTCGGCGCATGTATACACGAGTATGCTGGGGTTGGCCCGCACGCGCAAGTGAGAGAGAGTCGGTATAGCGTTGACTGGTTTCCATGTTCCACAAGCGAATACGTGATTTCATTTACGATACGAGCTCGCGCCCGGCGTTCATTCTGCCTCTCTCTCTCTCTCTCTCTCACTCTCTCGCTCGCTCTCGAACTCGCGCAGCGCGCACTCGATGTGTGCATCCCGTCCACTCGCGCAAATATGCGACGCATCCGCGCGCCTGAAGCGAGCGCAGCATTTCGCTGATGGTATGCCGTAGAATTGCCAAAGCATCCCCCGACAGTAAATACCTCGACTTTCTCTCGCGTCCGATTCGCGCAGCCCCGGCGATACATTTGCGAGCGCCTACGAAAATGACTATAGGAGCGGGATCCACATGTGTCGAACGCGAGCCTAAGCGATGGCGCTTTCTATTTTTACGCTGACATTTTTCATCTTTCGTTATACAAATTTCAAAAAACCTTTGTGTTTGCGTTTTCCAATCCGCGACGATGTCGTAAAAAAAAAAAAAAAAAAAATTGCGGCCCGGGACGAGCAGGGGATATGCGTCAGAACAAAAATACCTGGCTTTTTCCTAGCACGCACACGCGCAAATTTGTGTTTTTCATTTTGAAAAGGGCTTTTTCCGCTGCGTCGGCTCTGCTGCGCGTATATGAAATGCAAAAGAGGCGGCTTTTATTTTTTTCGAAAGTGTTCAGCTTTTCAACTGTCTAGCATATACTCGGCCCCTCCATCTTCCGAGGGCTGTCTGAATTTTTTTCCGTTTAATCTTTTATCCTCGAGTCATGCCGCACTGCCGTGGTTCCCGTTCGAGCATCATCTCTCGACGATGAAAATAAGTTTGTACCGTGTGTTTTATACGTACACAAACAATAGCAAGAAACACGCGCCTCACAAATCACTCAACTGTCACTCGTGCGCGCTAAGCGCCTTTTTCGGGCTCAACTTCCTTCTCTTTCTCTCTCTGTCTTATACTTTCCTCTTTCCCGGGCCACCGGATAACGGCATTATCGTAGTTAGCGAAGGAATTCGATTCCCCGAGGAGAGAGCAATTGTCGCCTGCGCGAACGAAAGAGCGGAGGCGAACAAAGTTATGCAAGAAACGTCTCGGTCGAGGAATCCGCGCGAGCACGCTGAAATAGTCGCCGGGCTTGCGCAATTCCCGAGCGTCTTGTCGCTCTCCGGAATCGTGATTTTCTCGAAGCGACGCGGATTTTTATCCCCTCCTCCTCATCCTCCTCCGTAGTCACTGTAGCCCAGCTCCGTCTTCTTCTTGGAAGACGCGCAGATTGCGCTGCAGCTGGGCGACGCCGAGCAAGAATATGTTTCCGCACGCTGCATGCCCCTCGACAGATCTCCGGGATAAAATCGAGTTTAAACTTTAATTAAACACTCGGCTCACGGCTGTCGAGGCTGCTTCCGCAGATGACTGCACACGCGATCTATTAATTCTCTTGATTCGGAATTCGTATATTATACGCACAGCATAATGCTTGTATACCTGCATGATGATGGTGCGGCGGGATCACCGGTAATTACGGCATTATAAGTTGTTAGAGCTCTTGAAAATACGTTGCGTACGAGTAAGACGCTCGCGCGGATAAAATTAGTCGCAGTATAAAGCCGAACCTTTAGCGGCAATTCACCGCGAGCGTATTATGCAGCCGTGTACGCGTATACTCCGTTCGAGAAAAGAAGGCTTGGGGAGCCGCCGATATTGCTGAACGCGGCGACGGCTTTATCGTTCCTCTGTGTGTGCGGCCTTGCGATAAGTGTTTTCCTTCGATGCCGCGCGCGTGATTGGCGGCTGAATGCAGGTATATGTGTATATGTCGAGCGCTGCAAGTGCGCCTGCATTACCATGACAATGCGTCGCGCCGCACAGCACTCGATAGCGCAAGCCCGCGTCAACGCGTCGCTTTTTTTGTTGACCTGCTGGCTGCCGTTCGTACTACATGTATGTATAACCTATGTGTAAATAGCACCGAGGGGAAGGGAAATTTCATATTTTCGCGTCGTTCGTCATTTTGAATGTTTCAAACTCGCTCGCCGGCGAGCTTGTATTATATACTATACTGTGCTGCAAATTATATTCGGGCCGTATTCAATATGTTCGCTGAACCCGATTTATTACATGAGAGCTGCGCTATAATATAGCTTCGTTTTAATTAAATTCATGCTCGTCGGGAAGCTAAGGGGAAATTATTCTGTAGTTGGATGACTGGGGAAAGTTGGCCAAATTTTTAAGGTTTTATATTATTACAAAAACAAGAAACTCGCTCACAAATATTCCATTTGAAGAATATTTAATTTTTTCAGGCTTGTACAGCGTTACCTACAATTATAAAATAGTTCGTAAATCAATTTAGCGACCAGCGCGCTTTGTTTCGGTTAACCTGTCCCGCATATGGGGCGAGTTGGCCGAGGGCTTCAAAACTTTACGATTGAAATAAACGGAGTGCTCTTCTTTTCCTGCACATGGTCATGCGTGCTAAATTTTCACATCGTGCCCATCACGACTGCAAATTAACCACGTACTTTCAGTGCCCTACTAGAAACACTGGAAAAGTATAGCAGACGCTTTAAAGCACACAATATGCGCTGGAAAAAAGGGTGCAAACAAAGTAAGCGATAACCATATACACAGCTGATCCACAAAGCAGTTGGCTGCAGCGCAAACAGCTCAGCGTGCGCGAGGATCTCGACTCTCTCGGGCAAAGCTCCCCGAAAATCGGTGAGAAACGAACTCGCGAATTTGTGCGAGTGCACAGCCGAGAATGTATGTCTTAAAGGTGGCTTTGCGCGCGAAACCAAAGCCGCGCGCACCTACACACACACACACACACACACACACACACACACACACAGAGTCGAGCTATTAAAGCGTTCGCTCCTTCCTTTGCATGAAAGCTACTTCAACTTCCATCCGGCGAATTCTGCGCGCGAGTTTGGCTTAAGGCTTACGGCTTTTCGACTGCAGTAGTATAACAGTAGTAGTAGTAGTAGCAGCAGCAGCGGCGGCGGCGGCAGCAGCCGGATAGCTTACTCTTTATTAGGATGGCTGTAGCGAGCGAGGTAGCGAGCTGAGGGCGAGAGTCCGCGCCGTCGCGTTAGTGGATATAAAGCCTCGGGATATAACTGGTGCGAGCGGAGGGGGCTGTGCGGGTTAAGTGAATCAGGAGCCTACACCTCTTCATCGCCGTCGTCGTCGTCGTCGTCGTCGTCGTCGTCGTCTTCTTCGGAGAGCGGCAATAGGAGAAAGCCGAGCGAGGAGACGGAGAAATGGAACGTTAGGGCTCGAGGATTAAAGGAGCGGCAAAGTTACAACCACCGCGGCCCGCCGGGTCTCTCTATATACGGGAAAGCGTCTTATCCGGGCTCGTAAATCGCCACGGGAGGATACAGAGGAGCCGTGTAGCGCTACCCAGAAGCCAAGATTCATCCGGACGTCAAGCAAAAGATTTTTTTCTCTCGTGCAGTCTCTCGTTGCTCTTGAAAAGAGAGCACTCGAATTTTGGAACCGCCTGACTATGTGGCTTATACGAAAGCTCGAAAAGGCCGCGTCCTCGTGCCTGTACGTATATCTATACAATCGTACACACAGCTCAGTGAGCAGGACTGCAAAAAAAGTCTGCAGCCGCGCCATCGATACCGCTCTCTTCCTTCCCTGCGCAAAGCGGAGCACCGCAGCGGCGACACCGAGAGCGCGTTTTTCTCTCTTTTTTTATTTATTCGAATCTGTACGCTCGCTTGCGCTGCGTAAACTCAATCGCGTCGTAAAAAAAACACGAAGCGCCTCGACGCTAGAGCACCGGGGAAAAACTGATGCAGCCGCGCGGCGGGAAAATAAAAACAAACGCGCGCTCGCGCAGCGCCAGCGAAAAGCGACGGGGGAGCGACGAAAAAGTTGATGGCGCGCGACAGCGGAGAAGCGAGAAAGAGAGAATGTACGGCCGGCCGCGCAATGATAGTTGATAACCCGCATCTGCAGCAACAACATCGCGCGAGCCTATATCGGCCAAGCGGGGCTCTCCTCTCCATACATATAGACAACGCGCGTACCTCCCCGGCAGCCGCGATAGTAAATCAATTAGCTCGCATTGTAAATAAATCACCGTTTTACAACTCTCTGCCGCGCCGCTCCGATACGACATTCGTATGAAATTTATCGTCCATTTTCGTTCGGCGCGCGCGCACCGATCGGCTGGTAGCCCGCGAGGGAGACGGAAAAAGAGAGAATACCTCGGTGCCTGTATATATGTGTACATATATCGTGCGCACACCATCTCTCGACTGTATATATGTATACACATGGGCGAGCTACGAGTGACCCCTTGCGCGCTCGGCGTGTACGCAGGTAAAGCTCGATATGTAGATGACGATTCGTTTTGGAAATTTCGCTTCGCCTTCGGCGCCGTGTTTGCAAGCGAGAAAAAAGGGAAGGGCATCAGCAATATCCATTCTGCGCGTGAAAAAGTTGTTTTTTTTCGATTCTTCTGTTTCCACGATACCTTACACATCTCCGCGTATAAATCTTTCAGGCTAATCGAACCGGTCGTCCATTATTTAGTGTATCTCCGAGCCTGATGTGTACATCCGTCGCATGAATATGTTCGCGTTAATGAACAATAGGGATTATTGAGAACGCGTTCCTCCCCTCCCCTCTCTCTTTCGCGGTATCTTAATTAAAATGTCGGAATTTATAACCACGAGTGTATGGCAAGAGAGATGTTTGTGTTTGCGCATGCAGCGCTCGACGCGAGACAAAATAATCGACCGCATTTGCAATTTATAAAGGTATCCTCGTTGGAAAGAATCATTCGCTGATGATTCATTTCAATACTAAATGAACGGGGCAGAGCCACGGGCCGTATTTTTCTTTCTTTTATTAAATGTTTAATGTAAAAGCGCGACTGAAAAATCGATTAGGCAGAATAAATGATGGCCTGGGCTGCAGTCCGGTATTCTGTATGTCTTTGTCTGCGTGCACTTCATTTGAACACAAATACATTGCAATTATCGGGATGGATCCAACTTGGACGGAACCGGATGAACCGGCTCGACAATGATCGCGAAAGCTCTCGTTAAATGAGTTTACTTAGATAAAAAAAAATAGAGAGGGAGAGAGGGAGAGAGTGTCCGCGCAAAACTCGATGAAAGAGGAAGTCTCTTAATTAAGCCCGGTGAAAAATAAAAAGCGCTGTCGACTCGATCGATCGGTGCGAAAGCGTTTAGCTAAAGTCCAGCGACAATCCATCTTAATTATTCACAAATCGACAAACAAGCACCGGCGGCGGATCGCCATATCTATCACGATTCGAAAAAAAAAGGAATTCTCCTCCTAGACTTTTCGCGTCTCTCCGTCCGTACGTTGGAGCTCGAGAATAAAAAGTGGACGTTGAAAAAGTAGCCTTGTTGCCGAGCGATTGTAATTTGGCAAAACAACTCGCTCCGTTTTCCACGACTAAAGAGCTTTTTCGGAACAGCGGCGTTGCGCAAACATTACGGAAGAATAAATCAATAACAAAAGAGCGCAGCAGAGGCGGCGTCGGCAGCGGAGGGACAAAAATAGAAAAGCGAAAGCAGGTTCTATTACGTCTCGCGCTTTCTCTTCGCAGCGCAAACAGTGCTGTGGATAAAGGGAAGAAAGTGAGGGAGGCAAAAGGCCGGGCTGGATTGTAATTTCAGGAATAGCAATTTCCAGGCCAATTAGCGCGGGAAATATTGCAAAACAATAGGCGCCCCGAGCAGCTTGTCGCGCGTACAATATGACTTTAAAGCTCGAATAATCCCCGCGAAAAAAACCCTATATAGCGCGGCTAAAGAATTCGAAAAAGTTTTTCAAAGTTGAAAGCGCACGTGAGCTCCGAAGTCCTGCTAATTTTGGCTAACAAACCTCGAGCTGCGGTTTATGATGCGTTATATCGTTTCTAACGAGCTAGCGAGCCTTTTCATAATCCTAAAATCCGACGTTCAATGGCTCAATACTCAAAGCATTTTTCGTAGCCATTTTTCGTATTCACCTATATGAATTAAGCAGTCGTGATTGTGAACGCTTCAAAATGTCAATAACCAGACTGCTTATGGCTGCATCGTCGTCGTCGTCGTCGTCGTCATCATCGGCATTGCAGTGCAACGCTGAAAGACTTGTAGCAAGAGAAAAGTTGTCCCATTTTCCGAATAAGAGAGATCTCGAGTACTGTCGTCGCAGCAAAAGAGCAGTCCCCATTCATCGACTTTTTTTCGCAAAATCTCACGCAGTCGCTCCGCTCGACGAGCTCGGCTCCCGCGAGTAAAAATACACAACGTGTGTAGCATTGTGTCAGCGGCCTCGGTTTTTCTTTTCGAATCAATGAGCATGCGCGCTCGAGTGTCCCGGTAATTGACGCAAATCGCTTATACCTCGCTCGCCGGGTCAGCCAACTTCGAAGCGAGCTCCGAAGGGCGTGTAATTATATCGTCATTAAAAGCATAATTAGATGCGTGGATCTCTTCAGCGATGGTTCCGCCCCTGCGCTCTCTCGCCATATAATCGCGTGCTCTCCAACCGCGCTGTATACGACTGTGCGCGGCTTTTTCGTCCCCCCGCGCTCGCTCGCTAATTACGGATAATTAGTAGCGTAACGACGCCGGGCCCGCGCAGTCAGACACGCGCGTATAATATATAATATATGCGCGCTTTATATATTCCTGCGTAAATTCGAGCGCGGGCTCAATGATTCCCTCGGGCCCGCGCGAAAAACAGCCGAGAGGCGAATGAGATTTGCATTTGCGCGGCTGAAAACGCAGCGGTGAAAAAGCACGGCTGCTGCGCTGTCGGCAACGAATTCGTATAGTACTAATAGCTCTGCCTGCGCGCAGTTCGCTCATATTACTCGCGCGCGCCAAAGCGGCCGCGTAAAGCAGCGTCGTCGGGGTTGAAAAACGCCACGGCGCGGGCGGCTCAAGTGCGTCCGCACAGCCGAACGCTGCATGCGCATCATCGCGTCGATGGGCAGCGCGCGTCCGCGCATTAATGAGCCGCGTACAGGCCAGCGGCCAGAACGAGAGAAGCGATAAAGCGGCAGACGCGTGTGGCTCTTGACGCGAAACGGCCGTAAACGCCAGTACCGCCGCTAGTGTACTGTACTGATGCTCCCCCGCGACGATAGAATATTAAGCGGAGATTTGTCGAGTGTCGGCACATTGGAAATAGGACGGATGCCGCGACAGGCTTTAATGCTAATGCTAATGTCGATGCTAACGGCGACGATGGCCGCTTGTGCAAACGCTCGCGCGCACGAACCCACCAAGCGAAGCTCCATAATGGTTATACGCCACTGTGTATATTCCAGGCCTGCGGCGGTGGCGGCGCAGCCGATAATTGATCGCGGACGACTTCGGCAGCACTTCTCGAATCCTGCATACACCGATCTCAACGCCACTTTCATAATCCAGCTGCCGAGAGCTCGCGGCCGATATTCCTGCTGGAGCCAGCGAATTTTTAAGCCGCCGAATCAGCCAATAAGTATGCGGAATTTCAATTGCGCGCTCGAGAAGTAATTAATGCACGAGCCCTTTCGGTCGGCAAAAAAAGTCAGCTTCGCTAGCGTAAGCGCGCAAGATCCCGTCCCATGTAAATGATCGAGGAGGACTTGTTTTAACTCCTGGCCGTAAACTCCCCCGCATCGAGCCAAACTCAAATCAAAGTCGCCCAGCGCCGCGCTCGGCTTCCACATTTGCAGATGAGGTAGGAAGAGCTGTGGGGTATATATAGAGTGGCACCGCGACAAGTAGACACGGCTTGTTGCTCAGCTCCCGAGTCGTATGCGAGCGGCTTCTGGTCTGGGGACCGCTTCCTCACCTTTGCCTGCATTTGCATAAACAGCTACGACTTAATCTCTATGCTAATAGACCTGTTCGCAGCGGCCCGCTCCCTCTGCTCGCTGTACTGCTCCTTTCGGCCCCAAAAACTACTTCTGCTGCATGGCAAAAGCTCGAACACAGCAGCGCGACCTCGATACGCGACGAAAGTCCCCTACTCGCGGATGAGCCGCGTCGCAGATGTTGTTTAGCGACATTTCGGAGGGCGAAACTTTTCCGACCCAGATACGATGCGGCTTAACTATCCCGAACGCGAGAGCATCTCTATCTGCATGGGAGCCTTTGAAACGCCCAACATATAAGCTGCGCCTCTGCGCGGCGCATTACGCTCGGTAATTAATGATTGTACGGTGCCGCGAGGAGCTGCGGTCGGTACAGCGATAGGTTCCGCACGCTACAGATACATGGATATACAGCAGATACAGAGCAAAGGGTTCGGTGCGCTGATAGAAATTTCTGCGGTCACCGCTGCGATTATGCATTCAAAGCCAGCGACACTCGTATATTTCTACGCGAACGGCTATCCACTCGATAACCGAACGGCCGCAGCGCGGTACTGGCGGCAACTTTTGCTCGACGGCTTTTATGCAAATGAAGGAAGCGCGTGCACGGGCTGCCTATACTTCGCGTGTGACGCGTCGCGAAAATCGAATGAGGGACCGCATGAGAGCGAAAGGGTCGCGGGCGCGCGCGCACGCTTGACTTTTCCGGAGATTAGGACGCACTGCAGCTCTCGAATGTTATATCGGATCAGAGATTACGTACTCGAGGCCAGTTAAGCCTCTGCCGGCTGTTATTATTTTTATAGCGGAAAGCTCCGAGCGAACTTTCGAATTTCCGGATTTCCGCAGAGCCCGCGCGGTGGCACTTTTCGCGAGACCACCGTGGTGATAACTGAATAGTGCAGTATCGAATTTTCCGACCTATATCTATTACATTGACTGCGTCAGCATATTATTCGGATGAAGACGCAATACGACGAGCAGGCAGTTCTTTATATTCCGAGTTAATCTCGCGGGCGAGAAAAGCGCTGTACATACTCGACAAGGTGGAAGTCTTCTTCTTCCTCCTCCTTGAGCGCGACGACGCATAAAATTCCGCAAGCCGGGGCGCCGGGCGCGATCGTGGTGTACGATAGCTCCGCTCCACGAAATTGATAACTTCATGGAGCGGCGCTCGGCTGTAGGAGAGAGAGAGAGAGAGAGAGTAGAGGGAGCGAAGGACACGATAATTCGCGGCTAAAATTTATAGATATTATTATGAATTCCCTCCAGTTCTCAGCGCTAGCTCGGCAATAATTTTCACGCGGCACGCCGCCCGCAGATTTGCATGAGACTCTTTCTCTCTCGCGATATTATAATATATATATATAAAAGCCGACCGATTCCCGTCTAGCGCGACTGTGCGTATTTTCCGCTGAAGAGCGGTGGATGAAAAAAAAGGGGGGAGGGAGAGAGAGAAAAGGAGCATCGAGGGGGCGAGGAAAAAGAAGAGGTCGAAAAAAATGGCAGAGCTTCGGCGATTTTATTAAAGTATTCAAATTACGCCGGTGGTTCGGGCTCGCGCAATTATTTCCAAAGCGCCGTAATCCCCGCTCCGTCGACGTTCCACAGCAGCGAGCTCCTACAGTAATACGGGCCGCGTTTTTCCTTTCGCTTTATCTGGCTTTATTTCACTCCCGGCTCCTAATACTCCAAACGCGATTTCGCTCGCGCACGCTCTTTGTCTTTTTCGTCCTCTTGCAATAATATACGCGCGGAGTATTCTCGTGCGCTAGAGAGCAAAAGGGAACAAGAGAGAGGGCTGCTCTGAATTTGATTATTCCGAGCTCGCTTCTTCTTCTTCGATATTACATGCACACCGGGCGAATAACCTGCCCTCTATACTGCACCCAGACGTGCCCGGTGCTTGCGCGACCTTCCAATTTCCGATAATTTTCCGCGATATTGAATTACGTTGTTGTGCTTTTTGTGCGCGCTGTAAAAATATTCAGCAGTGAATAATTGCCAGTAGCGGAGCTTTGAAACGACGAGATCTCGAAGGACTCTAATTATATACTGCATAGATTGACAATCGAGCGAATGGTCGATGAAACCGCGCAAAGAAAAGTTATATCGTCGTGCACGGGAGCTAGAGTGCAGCGTTAATTGCGAAAGAGCTGGTTCGGAGAAGTCGTAAAGAAGACGTAACTGAATAGAAGTATGGAGGTCGGAGAGGAAGAGATGGCGAGGAGGCCAGCCGATAGAAAGAGAGTGGAGGAAAAGTCGAATCTAATAAGCGCGAGCTACCGCGTTTCTTTGCCGACGGGGAAAATTCCTGCGACCTTGCAGGTCAGCTGCCACTAGAGTCCCCGGCCGGACAAACCGACTATATATGCTTGTACGCCGTGCAACGCTCCTGCCGCCCTCGACAAACGGACTGATTGCAGGAGCCGCGCGGCGAGTTGCGTGTGCCCGCTCTAATCCCATTTGCTGCGGCCCGCGAAACTTACTCCCGAGTACTCTCCCCCCAGAGCCGAGCGAGTTAAGGAAGCTGTCTCGGCTTCGTGCTAACTTCCTTATCGTTTATCGTTCCGGCCGGCCGGCTGCCGCCTCGTCGCTTTCGTCCCGAAAGATGTGCGTGGCGGTGTATATATATATACCGCGCTCTCGGCCCGCCGAATCTCATTGATAATCCGAACGCGAGACTCCGGCTCTTGCACCCTCGATTGATTCCCGCTGAGCCGAGGCTGACAAACGGAAGATCTGCGCTTGTTTTCCGAGCGAGTTTCAAAAACTTTTTTTCGCCTTCTGGGATTAGCTCGCGCGTTCGGAAAATCGATTCGGTATATGCTCATGGGGACAGTGTGCGAGTATCGTAAAGAGAATCGGGCGAAATTTGTACAATATTTAGTCAACAGTTTATTCCGCTTTCGATCCGGCGCGGGAGTAGAGCGCGCCCGGCGACTTGTAATATAGTATACGGAGAGCCGAGAAACTGATTTTTCAATCTAATGGGATATTTTTTAGTCCGCCCGCACAAAAGCCGAGACTGACGGGGGAAAATGAGCGAGCCGCGGAATTCTCGCAGAAAGACGAGACCGGCGTCCTCTCGGGCCTTCAAGAACACCGGGACAAAGCTCCCTTTTTGCTCGGCTTGCTCCTTATCGCCGGCAAGCTCGTGCTTACACCTTTCTCGTTAATTTTGCTCAGCCCCCTTTTCTTGCCTCATGCCGCCTTGTCGAACGACGAGCCAGTTTGCGCCTTTTCAAGTATACTCTCGCTCTCTCAGCTCTCGTCGGCGTATTTAAAGAAAGCGCTGAACTGTGTGCGCTACAGCGCGAGAAGGATATTCAACGGAGGGATGACGATCCCTAAAAGCGGAGTCGTCTTTTCTCGCGAAAGAGAGATGCAAGGATGATGATCGTTATTGTTTTCGCAGCTCTTCGCGAAAAGGGTGCGAGTGCAGCTGCTGTCTCGCGCGAATACGCTCTGGCTCCGGCGCTGCTCTGCAAAGATTCTGTAATTATATTTGGAAATCGTACTTCAGCATTACGCGGGAGCAGGGTGTGTGCACTGCGCGCTAAGTCTACAGCATAATTTTCAGCTGCAGTGGCTTAATCTGCAGCGGATGTAGGTCGCAGGGAGAGCTCTATATATTTGATACTCCGTCGCGCTGAGCCAGGTATTGAATCAGCTCGACATTTTCTCTCGGTAGCTCACCTCTTGCTTTCTATATATGTACGTATGTACGAATGTCTGATCCTCTCTTTGCTCTCTCTCTCTCTCTCTTGCGCAAACGGTACAGGCCATTTGTTCGCTGCGGCGACTTTTCTCTATTCTAAAAAGCCAATAAAACGATGAGCGACGCTCTCCTTTTTCGCGCAGCGGATTAATACTCGAGATTTTATTATATTTCTTGAAAGGAATAGCGCTCTCTTCAAAAGCCTGCAGCTCCCTTTCGAATGGCAATCATCGATCCGACCTCCCTCCTCAGCCCTCCCTCTTTCCCGAGGACACAGCGGGATCACAGAGAGACTTACAGAGCGAGAACTGAAGCGAGGCTTTTTTTGTAAATCCGTTTATTACACGCTATGCGCGTACAATTGGCCTCTTTCTTCTCCATCGGCGAGCCGGCGGTGGCGCACGGCATACGGACACGATCACAAGGAGCAGCCCGATAATTCGAGCCGCGGGACTTTGCCAGTGGAGAGAGAGGGAGAGAGAGAGAGAGAAAGAGAGAGACGTCGCTTATTACGTGAAAACTTTTCTCATTGCGCCCCGCTGCCGTGATTTGAACGCGCGCGAGCGGACTCTGCAGCAAGCTGCAGCCAGGCGAACTCGGCGGAAAGGGAGAACAGGAGGGGAGAGGTGGAGCTGAAATGAAAGAGGGCAATATCGCGAACGATAAGCTTCTTCCGAAGAACAGCGCGTTGAGCCGTCACTGCCCCTTCCGATCCCCCCCCCCCCCTCGCATCACGCCAGCCTCTGTGTATACAGGTATATAGATTATTGCGGGGATTTTAGCGTAGGCGTAGGAGAGTCTTAATAGGATTGCTCCGCCACTGCCGCTGTTCTTTTGCGTGAAAGTTGCTTTGCCTCGAGGTTGGTGGAATCTTTTAGAACAAACACAACGCGACTTACCTCGCGCTAACTCGAATCTATTATCACGATGCTGCTAGTCGAATTACTCCCGCTAATTGTGGCCATTATGATTTTTCGCAACGCTTTCATGCGATAACAAGAGAGCATTGCGGCTAGAAAGTAATTGGCTGGCGCTAGCCGGAGGCTATTCCTGCGATGCTGTGCGAAGCTCGTTTTCGCTAATAAGTAGTTCGAGCCTTAACAAGGACAGCCGCGAAACGTTGCGGATTATTCGCTCTACTGTGGCGCGCTACGAGAGAAAAGTTCGCTTTCATGAATAGAAACGCGAGCCGTAGTTGGTGTAGCTCCGCGACGACCATCATTCATTTGAAAATTTAAATAAAAAATTGAGCGTACGTACGGTCCAGTCGGGCAAGTTATCCTCAAATACGCGCCATATCGTCGTATTTTTAAGTTTTTAAATGTAAACCAAAACTGAGAGCCGGCGTTTCTCCAGCCTTTCTTTTAGACCATGGTATGTACTTAGCGTAGTGGGTCGAGCAATCGGGTTTTTCCTCTCAGCAGAAAAATTCTTATTCTCTCGAGCGCAAGGAACTTGGAAAGCAGCTCGAAAGTTCTTATAAGCGTGAGGCAGATTTTATTACAATAAACTAAGGATTCCCCGGTTCTCGCGGCGGCGAACGAGAGACAGGGAGCGACAGAAAGACAAGGAGAGAAGGAGATAGAGAGAAGAGGAAGAAGGAGAAATCAGCGGAAAGCTGAGCGGCAGAACAAGGCAAAAGTATGGAAGGATTTCAACGCGCGCGGAATGAGCTCTGAATTATGCGTCAGACAAATGCACACTCATGAAAAGTGAACTTTGTTTAAAGCTCGGCGTCCTCGCGAACTGACGTAATGCTTGGCTTCCGGCGCGTTTACCCGTCCAAAGGGCGGTGGCGAGTTTGCTTCCTTCCTTCCTTCCTTCCCTGCGAGTTTCCCGGGGATTTCTTAGCCTGTCCGGCCGCAGCAGCAGCACTAGTATAGCGAGACTCGGCCCCCAGCGGCGACAGCCATACTGCGCGCTGTACAATTGTTGCGTCGGAAGTTCTGATTATTCGCTTGACTTTCCATGGCTTACACTCCCTCTCTCTCTCTCTCTCTCTCTCTCTCTTGCTCTTTGCTTGCAGGGCAGAGCGAGCTTTCCTTGAAGAGTCGGCGGGGCCGAGCTGAGTGCCCTCTAATTCCCTCCTCCGCTTTGACCCTCGTACTTTCACTCCGTCGTTCCGCATTCTTGCGCTGTCCGCAGCCTCTATCTCGTGCTTTTTCTTTGAGCCGCGCACTCCAAAGGAAAAGCACGGCTGCGCAGACCCGCGCATCGCTCAGGCCGTAAGCTCGTCGGAATGGATCGGAAGTTCATGACTTTCTATAAAAGCTCACATAACGCTTTTGCGAAAGTGCCGCAAGCCAGTGTGATATATATAGCTGTATTTATAGGGGAAGAGGGGTGGTAGTAGACTAAAAAAAGAAAGGTATATATATATATATATATATATATACATGGATATGCGCGTACTTATGTACACTTTGCTGGCTCATCGCGCTAATCAAAACTTTGTTAATTACGTTGGTAAATGAGCGAGAAGTTCAAGTTAAAGTTGCCGCGAGTGAGAGAGAGAGGGAAAGAAAGATCTTATATACGTTCCTCGATAAGCCTCTTTAAACATTTTTTTGCGCCCGCTTGGCTCGCGCCTTTTTCCCACTTCTCTCCTGCCAGCGCGGCGGCAGCAGCAGATTTCCAAGCGAGTGAAATTAATTCGTTGAAAAAATGCGGGCTTCTTTTTTAAACAACTCTCGCTGCACTTGGCAAATTAATTTATTCGCGCAAAATCGCTTTCGTACCGAGGCTCAGTAATCTCATTATGAGTATAGTGTTGTTGAAGACCAATAATATAGAGTGGTTTTCGCACGTTTAGAACTTTTACTCGCGAGAAAATCAATTCCATTTCATCATCATGCGTATAAATCAATTTACGAGGGCCGAATGAAAAATGTTACACTTATCGCATCAGCGGAGCTTTTTCCGCGCAGAGTATAAATTTCTACGTTCATTGGTCGCGCGCGTAGATTAAAAAAAGCTGTACACACGCACACCTATGCACACCTATGCACACTTACAGGCAGACGCTTAGCCGGGCTCCGGCCTGATTTATGGGTAATGCAAAGCAATCAATGCACTATACTGGCGGCGCGGCAACGGCCTCGCAATGAGCGCCTCGCGATAAGTCCCGTGTCGCACGCGCTCGAGTCGAGTGTTTTAAGCCGACGTTTTGGCATGGATATCTGCTCGTAAATCGGCTCTCTCCCAGGCCAGCTTATCCCTGCGCGCGCTCTAGATCACTATACTTTCTCTATATCCCCGCAGTCGGCATAAGCCAAGCAGCAAGTAATCGACTTGCGGTTTCGGCAGCTACTCTTCGAGGAAATTCATTTGTCACTGTCCTCTCTCTCTCTCTCAAGCCCCCTCCCCCTCTTTCTCCCTCCGCGAAGACGATGAACGAGCGCGGCTACACGTCTCTGTGTGTGTGTGTCTGCGTGCACGTAGGTGTCCACGTGCAAAGGGACAGAACTAGGACTGCCGTATTAGAGCGAAACGGAGACGACGCTGCCCGAGAGGCGATTACCGCAGACATGCGAGACTCGCTGTCCCTCTTCCCTCATCCCCACTTGTACACGTCTCCGGAGAAGATGGACTTTAGGTTTAAGGACGTTATGCGCGTGTACGGCTACGGCAGTAGCTGCGTGTATTTTGCCTTCTTGTGGTAACCAAGACTCTCAGAGGCAAATATACCGCTGCAGTGCTCCGAGTCCAAGCCGCACATCTTGGGATTTCGAGTAACATGATACGTTCATTAAATTTGAAGCGCTTTTCGCTTTTCCTACGTCACATTGAGCCAAGAATGGATCGAACATCCCTGCACCAGTTGCCAAAAAGTAATTTTAGCTTAAAATTTAAATTTGCAATTCCACACTGTTCTACTGATGAATTCATCAAATTCCCAGATGTCGAGTGGCTCTTCTTATATACGGCTCAATTTCATACCTCCTTTTGTCGAGTCAAAATTTGTCTTCAAGCATTTCAAAGATTTTTTCATCCATTCAGCTGACTATCCTACGACTTTTACTCTACTTTTCCGGCGATAGGACGTTCCGATTGTTTGAAAAAAATTTTAGCGACACTCATCTCTCGGTCATCAACAGCTATAGCATATCGGCAAAAAGAAAAAGCAACCTCAATCGCCGTAACGCAATGGCACATCGCGCACGCGCACACACTGCTCCATTATCTTGCTTTTGACTTATTATACGAGCACGTCTTTTGTACGAAGGCCAGCCAGCTTCTATGGGTTTACGTATACATACTGCTGGTTCTGTACGCGCTAATACATCCCTCATTGCTCAGCTGCCGCGGGGCATTATATACATTTGCACCGGCAGCGCGATTCGCATTACTTCCAATTCTCCCCTTTCGTATCAAGCTCGTCGGCCGCATGGCCTCCAGCTACGCGCTCGCATAAAAATAATGCTCGCGAGCTTATTGCTGAGGTATACAGCGAAAGCGCACGACTGGGAAAATGGTACAAATAGTGCGTCACTCCCGTCCTTGCGCGAACCCGCGGGCGATTTTACATCGACTACTGCAGATTATTTTTTTTTCCAGACGAGCTCTCACGAGTGATGAGTAATAGTAGTAGCTTTTCTCTTTCGCGTGAGAAATGCGATTTTTCGGCTCAACGTTTCGACTAAAAAGTATGTTTTTATGGCTAGTTTTTGTTTCAAGTGCATGCATGTTTTATCATTCGGATGAACGCTTTTTATAACTATTTTATGTTTGCTACGATAACGATCGAACTAAATTTCGCTGAATTTTTAAGCAGCAGTCTGCCAATTATGACTGGTCAACACGAATAATTGATTTTACAAAAATTACCAGCCACCGCACTATGTGAAACCGCGCGATTAGGGTTTGCATTCCACTTGTGTAGGGTGTGTGTGTGCATAGGCTGTATAGCGTGGATGCATGCATGTCGCTCGGTGCACGTGAGCGGGAATGCATAATTACAGTACACTCGAATTTGGCAGTAATTTCGAGTCGAATTTTCCCGGCACGATCTCGCGAGTTTCCACACGTGAATTGGGAAATCACGCCAATTTCGGCATCCGCCTGCCATACTACTGGATTTTGAAGTAGAGAGAAGGAGAGAGAGAGAGAGAGAGAGAGAGAGAGAGAGAGAGAGCGTGTCAGCCGCTAAAATTTCTGGCTGCCCTTCTGCAAAGCGCACCATCGCAGCACCAGCCGGCGCGAATCTCTCGCGAATATTCCGTCGGTGTGACGATCTCTACTCGCCCTCGTCTGTGTGTGTGTGTGTGCGCGCGCGCGCGGTTCTGTGTCACTCGTCGCGTCCAGAGTTCGAAGACTACCTCTGAATTGGTCGGATCTGCATCGCACAGCGAGTCGCACAGAGAACTTTAATCGGACTATATTTACCGTCGCGCATATATACGTACACGGATTTACCGCCTTTTCGATTACCTCTCGTATACTTTGCACGAGAATGTGTATGCATGCACCGACCCAAGTAATTCTGTATACATTCCCGTTGCCCTGCAGCCTCGACAATTTCCAGGAAATCAATCGGAACTTATTACCCATGCCAATCTGATTTGTTTGTTTATGTTATATCGCACCGCAATGTACAAGCTTGGAGATTTTAGAGGAGAATAATAAAACTGACCCGCCCTATTCTGAATCGATCGTATCGAAAGGTCAAATGAAATCCGATATCGAAAGAGAAGCGCAAAATAGAACAGGCTAATGTAATATATTCAGTGCGCGATGAATTTTGCAAACAGAAAATAATGATGCTATGCCAACGATTTTCTCATCAAGACGCTGTCTCGCTCGTTTATATTCGTCTAGCTGAAAGTTCGCGCCAGCGAGGCAGCACAATCGCGTTTCGTTTTGCACCTTTACACAGCACTGCGATGAAAGCGTGATTCGAGTTCGTGCGCGAAAGCCGTTCATTTGTTATTGTAATTCGCAGTGGATCAAAAGAGCGATTTGGATCGCGCAGTCGCCGTTTCTCTCTGTGACGAGGAAGAGAGTGGGAAAGACAAGCAGAGATGATGAAAAAAAAAAGAGGAAAAACGATCGAGGCATAACGAAAAAACGAGCTTGGCGCACGAAGGAGACAGAAAAGGGGTAACAAGTTCTAGCTCGTCGATGCGGACAATGTTTGGCAGGTCACAGACGTTATTCTCTTTAAATATTAAAGGAATAGATTAAAAAAAAAAAAAAAAAAAATTACGCTCTGTTATAGTTGCGCAAAGCTAAATAATACCTTTACGATTGGAAAATTAACGCAACACAGCGTGCGGAATACGTATGTACCATGCGTAAATTCCTGAATCAAAGGGGGATAATATCGATGGTTGAAAAAACGGGGTACGGAATCTATTGAAAAGGGATTACTTGTAAAATAAATTGAACAAGTATTTGCAACAGAATTTACTTACTTTAAAATGTCTACATTTTAACGTTAAATGTAATGCGTTATTAAATCCAATAAAACGTCTTTTTGTAAGATATATCTGCATGTATTTAATTCGCGTTTCAACTATGTTAATCCACTCTGACAGCTTTTACATTACATATAGGTATAGGTATGGGTATGGGTATATACCAGTTATATGATGAGCATACAATTTAACTATTCATACGAGACTTTTAATCGCGACGAAACAATGATTACCGAAAGCACCGCATAATACATACGCTCGACAATTAATATCTCATTCTTGATCTGCAAACATTATGTAAAACAAGAATGTAGTTTCGCGGATTTTTGCATGCGCCCACAGCGCACATAGCTGATCGCTTCTATTTTCAATTTAAAAACTTTCGGCTCCAGCCAGCTTGTAGAGAGTCTCTTTTTTTCGTGCACGCACACAGAAACACGCATATGCTCTGACACCGTTTGTGATTCATACGAAAGTTACCCGTGTAGAGCGTATGTGTATACGTATACGCGCGTATCTATTAAACGCGCGATGCCGCAGCAGCGGCAGTTGCTACTATCCGCAGTGTGCTCTTGACGCGAAACAATGTGTAAAGAGAGTCGTTCCACGTGAGATAATATTTATCATCGCGAACGTGCGCGCGTCGTCATACACGTGCCTAATACACAGAGCCAGCGAGTCAGATTATGTTACCCAGTTTGAAATGCACTCGCTTTCCGTAGGATAACGTGCTCCGGTCGGCGTAAGCTTTGTTATCAGCGTGTACCTATAAAGTGCCAGCTAGTTCTGTCGGGATCTATTGTATAATACAACTTATATATGTATGTATACGCTTTCGACACGATCATTGAGAGATTTCTCCGTGATCTTCTATTCTTTTCGCAAAAGCGATGGGCAAAGCGGATCAGTCGACATCTGCCAGCGGGTTCATTCGTTTGACGATTTATTTTATTTAAAACCGTATGCAATTATAATGGTTTTCAAATAATAAAACATAAATCATAAAATGGTACGAGAAAATCAACTTTAAAACCCTATTTAGGACTTACTTGCCTTAACTTTATAAAATTTTTCTATTAGTTTATGACCTATCAAAGACCCCCAAACCTTTTGATTAGCTATTTCGATGATTAAAGAGCAATAAAGATCCACATTAAACGATATAGGTATGCTGCATTGCCTCGGTCTCCCCTATACACACTGCTGATACTTGAAATCGTATTTTTCTTTTACGTTAAAGTATAGATCGAGTTGCAAGAAGTTGTGGAGTAAGAAAATAAAGTATAGGTCACATGTTTCCACGGTAGGTGTAGATATAAATTGAATCGATGATTAAACAGCACTATTGGTACTCTCGTTGGTGCATCGAGGAGAAAAAACTGACATAGCCATTCCGCTAACTTTTTTTCAAAGCGATATCTGAGATGCGTTCAAATATCGAGCATTTATTTTCGTATCTGCTTATCAGATATATTTTCATTCTCAGCTAAACAAAGACTGTATTGTGAAGTGTATAAGAGCATAACATGTTTAAGAGCGACACTTAAAGCTTAACTGTTTTCAAGTTTCTAGAGCAGTATAGTCGGAGTGATAAAAGTGTTAATAAACTTTATGCCCGAGCGAGCTCGTAAAATTTAATTAAGATATCGTAAAAATAAAAAATTACGACTGTTAGATAAGGCTGATATAGAGAGCACATCGTATATAGTAAAATTTGATTTACGCCCCACGGCACACCGGCAAGCATTAGCTTTTCGAAAAATCGGATTCCTTCTCTGATTAGATTGCTTCCCATGTGTATAATGTAATGTATAATACGTTTATACGAGCAGAGCGTGTGTCTGGTTAAAGAATAATTCATGAGCTTGAAGATTATCCTCTATCAGCCACAGTTCCGAGAACGTTATACGAATTCAAAGTCGAGTGCATTATCGCGGGTAATTTGGTAAGCCGATGCGCATCGAGTGCGAGCGTCGGCAGTTGGGCCCAGTATACCGCGAAAACCAAAACGCTCCAGTCCAGGGAGGGCCATTTCGATAACCATAATGCGCGACGAGCTGCTGCTGCTGCTGCTGCTGCAGCTCGAATTTCGGAGCTTCTAGCGCACACTTGCGTCCCGACCGCACGCAGCGATTCGTTAAGCGCTGCATAGCACGCGCGAGCGAATAGTCGGTGGTCGGTTCTTCGCGGCCCCGCGTGGACTGTGTATTGTTCGGATTTCGGTATCGCTTATCTTCTTACCATCATCCGTGCGTTATCAGTACCTGGAGGCTCACTGAATATCGTCTCCGGTGAAAAACCGAGGTATTTTTTTGCTGGCCCCCGTAATAACTTTTGCCGCAGCCGCGGTAATAGCAGCCAACATTTTCGTAGATCTGGTCGCGCGTGCGAGTGTAAATGTCCCCAGAGCTGGTAGGATAGGAAGGTAGAGGGAGAGAGATGTGGCACTCCAAATGGTCGTATTCCAGAATCTACTGCGCGATCTCTTATCGAACAGGCATAAACCAGCGAATGCTCAGTCGAACAGATGGAGAGAACGAGAAAGAGAGAGAGAGAGCTAGAGAGAAGTAAAGCCCGCGAGGAGGAGAGGGAGGGAAAACGAGGCAGACGGCAGATGTGTATTATGTACGAGTAGATGTAGACTTGTGAAGAGATCCTAATGCTCGGAGCGACGAGTCTGCATAAAAGGGGGATTTTGATGCGAAAAATAAATATTTCTCGCGCCAAGTGCAGAACGCGACTTTTTCCATATTTTGCACGAGCGCACATCATAAGTCATGGCGTGCAGCGTAATGGCGTCGGCTGGGACTGTTGGAAAAAAGAATGCTTCGCTTCCACAGCGAGAGAAAACATTACAATCGACGCGAAATACCTTATGCTCGCGGCGTTATCGCAGATTGCCATAAATCTTGTTCTCCAAGTTTTTCAGGCGACCGCAGCGAGCGACAACGGGCCGCTCGCACTCGTTACGCGGTCCATGCGCGCATTTGCGTTTCGTTCCCGGCGGTTTCGCGTCATTTTGCGCTCGCAGCCGTACAGTGCAGTGGCTCGGGCGGAACAGCAACCGATGCTCGCTCGAATATGTACAGCGAGCGCAGTCCGGTAAATTATGACGCTTCCGACGATATCTTCCATGAAACATGCGCTTAGGCATTCATAGCGATCGCGCACGTTGAATATTTCTATAGTTGCCAGGGAGAGCGAGAGAGAGAGAAAGCTCGGTGATTTATGACCGGTGGCAGGTTATTTGCAGATATCCTCGATATTCGAGAAAAACAATCGGGCCAATAGTCTGGAGGGTTATTGTCCAATTCTGCGCAAACTTTGTTTATTACCACGTAGTGCTTGTATATACCGCGAGAGCAGCTCCTCGCCAGCTCTGTCAATAATGCGTCAATCTCGCCGTCGTTATTTTTCGATTCGCAATCACAACTGTAATTACTGCTCTCGGTTTCAATTCCGAAATCGCGACGCACGAGTATAATATACTCGGCGGCTGGTAATAGCGATAACATACGAGTATAGCATCAGCAGCGTGGAATTATTCGGCATGATCGGAGTGCCGGCGCATGTACACGCGAAAACAATTGCGGCGGAAAAATTCATCAGCCCCGTGAAATTCCGTCGCGCGCAATACACAGCTGCCCCGCATAAATGGACCGGACGTAAAAATAAAAGGAAAGATGATTTGCAGGCGAGTGAGCATCGTGCGCGCCGGGGCGGATGAAAGGCGAGCAAAAAGGGTATTTAATGGGTGCGCGCGGACCAAGCGAACGAGGTGCCGATAGTAGTTAGAATCACGCGCGGAGACGCGGCCCGAAAAACTCCAGTAGGTGTAATCCGGGCAAATCCGACAGGCAAAAGGCCCGCGCGTGCAACGAGCTTCGCCATCAGACTTTCCCACACTGCAGAAACGTCGAAAGCACTCGGCGATGACAAAAGCGCGTACTGGGGGCGGGGCGCGCTCGAGCCTGTTTCCCGTTGTTGAAAACGACTGTCGGAAAAAAAACGGCAGGAAAATTGGGCCTCCCTCCTCCACCCCCGCGCGCGCTTCTCAGCGGCGGCGAAAAAAAAAACGAGAAATGGAGGCTATACGTTATACAAAGGCGGACTTGGTATGGTCGCGCGCGCGAGAGACGAGATTCGCGCGGCGAAAAGGAGGAAAAAATAAATAAAGCCGGGCGCTGGCACGCAGGACCTCTCGACCAATAACGATATTTCTCCTTCGGAAGCTCTTTCTATACCTGCAGGCGTGTGCGTCTGACGCGAGCCGGCGACGGCGGTGGTGCCGAAGATTTTTACGGTCGCGCACAATACACAAGCGCACACACCTATATATGTATAAAGGAGGGCAGGCGGTGCCGAGAGAGAGAGAGAAACACTCACTGCGATCCCTGGGGAATACAGCCGTGCGTGGGAGGGAGAAGAGCCGGGCGGAATGTCCTTGTCCTCGCGCTATATGTACACGTATATAGGGAAGGACGGCGCTATAACAAACCGCACACGGACCTTTTTCAACCCAATTTTTCCGTTCGGATTTGCTGCTGGTCGTTTTTCTATATAACACGCAAGAGCCTGCGATGCTTCGAGACAAGCTTTATAAGGGGGCAGAGGAATGAACTGGACCGGACTTTCATCGAATTATTCGTTCGTTGGAAACGCGACTTACGCAGGGTATAAGACGAGAATGCGAGGAAGAGGGGAAAAGAAAGCCTGCGTACGTGGACAGATGTGCAGAACTTCTCTCCTGTATTCGATAAATTTTTTCAGCCGCGCAGACGCTCGCTTAATTCTCTTTCTACAAATTGGATTTCTCAAATCAACCAACTTCGTCGATACTTTCGCATTGGGAGTCTGAAAAGAGGATATCTTTTGGCCGATTCTCCCACTCCATAGCTGTGTTCATAAATAATAGCCAAATGAGTCTGCAGTGAGGCTTATGCGATTAGCGAGCTTGAATACATACGTTAATGATGCTAAGACCAATAATAGCCATACTAAAAGAGGAAGTAGCTCATAATTAAAGTACTTAGCGGCGGGCTCGTATTTCAAAAGGGCAATCAATAATCCGGCTTTGTAACGAAATTCGGTATGAGTAAGGAAACTTGGCTTGATCTCGTCGCTAATACATAATGCTATTAAAGTATAAGTTTCGTAGATGACGTAATTACATATTCTATATATTACACTGATGCATTAATGCCGCGTACAGTAGAGAATAGCAGAGTACTGTCAGACGTTCTACGCGCCATAATCGGGCTAAAATTCAGGCCAATCGAAATGACTGTAATGTGATGTCCACTCATTCACTAAAAACACGCGTGCATATACGCGAGCACTCTTCATTCCGCAGTGAACGTACGTCCTCGTTATACGTCTTATCGCGGATGACGCTCGGAACAATTCTCAGGCAGTCAGTTCGAATCGTGTCAGTCATCGCTCTCGCTTTCCCTCGTGTCGAAGCTTTCATCAAGCAAAGAACGATGTAGCCGGTATAGCGTCGCCAACATTGCCGCGCTTGTCCGATAGGACGAAAATCTCATTCGACTCGATGCGCGATCGGCCGCAGATTGAATGGAAGCGAACGAATGGACGGACGCGTCTTTTTTTCCAGAAATCCATGTATACCTACACAGCTGCAGTAGCCGCGAGAGCAGTCTAGCTCTATAGCAAATATGTTATTTCCCGGGGGCGATATCATCGTCCTCTTTTACACCTACACACACACACACACACACACACACACACACACACCTACACGCGCTCTATCTAGCTCTCGCTTCACCGCTGCTGCTGCTGCTCTACACCGGATTCCTACTCTTGAATTCGCTCCTCGTCCTCGCGCTCACGGCTATCTCTAGTAGCAGCTCTTTCGCCTCTGCTTTTTGCGGACACGCCGAGGACTAGCGTCAGAAACCGGCTGCGCAGTGTAATCAAACGGCGAGGATTTGTCGCGGCAGTGCAAGACGCCGGGATTACGAGCGTCTGGAAATCGAAAGAGCGCGCGCGCGGCCCCTCTGACTTCCCGTCCCCCATCGTGTCGTCTTTATTTTGGTCGCAGATTTTTTTTTCCTCCCCCGACGCGCAGCCAGGCGATGGGGGAACTAATTTCGCTCTTGGCGGATTCGTCGCCGAGAAAAGAGACAAGACAATTTTGGAGATGTTGACGCGAAACGTGCCGCTAAGCCGCGTCGGCGGGCAATAAAACAGTAGCGCGCGCTGTGTACTCATCAGCATTAATCGAATATATGTATACGACGCGGTTCGGCGCCAGCTCGCAGTTTCAACTAAGAGCCGCGAAGCTAGAAAAATCTGCCTCGGGGAATTCGACGGAAAAGCCAGGAAATTTACATTCGAGTAGATAGAGACGCGCAGGGGAAAGACGCTGGAGACTGGGGGAGGCGGACGGCATACGCGATAGATGAAAAATTCTGCGCACGTTCGAGGCGCGGAAAAAGAGAAACGTGTGGTCCGAGGCAGGCGCGCAGAGCAAATACGGGCCCCCGCTGAGAAGGACGGAGAGTCAGACAAGACGCGCAGCGAAGAAGACGAGCGACGCACGGCAAGACGTCTCTACATAACGGCAAGCCTGGCTTAAAGGGAAAGAGGGAGACGAAGAGAAAGTGTAACGAGAAAAAAGGAGCTGCAAGGAGCTGTGTAGGAGGGACGCGACATACACACACACACACACGCGAGAGAGAAAGAGTTGCTGGTGCACGTCTCGTGTCTCGGCGGTAGAAGACAAACGGTGATTGCGACAAACTTCCGAAGCCCCCGTAAACGTCCGCGCACCACGCGCGCGCTCTAGCGCAGCCGGCGAGTCGGCTTTATCGGTGTACACATTGAAAGGAAAAAATTTGATAACGCCCGACTCGCGAAATGGCCTTGGTTCGCCTCTTTCTTTTTCCCCTCTTTGTCTTGCTGTATTCTTGACCTTTTTGCTACTTTTCCACTTCCCGCAGAGTAAACCTCTATTGCGGTCTGCAGACATCTCGTTTTCGGCTGTGTAATCGACAAATTCGACGCGACTGCTTTTGGACATTATCGTATTCAGGAATGTCAATTTGCGCGAGCGCGATATTGAGCTTAAAAGTAATCGATCGTCTGCGCAAATGGCTTCTTTTTGAACCATTAATTATTGAACAACCTACTTTAATCTTCCCCCGACAGAAAAAAAAGACGATTAATCGACCGTATGACGCAGTTGGACGAAGAATAAGATATAGCCCGAAAGATGTTTGCATAACCAACGCATACCTTCGCTCAGAGCGTCGAAGAAAAAGCTTTCGCTTCATCTCCTGTAGCATCTCCCCTCGTTACCTCAGCTCGCACGCGAAGCAGTCACCGCAAAGGAGCTTAGGCCACACAGCCCCTTGTTATATACATATATATACGCACGGTATTCGTCGAAACGGTCAAAGCATTTTCCTGGCAACTGCTAAATCCACGTCTTATTCCTGTCTTTGTTTTTGCTGCGCTCATTTCTTGCTATGTTCTCCCGCAGCTTTTTTATGCTCGGCCGTCGCCGTTTTTCCCTCGGGCCTCCGATGTAGGCCCCACCCAATACCCATAGTAACAGAGGGCTTTCTTCGCCGTTTTGACTTCCGCGCGAATAGAGTCTAGGAAAAGCTCGTTTTTTTCTCTGGCTGGGATTTACGCTACTTTTTTGGGGGAGAGGTAAAAGGAGTTACGTTGATTACAACTCGTATGCTATAATTCAGTATTATCGCGCAAAGGCTGGCGGACAAGTAATATGAGAAGGTATATTACTTATTTGTAAATTGTATTCTATCCGTAGCGACAGTACTTATGTATTTTGCAGCTTTCCTCTCCAAAAGTAGTTTAATCCTTTTGCTGCTATGTAGATTATTTTAAAGTCCATTTTGACGCACGCGTCCCACGTGAAAAAGCTTTATCCAGCCTGTATATACAAAAATGATTGCCGCGAATGGAATACAGTCTGGCGGTTGCCTTGGCAACGGCTCAGCAGCCAGCATCATCACTTATGTGTGAGGTATTTTATGGATGAAGTTATGCTGAACAGATACAACGTTGCTGGTTAAGTCAATGAAAACGAGAAAATTTGGTTCAGCAAGTGACGCAAGTGTATTACTCGGGATTTCTATATATACATATAAATACATCTACCAATTTTTTGTTTCCAATACTAACATATGTGTTCTTTTTTCAGGTAAGTCTGCTCATATTCTGTCCTGTCAACAAGCCTCGCGTTTGGTAAGACAGTTTTCGTTTATTAGAAATAGTAGGGAGACAATCTTTTACAAGACCTAGTAGGCTGCCTATACTTATGCATATTATATACTATCATATACGCGACATTAAAAAAAAATCAATAATATTGACGATAGGGAATATCGATACGTACATGTGTAAATTGCAAAAGTTGTTTATAAAAGCAAATAGTCGTCGATATGAAAGAAAGTGTAGTATTGCTTTACTGAAATGTCTGTCGATATTCCGATACACGAGGAAACACAATGGGAATTTTCGCGTTCCGCGAATACTCGTAAATCGTTGTAGAAAATAAATATTCGCCACTTCAATATCTCGATAAGAATACTAAGAGTAGGTCCCGCCTGTTAAAATCTTCCATTGCAGATCAATCTCATATACGGCGAATAATGGCTGAAATTCGATGCAGCGCAGAATTATTTCCAGCTGGCCACGTTAAAGCAGTAGGCGAAAAAATCGATCGTAGAAAATCTCCGTTGCGCCGAATAGGGAAATCTCTTTGAATTAGCGATGGAAAAAAAATCTTAAAAATTTAAAGCGCCATGTCCGTACGCGAAATGATCATAATCCGCAGCGAAGCTCGGGCAGCCTCCCGCTCTTTTTCTCTCAATTCGTCTCGAAAATCATTCGGCCCGAAATAAAAGTACCTGCCTCGAGCGAGGGAGAATTTCATTTGCGAGGCACGCGCTGCTCCGGCGCTTAAACGCGGAAGTCCATTTCAGACCGTAAAACGATTCGCGGCCGGTCGGCTTTTACGAGCTCGCCGCGGTGCCTTCGTCCTCGCCCGCCCGCTCGCGAGCATATATTATACCCGAACTTTAAGAGCCATGTATGGCCAGCTGCTGCAGCTTCTCAATACATTAGTCGAATTTCCAAACTAGGCGGGAATCTGTGATTGAAGGTTCATTCGTCTCGAGAAGCTAATTACTCGCGGGATTCGAAAAACCGGAATCATCGCCTTGCTGGCAACGAATGATTCGACATGGCTTTTGAGGGCGAATCAGGCTGCGGCAGTTTGACGCAGGATCGAAGGCTGCAGCTGCAATCTCAGTCCTTGGCGAAGGACGTCCTTGTTCCTTTTAACACTCCCTGCACAGAGCAGTGTACGTGGTGTGCGTTTAAATGCCGCGTTTAACGCGGCGACGCCTTCCTGAATTACACGCAGCATAATATGCACCCGCAAGATTCGACCTGCGAATCACGGCTCTATGAATGCACCCGCGCTTCTCCATTCGCTGTGCTGTCTCGCGGCTAGTGTCGGGTACAAGTGTGAGGAGTGCGTAAATTTGTAAGCAATGATAGTCCTCTGAATCCACAGCGATCAGATACCTCCGACTTCTTTTGTTTGCCATCCGGGCATCTTCGCAGAGAAAGGAATTACCGTGTGCGCGCGCGCGCGCAAATGAGTATACAGTACGTCAAAGCAGGGGGTATAAAGAAATAAGAGAAGAGGAGATGGAAACAAAGCAGGCTGGGCCATGCCAACCACCACGACGACGACGACTACTACAAGGTTTTATTAGCATAGAGCCCCGAGGCATCGACTCGAGACGTATACGAGTTGTAGAGGAGCCAGTAGTGTGCCTCTTGCTGTTTCTCGGGCCTTTGCCACCCTTCCTTCTATTATTCTTCTCCCGTATTCACAGTGAACCATGTATATTTGGTCCCAAGAGTACGTCGACGGCTGAGCGGAAGAAGATGCTAACTCGGAGGGCGGTTTACGAATAAGTCAACTCAGCATTCGCTTTGAAATGATTTTACAGTACATATACTTTATGCGTAATTTGCTTCTCTGAAACTCTGAAAATCATCAGAAACGTGTATTTAACACCGTTATGCGCATAAAAGATGTATCTATTGATAAAACCGAGTTATCATCTTCTTTCCGCTCAGCCGTCGATGTACGCGTAATATACGTCGTGGCCGTCAAGTTTGACTTTCACGTTTTCCGCAGCGCACTCGCGGCGCTTGCAGGCTGCGCCTCCTTTTCTCGAGTTCGCGACGAGGCTAACGACAATATTTGCGCGAGCCATCTTTGCACGCGCCCCGGCTTCAGCTAGCTCCCTCTCTCCTTGCAATTGTCCTTCTTTTACGCGCCCGTTCAACCCTCTCGTGTGCATGAAAGACGAGACTCGCGCGACACCCTCTTCGGAGCCCACCTCGTTGCGCTCTCTTTCCGCCCTCTGTTTGTTAAATTGTCTGTCTGTCTGCCTGCTGTACAAACGTGTGCGGGGGAGACGGCGGCGGCTGTCGGAGGGTGATAAAGAGTCGAGAATCGCGAGCAAAAAGATCGGATGAGGGAGTTTTTTTTTCTCGGTATTTCGCGTGGATTCGCCTTCGGGAGTCTGCAGGAGTTTCGCCGATGTGTATATGCATATGCAAGGCGCGCCTCGCACAGACAAGAGGCAAGCGCAGTAGTCCCCGCAGGACGAGCTGGATATAGGACGGGGCGAGAGAGAGAGAGAGAGAGGTACGAGTATCAGGGGAGAGAATCTCGCAAGAGAAACTATAACTTGTCTAGAGCCAGTGCAACGTTGCACAATGCGTAGTGACGCGATGCCGAGGGACATTATGGCACTCTCGGGAGTCCAGTTAATATGTCTTGCGCGCTAATGTCGCCTGCCGCCTCCGCCGAGTCGAGGAGAGCTTTTCGCCCGCAGCTTGGCCTATCTTATGTATATATACCCTCGACATATACAGTGCTCCCTCGCCCCAGCTCGCCCCGTTGTTTATTTGAGCTCGCTGTGCATTTCGCGCGTACACTGGTGATTTCTGATTACTGAGAATTACGATGATTATGCCTTTCGCTCGCGCAAAACTTTGACTTTTTAAGGGGCTTGTGTGCGACAATGAAAGCTAGCGCGTGTGTACCCAATGTATATGTATACGACGGGCCGCGCACGCACAAATGCCGAAACTCGTGAGCAAACACAAATAAATACACACGCGAGCGACGTATACTACAACGACGGCCGTGTCCGCAAGCTGGCCCTGCCGCTGCTGCGGTGCGATTCTCGAACTATTGTCAGTAGGTTACGCGGCTTGGCGAGCGTATATATTCGGCAGCGGCGGCGAGATGGGGTCGGGGCGTATCGAGCCGCAGATGCCGGCGACACATACCTGCAGATATCTCTCGTCCCGCTCTCTCTCTCTCTCTCTCTCTCTCCCTCTCTCCCTCTGCCTGCGGCTAGTGCCGCGCGAATCGTTGTCTTGCGAGTAGAATACCCGCAGGCCGCAGCGCGACGTACTCTGGCCGGAATGCAGCGCCATCGCGTCGAGCCCTGTCCGTTAGGACCTTACGAGGCAGCCGACGTGTGTGTGTGTGTGCGCACCATTAATTCGAGCGTTTGATACAAGTTTGCCAGCCGCACGTCGGGCTACTGCTTGCTTATAGCTCTACCCCCGCACATGCCCGGATAAATATGCATATACGTATGGTCGAACCGACGACGCTGAGGCGGGAGCCGGGACAATGCATCCCTACTATATGCCAATGGTTAATTGTTGCTGAAAATTGGCTCTGCAGTTCTTGTGGTCAGTTGCGATCGCTCCCTCTCTGTGTGTATGTATATATGCTTGCAGCGTACAGCCATATTGTGTTATGCGTTTCTATGGATATGTGGGCTACAATGCGGCTGTATGTCCGAAGTAATTGAAATCGTATATGTTCTCACCGGTTCATGCACGGTAAACGTATATATTGTTCGAGCTGATTGCACCTCGACGATGATAACAAGCAAAAAACAGCTTTCCAGAAATAACAAAGATTCATCACGAATAGCCCTCAAATGAACAAAGTCAATTTTGTGATTCCCAAGGACAATACGAGCAAATCAAAGCCGGCTTCCAGTCGGCAAGTTCATTGCAGTTCGCTATATGTATGCGCGCGCCTATGAGTGCAGAGTAAACAGAGAGCAATGGCACACGTGCACTTACCGTGTTTCACTATGGTTAATAGGATTCGATTGATTAGCCGAGCGCGTACGTTTGTATAACAAAGTCCGGTTCAACTTGGCCCTGGCCATACTGCACTGTTATCTATTTTTATAGATATAACGGCGGGGTACGTGCGATACTCGCTGCCCGATGGAACGTAAGAAATTCACCACCGACGCAATTTATAATTCGAGAGAATTTTTCCAAAGATATCCATTACGAATTTCATTCTATTAGCGCACGATATGTACTAGCGTAAGCGTAACCGTATGTCGACGTCGACGACGTTGCCGAGTGGAACACGTCGCGCAATCAACCGCTGATTCAGAGAAACAGCACACCGCGCATCGGGATAGCTCGTGTGCGCAAACCCACGATAACGAGCCCAAGTTCGCGACACATCAACGCGCGCGCCTCTCGAACAAAAGACAGTCGCCTCGGCTGTTTGCCTAATCTCGCGCGCAATTCAATCTAAATACAGGGGGCCAAGTGCACCGTAGCCGCTGTGTACCCAGCCAGCGAATGGGAAACTCGCGTATGGCGACAGCCCAGAGGTGAGGGAGCATAGAACTAAGAACCAGCTCTCAGAACCGCACCGCTACAGCGAGAGCGCCTTAATTGAAGCCCGAGAAGTCCAGGATTGCAGCGGAAACTCGAGAGGAAGAGAATTATCTGCAGCGCGATTGCTCTTCTTTACTGTGTATATATCTGTATATTATGTACAGAAGGAAAAAATTACAGTGTAATTAAAAAAAATGTCAATATTCGTAAGGTTAACCAAAAATCCTCTCTTTTTCGTATAAGCAAGATCCGATTCATCGAACACGGATAAAAAATTCGACCTCTCTGGCTGCGAGCAACGCTGTAATGAATATGAAATCGCGCAATAATCGGAATCATGAATTTTCTGTTTGGGGAACGGATGTATGTGCCTTTATTAATTAATGATAATTCGCAAAATCGAAATAACTTGATTCACGCGTCAGCAAATGTAAAGATTGATAACATCAATTTGGGTTTCGCTGCGAACTCAACTGTAACGATCAATACTTGGAAAACTGTCTGTTTATTCCAGTAAAAGCAAGGATTGCAATTATACGTTTACATTTTATTGTTCTACATGTACAATATTTTATTAAAACCATAATTGGCTTGTCTCCAGCTACAGAGATGAGTGTAGTCATCGCGTATGACGTAATTGTTTTTCTTTCAATTGATTGGAGATGTAGAAGGATATAAACCTGTGTACGGGAAAAAATGTGGCTGACGAGTTCTAATTGAATTGTGCAAAAACTTTGTTGAAAAATGAATAATTGAAATTATTCTAGCTCACAATCATTTGAAATGAAGAGCTAGAGACAATTTTTTTCAGCCCGGTTTTTTTTTAATAGCGATTAGTACAACACAGATGTAACATAATATCAAATGTTCGATTCTTAATTTAAAGTTGTTGCTTATCAAACAGTTTGAATTTTTAAGTTTTTCACATGAATTTTTATGGTCTGAAAATGTGCCGGTACCGAGAAAACGAAGGAAATGTATACACGGAGTCACGTCGATCTTCGTTCTCTATACGGCTAGTAACTATGCTAGCACGCAGCGAACGCAGTTAGCGGATGAAATGTTTGTAAAGTATGCACGTTTAAGCTATAGGCAGCTCGACGTTCATGAAAAAAAAAAGCAGAGCGATGAAAACCTGCCGTATTGGTTTTGCCGTATTTTTCATTCACTCGTGGCCGTGGGCACGCGATACACTTTCCATCGGTGAATTATAAGCTTACTATGAATAAACTGTCGAAACAGCCTAGATATAGCGCGCTGTCGATAGGTATGAGCGAAAGCGGCTTATCGAGAGACAGCGAGATGGAAAATTCGCGTACGTAAATATGCGAGGCAAACGCCATGCGAAGTGGTCCAGTCGGAAGATAAGAGCACTTCAAACATGATGAATTTGACGCACGTTTTGCAGTGAAAAAACCCTGCCCAGCGTAAAATTTATGGGCGGCTGGCTCTAAAAGGTGTTACATTTGCCGGCGCTGCATGCATTATAAAAATAGAATTGCATTAGGCGCGCTCATCATCGAGTCCTCGACAGCACTCGTTCCGAATTTAAGCTCAGATGAAGCGAACGAAGGGTTCGAGACAGGAAAAGTGCATGAGGGATTCCGAGCGAAAAGCGACCGATTTTGCACAGCAGAGCGGAGCAGACGCGCTCTCCGCGATTTAGCTCCCGTATATAGGCGCACACGATCAATTAATTTGTTTCGCGAGCGGGCCGCGCCGAGTAAATTATTCACGCAACTCCCGCGCATATACGAACGTGAAGAGGACGAATTGCAGGCAGTAGGCAGGCAGGTACAGGTTTACGTATATACCGGCAGCACGCGCGCGTATTATATTAGCGAAGTTGGAGAGGGTACAGGGTTTCGCCCTCCAGCGAGCGGAGCTCCATTGTTCCCGCGCTGATGCTGCCGCCGCTAGTGCAGTAGGAGTGAAACGACGTTTCTCTCCGGGCAGAGAAATTTCCTTTATATATGCGGGCGCCGCCGCTGCTATTATGCAGCCTCGTCGTCACTCGATAAGTCACACACGTACGCCTGATTTAATAATCGAGCGCGCCACCGGAGCGAACGGGAGCGCGGCGCGTGTTGACGGACGGTATTAGCTACTGTCGAGAGCGAAACGTCGCATTAATGAGAAATGTAAGCGCGCTGGCTCCCCTTTCTTCCTCCTTTTTTTTTTCTTCTCTTTTGTCGAATATTGGAATTACAAACGGCGAAGGGAATATTCGTACGTGTTGGGAATGTGCGACGCGCCTTCCGTTATCCCGCGGACGGCGCAGGGCTCGTGCCGGCGGACGAATTAATACTTCGTAGAAACGCACTGACAGCTGAAGGGGCTTCGATTGGAATTCGAGCGGCGATTTATCGCGCACCACTCTGCGGGAGAGCCACGTTTATCAATTTTCGGCGCATATACGTGAGCGGCTCGAAAGTATTTTCGATAATGCTTTCACTCGTGCTTTGCATAATTCCCGACTAATGCGACGAGCTACGCCCGCGGAAAGTTTTAATTCCCAACTTGCATTGCTCGCGCGACACACACTCGAGCGCATACGTATAAGTATATATATATATATATATATATATATACCGCGGACATTTGGTATACATGAGAGCTATAGAGAACGCGCGAATGGCGGTGCGCGCGCGCCACTATCAATTCATGAATTTTAGAAGAGGTAAGATTGCGCGGCTTCAATTTCCGTTCCTGATCGCTTAAATCGATGACAAACCGTTGGAATAAGCGCCGCTGCAGATAACGCGCGCTCTAACTCTCCCATGAATATAAACAATGCGCATGCAAATACGAGACGGCTAAGCTGCCTGCTTCCGCTATATGTACTATATTATATACATAGGCAGAGAAATCGATCGATCGACTGCAGCGTTGCTTCGGTTATTTTAAGAATTGCGCGAGGTGGTTCGTCGGCTTTTGTCGGAGTTTTGGCTCGCGATTTCGCGGCCCCTTCAGCGTCTCGAGGAAGAAGCGCGATACACTACAAGTCGAGTGCAAACTGGAGATTCGCACTCGAAGTAAACAGCTGGCATCGAGCGAGAGAGTCCAAGAATGGGGGTCCGGGAGGGAGACAACGGATTCGCTCCGACTCGGCGTGAAAAGTCGAAAATACCCAGCTCACGTCGGCGCGGCCAGCTGCACTACGCGGCGGTGGCGATTTATATTTTGAGTCGCGCGCGCGCGCGCGCTCGACCGTGCGCAATTTTCCCCCGGCGCTCTCTATATAGGTACTATGCTCGCGCGAGTCTCCTTCACGAGCCGGCGCTATCGTATTCCGTCGACGAGGCGCAGCCAACGGCAGCCAAGGAGAAGTGGAAGCTTTTTGTGCCATTTATCCCCAGCCGCCGTTTCGTTTGCTCTCCTTTTTCTTTCTCGATCGCGCCACACGGCGCTTTCTTTTCTTCTCCTGGAAAATCATTGCTGCCGAGAGAAGTTGATCGTAAGCCTGATCTGGGTCGAGAGAAAATTGCGGGGAGCGCGCGAGTTGCTAAAGTTTGTTTGCCGTCGCCGATTAAAAGTCGGAAGTCGAGGCTTTGAGCCGTTTTAAAGGCGCAATCGATCGCGCGGATGAAGGGCTGTGGTGAATATCACCCGTTCGTATAAGCTTGCGCTATTAGGATTTTCACTCAACGCTCGGCGGCGTTGCGCCCGGGCTAATATAATTGACGTTTCGGCCGCGGTCGACGAGAGCTCGGCTGTATCTGTAATCCTATCATCCTAATTTCACTGCATAATCCAGCGTATTGCCGACGTGCATTACATGCTATAGCGTCTGTATAGCAGGCATCTCGCTCTGCGCGTGGAAGGCCCGCTCGGAGTCTCGCTAATCGCGCGCAATTGCGGCTAACCCCGAGTAAAAGGACCGCCGCGATGGATTATACAGAAATCCCCGGTAATTCCGTAAAATTATCGCGCGCGGTCTAGTTGTTGCATGCACACGATCGGGCGCGACAGCACACACGCATACACACTGCAGAGTTTGCCGGGAGAGCGCGCGAGAGCTGGCCAAATTGACTGTGGGCTAACTGGACTTCTTCGAGCGGTCGCCGGTGTGTGGCTCTCGGGGGAAAACGCGCGCCGGATGCGCACTTCGGGCCGTTGTCGCCCCGCCGCGAGCGCTGAGTAATTCACACCGACTCCCCGGTGATTTCCGCCCGTTGCTGGTATTTGCACGAGGTGGCTGGGCCCCCTTCCCTCGCACCCTCTCCCTCTCTCTCTTTCTCTCTGTCGCTCCCGCGCTGACTGCTATAGGTATATATAGATACGTATAGTGTGCCGCGCGTTCTACTTTCCTCGCTTTTTTTGCCGAACCCAGAGCGAGAAAGAGCTGAATGCTAAATTGGAGGCGTGGTGTCGCTGCGCCGAGCTTTGCGGGAAAACCTAAACGCCGAGGTTGGCCCGCGCACTAATAGAATTGATCACGGCTCGGGAAGGAGCACTCTCTCTCTCTCTCTCTCTACAGTTCTCGTTATTCGGGCCGTCATTAACCGACGCGAATACGACTGCCAAATCCGCGCTGGCCCCAGCGCGTAATTAATTACGCACTAATGAAAAGAGCATCGATCAAAATCCTGCGGGAAAAACGCCACCCAGTCCATTAATAACAGCCGGCAGCACGGTCTACTGCCACCAGCATATATCCTCGACAAATAAGTAATACCGCGATATCACTTTGACTGAGAGTGATCGACGACGATTCAATGGCGCGTATCTCAATCAAAGCCAGGCGTATACATCCGGCCACGCTGTAGCCGGGCCAGCTGCCTGTGTGTGGAAAACGCCGGTGCGTACCCTATACTGCGAGAGCCGATAAAAGCAGAACAGAGAGAGAGAGAGGAGAGAGAAACCGAGCAAAAGGGGAATAAGTATCGCCGAGGAAAAACAAGGGTATATGCTGTGTGCGTCCAACGGTATGGCCGAGGACTGAGAAGGGGGAAGTGGGTGAATCATTTCATTTTTCTTCGGGGAAGCGGGACGTGCAGACTCGCCGGGCGTAATTCAGGGTCTCGGGCGACGCACACATTACTCTTCGGCTAATTCGTCGAGACGGCAGCAGCTGCTTTGAATTCGAAAGATCCTGGCCGCGGAGAGAGGGAAGGGGGGAGTTTCACAAGTGATATATATCCCTGACGGAATTCCCGTGGAGATTGTGCGAGCCGCGTATAGCATCTCCTTCGCTTTATGTGCCCTACTACCGCTTCTTCTTCTTCTTCTTCTTCTTCTTCTTCTTCTCCTTCTTCGTCTTCGCGGTTCGCTCGCTAAGTATCCGGCGTCTGTGGCTGCGGTCCTTGTATGTCCCGCCCGCTCGCTTCAAGCCCCGTCGCGAGCGAGCGAGTCGAGGAGGCACGTGTGCAGGACTTTCCGTCTGTTTAACGTGACGCGTGTCATGATATAATCCGCTATGTTTACTTACGGTAGATTTGGGAGGATGATATTTGCATCTCATGATATACGATTTTCCGCTTTGATGGACGCTGAACTCTCGCGGTCTGTGCCCTAAAACAGCTCAAGCACCGATGTCTCTTATCTTTATATTATATGGCAATATGCGGTGAAGCTTTAGCATAAATTTCGTACATTATTCACGCGTTCCGGTATTTTCTATACTATTGGAATTACGATAGTCAGAATGTTGGGATATTTTAATGTACGTTTCAATATAATTGTAAACTGAAATGAGCGATTGTGTGCTTATGTATGCACTGTAAATTATTGAATGAGATAAGTTATTTCACTGTGATATCTAATTCGACTGAGCGGCTCTATGCTACATGATGTAATTTATATAATGTATTTTTCTTTTTTTGGACCCTTGACCAAAAATAAATCAATTATTATATTATTATTATTATTCAATTATATACGCTTCTCTGTTGAGTTCACTTAATCGCGAAAGAAAACTAGAAATACCAATCAGAGTTGATTTTGTTTTTAGTTTGGAACAATAATCGCTTGTTTGATGTGTGACACAGAGTCACGTCCAAGAAATTAAGAGGGGAAGAAAATAAAAACAATGACACATCTACTGGGTAAGACGCTTAACAGAATCCTATACAGCCAGATTAATTTTGGACTGACAGACGAGATGTGTTTATTCAATTTATGATATCACTCAGATATCAAGCTGTCGAAACAGTCGTCTCGGTGGTACTTCAGAAATAGGTATCACAGAGCGCGGTAATGGATCCTAAATAATTCCAAGAATGTCGAATCATGAGGTAATCACAATACAGACACTTGACGCTACCGCAAACAAAAAACAACAAAGTGCCCAAGGCCATACACCCACGATCTCATCGCATAAATCATCGAAAAGTTCTTTGAACTGGGAAGGATCAATGGTAAGCAGGTATTAATGAGCGAAATACGATTGCTCTCGATCGCACTATATACACTATATATAGAGCGGCAAAGTGCGCGAAGCAGAAGGCAGCTGTATCATGGGTCACAGTCGGAAAACTCGCTGCAGTAGGCCAACAAATTCAGCATACTTCTTCTTGGCGTGCATCATCAGAGAAAAAAGGCAGCAGCGGCAGTAGTACGCACAGAGGAAGAGTAACAAGTTCAGCCTGGAGGCCGCGAGCATTCCTCGCTCTCGGCAGGTGGGTCGAGGGGAAGGTCGTTAAAAAGTTTGCCGGGGCTCGAACGACCGAGCCGGCAAACACTGCCGCACGGGCTACAGCCACACACGGAGTGCTTGATACGGCAAAATAAAGTTTTAATTTGCCGTAAACACATCTCTCTCGAGTTGCCCCGAGTGTGTTTTCGCCGTCTCGCGAGCTTGCATGCGAAACTATAGTTTACACGCGAATGTTATTTCGGAAGCGTATATCGGCCGAGCGCACGCGCCGGATAGAGAGACACGAGGGAGCGAAAGGCAGCTGAAACCTGCGCGAGAGATGTCATTCAATTTCGCTTTCGACTCTTGGGAGCTGCCGCCGCTACCTGCGCGAACTGGTCCCCGGCTCGTTTTCGCGCCTCAGCCAATCTGCGGGTGAACGCACGTGCACTTGTATATGAACTCGGCACTGAAGAGGCAGGAGGACGATTTTTTCGTCTGCTGACGAACGAGTGTCTCGTGTGCAAGAATAGCGCACTGGGGGCCAGCGGAATAAGAGGAGATGAAGCAGAAGAAGCTGCAGAAGCTAAAGAAGCTGAAGAAGCTGAAGAGGAGGAGGAAGAAAAGACTCGTCGCTCGAACAACGACGACAACGAGGCGAAATGGGGTATAGTTTCGCGGAGCCCCGGGCAGTTCTCTTCTATTCTCTCATCCTCTTCTTTTCTCTAGCCGTGTGTTTGTCTCCTTATCAAAAGCTGCGCGTTTCTCCGCCGGTCAGCGCCAAGCTTGTTAAAAAAGAAGGAGAGCGCGAGATAGCGCAAAACAGTATAGCGACCAAGAGGGCACAGCAGCAGCAGCAGCAGCAGCGAAAAAGGTTTAAAAGCTGCACCAGTGGTCTTAGTATAGAGAAGTGGGCCTCGGGCATCAGTGGCGCGGTATCTGCACAAACCCTGGGGCAAATGTTGATAAATATTTACGACTTTGGCGCATATCTCTGCATATACGTGTGCGCGTTTACCTGATGTGTATAAACCAGGGCTAGCGTATCTCTAGCTTTGTGTGCACACTCTTGCTTACTTCTCTCGTAGCTCCTCGTCGCCGAGACAAATAAGATTCGCTGAATCCGAATGGGCTTCTAGCGCGTTCAAACAGCGCGAATCGCGCTACTCACCTTCCAGCCCTTGCCGAAGGCTATTATGTTATTTTGCACGCGATACGAACCGGAGTGCGCGTATAAGGGTCTAAGAGCGAACGATAACGAATCACAATCACGCGGCTTATAAAGTGCCAGCCCGGCAAATCCCAGAGCTCCTAGCCGAAATTCACTCAGCGCGCTCTATCCAGTTTATGGCGCATCGATTTGCGCCGCTTTCACGGCACTCTCAACTCAAGGAGCGGCCCGCAGTGTATACACATACACCAGCTCCTTCCTATACACGCCTGATGCGTATAAATTTCATCGAGCGAGAGAGGGAGATGGAGCAAAAGGGCGCTCTCTCACGCTCGATAACGCATATCCCGCGCACGCGGATACGTCGAATATTTCATAAGCGCGCGCGGCACTCTATTCCCCGGCAACGGCCCCCGCCGACACCAGCGCGTGCAGGCAGTACGTTCGCGCGTCTTACGCGCCGTCTGCGTACCGCAGCATCAGCTGATGATGACACCAGGAGAGTTGTATATAGGAGCTCCCGCGGGTATGAGGTACGCACGGCACTCTCCCGGGGACGACTGCGCGCTTAGATTGGATGCGGGCTGCGATGCTTCTGCCTAGCGCTGCGACGCTTAACGCCAAAAATCTATGACCCCAAACATTTTGTGTACCTGATTACGTGGACTACGAGTGCGTGTTATTATTCTCGATTGGTATTCGCAGGCGCACCTGGCATATTACATTTAGCCCCACATTTAGCCCCAGCGACGAGGTAATTTTTTCTCGCTCCGCAGCTTTGCGCGCTTGGTTAAGTCCACTAGACGCCAGCGTAACTGGCCGGTAAAGCCCGACTTTGTGCCCCTAACTGCAGGACGATGTAATTACGCGATAAGGACTTTTACGGCATCTCTGCGTGTGCATGAGCTGCTCGCGACCTACACTCCCTTATTCTTTCATTTCCCCGACCTTTTTTGCTACTGGGTTCGTTTCTTCAACTTCGGCGAGCCTGGCCGCGATACCTACTATAGAGCTGCCTTTTCCAAAATATATTTGTACGGAGTTCGAAACTTCAAATTGTCAAAATTAATCTTGATGAGTGAAACTTTAGATTTGTTTCAATAATGCACTCTGAATCTTTTTCTAGCAAAAATCAAATCATTTATTAAAGCCAATAAATGTTGAATCTATAATGCATTTGAATAGCAGTCTGCTAAAATAATCAGAAACGTTCATTAAATTTCACGATAGCGTTATATTGTGACTATATTTGAAAAACGCTGATTCAAGACATTTACATGCGCGAAAGCGCGATGGCAAATGTAAACGTAGTTGAGATTCTTTTTTTAAAAAGCTATTATTCACTAAAATGTCTTGCGCAAAAGTAGTTGCTTCAAGAGCACGGAACACACCCGAGTTACCCGAGAGAAAAAAGTCCCTTTTTAATCTCCGCGGCAAAATGCAACGACTAAACTAATTACGTCCCATTTGCTCGACCCAACAGTGCGCCCTCGCAAATCTACTTAAAACACAAGCAAACAACAGCACGGAGAAACGGGACTTTAAAAAATATTACGAATTTAATCATTTAATTGAATCCGCTCAGGCATTACGAGGCGCTGCACAATTATTTTCGTTATTGCTTGAAAATTTCGGTCACGCGCGAGTCTCGCGTCTATACTCGCCGGATATCCGTGTCACTAGGAAAATGTACTGGCTGAAGTCGCACACACGAGGAGCGATATAGTTAACCGTGTGGCGATCACTTCTCTCCTGCTTTTTCCCTCCCCAAGCGCGAAGCAGCACGCAAGCCGATCGATCCACCTGCGCGCATTTTCGACGCCTTGTTTTTCCGCAACCTGCGCGCAGCGTCGTGCACGAATATAGGAGTCACGAGCGGGTGCATCAAACTCTCGGCGTCTATATGAAAAGGAAAAAAACGCCGGGCACAGCTATACAGAGAACACGCAAACTCGCTTCGTTAAATCGTGCACTTGCAGTGAGCTCTCATCGTCGATCCCGAGGTCGATTCGTTTTTACGCGGCAGCCGGTGCGCGCGCAGAGTAGGTATCATCTTCGAAGGCGCTGTCCTGTAATCTCGCGCGGCTGCATGCATGCGGGAAAATTTACATTCGGCGCACACGGCAATCTGCATTTGCAGAGCACGGGTAGCATTATATCGCTGCAACCGAGGCTTTATCGTTTCCAAAGCGAATCAAGCGCGATCGACCATGTCGCCTGATTTTCTCCATCGATATAATCGCTCTATATATATATATTAGATGTTAATGTGGCTTCGAAATGTCGGCCAACCCAATGCGATGGCAGAACCGTTATTGCGCGCGGGTCCGAGGCTGATGGAGCCAAGAAATTAAAGCCGCACGCGTCAAAGGGTAAGTCACTCGCGCGTAATACGACGATCGTTTCAGGTGCACGCGGTCTGCGTTTATATTACATATATATATATATGTCGCGTAAATTCCGATATTATCGCTCCGGCGAATTATTAACTAGCTGGTCCTCGCTCTCGCGGGCAAAGCGCTACGTTCCATCCGGCGTTCGTACGGCCTATATTCCCCACCTCATCACTCTGACTGCCTCCGCTCTATGAATATATCAAGTATGCACACGTACACGCGCATGATCCCGAGACTACTCGATTTGAACGCGATCAAGCGTACCTGTATTCTAGGCTTACTAATATTTGATTACCATCGGTCGATACTTTTGTTAAAAAATGCGAGATTGGTTGCGAGTTTCACGAGTTCGACACTACGCAGCATAAAAATTTCTTTGTGAATCCAATATTCCGTCGATATGGGCTTTGGCATGCACGTCACAGATATGCAGTGTAATATGGTACGCGGCAAGGTTTTCGAGCGCACCATCAGCAAGTTTTCTCGAAAATGCAGTCACAATCTTTTAAGAACTTCTGGCGGCTGCGCACAAAGAAAAGCAGTTGCAGTGACAGCAGCAGCAGCAGGAGTAGTGAGTCAACCATGAATTCAGCGAATCGGCTTAGAAGCGCCGAAAGTAAACGAGAAAGCTCGACTTATGTATAATGTATATATAGTTTGCTCTCAGAAATATCGCATACACATGTATATCGAAAGCCGCGCCAAACAAGCAGCTTGCGGGGGAGTCAATCGATGCGCGAGTTTTCGCTGAGAAGCTGCTCTCGTCGCAGTATAAAGGAGAAAAGAGAACAAGTTATGGATCCGGCCAAGCACACAAAACTGCCAGGCCAGATTGAGAACCAGCAGCCGTTCGTTAGTGATATTATATATAATAATATATAATATCACGGACCCGAGAGTTCAGTTGCAGACGTGTGCGTCTGTGACAATAAGTATATATACTGACTGTGATTTTATTTAAAGCGTTCGGTTTTAAAGGGTCGGCTTTAAATGCTCCTCTACCGTGAAGCAGAGTGCGATATTTAGGCTACTGTGTGAAATGGGTCACAAAACCACGAAATTCCGCACAAAAGTATGTAGGCTGTTCGGCATAGGACGTAGAATAATGGAGAGCGCTGTGCGGTGACAACAACTGCACAACGCAGAAGCTCGGTGAAAGTTGGGGAAGCGGCTATGCCTGCATATTTTTTAATGCTAACTGCGACGACGTCCTAGCGTAGGCCTAGTCCCAAGTCGAATACTTCGATCCGCGGAATCGCTGGAGCTGGAGCTGGAGCGCATGATATCCAAGATAAAAGAGAGGATTTTCGTCGATACGCGCAGCTCTTTTGCTCCAAATGCTTGTATATATGGACTTTTGTGTGCCGCAACGAATAACCAGAGTGAAAAACTCGGAGATGGAGGGGTATATGTTTCCCTCCATTCAGATATAGGCGTGCTGGGTACGTATACAAACTATTCCAGGACATGGAAAAAGATGAAAATATTGATAGTTATAGTTGAACTTACCTTGTCGAATTCATCCACTCCAATGAAAATCATCATCGCGATATAGTAGCTGAACTCTTTATACTAGTTGCTTGTCATCTGAAATGATGAAATTGTAAAGTTAAAAAATGCAAATGCGATATATAACGTACAGCGCGATTGATTAAATAATGTTAATTAATAGAACTTTTTATTTTTGTACTTTCAGGTGAGTAAAATTTGCAGCCGCTTAGGTGATCAATGAGACCTCTCGACAGAGACCGTACGTAATACTAAAAACACCATCATCCCCCATAACAGAGCACATTGACAATACCATCTTGCGTATACCTTACAATCGGCAAAGTGTGACGAGGGGATTTTTCTTTCCATTTTCATTAGGCTTTCTCCGTATACGCGAACGTGTGCTCCACCGCAGGGACACAATCTAGCGTAATACGTCACCTGGGAAAAGTGCAACATGCGGGAAAGAGCGAGCCGCGGTGTTATTGGTAACTGCTGCAGAGTAGGGTGTGATGGCCGAGAAAAGCGAAGGAGAGAGCGATATGAAAAAAGAAGAGCAGCGGGAGACGCGATGCGACGCGTGTAATTCGTTCCCGCGCGACCGAGGGTACGAGAATGACGACGAGGACGACGATGACACAATGGCTAATAATTGTCGGCTACTCGCCGCATGACGGAGGGCAAAGCGAAGTTTGCCAAAGGGGCAGTCTGCCCTACTCGCGAGCTTACGAGTCTCGCGGGTATTGTTATCGCCCCGTCGTTACGTCCGACGAGGAGCACATACGCGCGTGGGCGCGCACTTTCTTACTCACCGAGACAACATAACGCACTCTGCTGATCTCACTCTCTCTCTCTCTCTCTCTCTCTATATATATATATATATATATATACGACATATGTGCGTTCTACGCGTGCCTCTCTGCTCTTTATATATATATATATATATATACATATTGCAACATCGCTTCTAGTTATGTCCCCGACCGCTCGTTTCGGGCCTGGAACTGCGCGAAACTTCAGACAAAGCAGCCGAAAAAATTGCAATGAATTCTCGCTTGTCCAGAAACTAGATTCTATTCTCCTGATTCACGAGAAATGTTTTTCGAAAAATGTCACATTTGGCTTTATCCACGCGTTTTCAGCAGAAGAATCTCCTCGAGAGTACATAATGCACATAATGAGCACTTCCGAAACTCTTGAATCACGAGAATAACTTTTGAATGGCAGTGTACCGGTCAAGCTGCCTAAGAGTTTAAGTCCAGGCTCCGCTCGTAAAAGCTCTCGTAAAGCGATAGTTAAGCATTCCCTGTACAGCGGGCTAGCGCTAGCTTAATCCTGCTTTCGCATGAAAAACTTCACTCGCTGCTCGGCTCCTCCGCGCAGCTGCCAGTCCGGTTACATAAATGCGCTCTTCCCCGTCTGCAGCTTCCGTATATATTGGGCTTTCGATCGACCTCTCGTATACCGCCTGATGCTCATCATAATTAAGCAGTCCGTTTCAGCTTGCTCTTTCACTGATTCTAAACTCAAAGTAGGGACACAGCAAAGGGTCGATTTGCTTTTTTGCTTTCATCGATCAGATTTTATATACAAACGGCAACGCGCCGATAATGCGATGTGAACTGATTATCGAACGGAATATACCTACGCTCGCCGCTCGGCGTGTTTATAAACGCGTAATGAGCAGAGCGTGGACGAGGAGCGTAAAGAGAGCTTTTTCGCATCCGATAATGTGTTTATGCGAGGGGCTTTTAAAATCCGTTGAGCCGTATCTTCTTTTTGGAGCGCGCGCGCGCGCAGTATATACAGCGCCGTCATGTGCGCTCTGTGTGCTTTATGCATGCGCGTTATATATAAGCTCGGTGTGTTTGGTCCGCGCAGCGATGCACGGGAGAAAACCAACCGCCAATATTTATAGAAGCTTATGGCACATTACAGCACCTCCAAATAATATATTGGTTATCTACTCGAATTCGCCGAGGGTAAATCGACGGTTTAACTTTACGCCGACGCGTGTTTATTGCGAGTGATCACTGCGCGGCGCGCAGTGTGTGCATTGGGCTACTTTTTCATTCGGCGGCATCGGCTGGGTTTCGAAAATCGTCGTGTGGTAAGCCGATGGTTTTCCGATGAACTCGCTATATCGCCGGATGGCCGGATCCCGGCAGCAGCGGCAGTACTGTGCTTTATTGTGTACACGATCATGGGGTTGCCCCACACCCTCCTGCAAGCTGCTCTTACTTTATCGTGCCCGTATACAGGTTATATACCTGTTATAATACGCAATGAAAAAACATGCTACCCTCGTGTAGTACGACCGAAAAATTTTCATCTCCAAGTCTACGAATGATTATGAACTTTTCTAATTAGAGAGGAAAAAAGTGAAAGTTGAAAAATCTGAAAACGTTCCGCAACCTATCCTGTCTCGCTGCGAAAAAATTACACTATTGCAGCGTAGCTCTTTAATAAAACTTGAGAAACTCGGTTAATCATAGTCGTGTATCATCACGTACATGACACACATTCAAGGCTGCTTCTTTCGTCCGAAAAAGCGAGCAAAGCGAGGTCGGACAACTGCTGCGCTGCTGCCACGGCTGCTGCATTACCGACTATGGAAGAGAGTCAAGCCAGGGCGAACCTGTCTATTACAGTGTCATTTTACGGGACGAGGGGCTGCGGCGACAAGGGCGGTGTCAAGTTTCGCGAGGAATACATAATTCCCCTCGGCAAGCGCTGGTGATACGCTCGCGCGCGCGCGCGCGCTTAGTATAGGGAAAAAAAAACACAGACGCGCACGGGGGCCGGGGAAAAAGATTGAAGAGGCACATGCGCAACCCGGACGAGATTCCCAAGCGTCCTCGACACACGCCGCCCTCGGAATTACTTGCAAGATATTGCTCGACTCTCTGCGAAAGTTCATTGCAACCATCAGCGTTCGGCTCGCGATCTCACGGTGACGATGCGACTTCTTCTTCCATCTTCTAAGCGACATGTTCGAGAGGTTTCAGGCTAATTCTGCATGTATAGATGAAGTTTAGAAAGTTTATTCCACAAATCATTCGAAAATTCATGACTTGTTTATAAACGATGCAGCAGTGCCGTATTATAAAAGGTACTCTCAACTCAAACTCCATTTAGCCCTCAATAGATCTTGGAACACGGATGAGAGATCAGTAGCTGCTGCGAATTAACGTCAAATGCACGGGGTCTCATATTTCTGACTTTCCAGCGCGCGCGGGCGCGAGGGTCGGGTCGAGAAATTGATGGGAACTGAAGGGCTAGAAACAGAGCTTATAAATGTAGTAGCCAGCAGTCTGGAGATAATTTGTTTTGCGCCTTATTACGCTCGCAGTATTCCAGCTGGTGATTAATCTGCGCCGCTATAATTGGGCTTCAAAATTTCATTGTTGCGCACTGCGTTTTTTCTTTCAATGAAGAACAACAAAACTAATTTACATTAGTAACGCTATATCTCGTATACGGAAATCGATACGGTATACTCGCGCGCGTGCGTGAGCGTATATACCTATAGACAAGACTAATTTCATTAATCTGGGAGCGCTGAATTCGGTTGAAAATAAGAGCGTATACAAAAAGGCATCGCGGGTATAAATGAAACACAGAAAAGTGCACCGTATACCGCGGCGAGTCGGGATAAAATACCAACGCAGAGGCGAGTTACTTCCTCTTTCCGCCCTGTGTGTCGGCCAACGAGAAATTAAACGGCAGCGTATCGAACGCTGAAAATGCAATCGAGCGACGAGGGGGCGCATCGGATGGAGAAAAAGACACACGCGCGCAGAAAAAAGAACTCTCCGGCGCGTCCATACCCGCAAGCTATTTGTTTCAGGCTTTTATTTCTCTCTCACTCGTTATTCTCTTTCATATATTCGTATACTATCACTATATGCCTATAGCTATACACGGCAGCCAGCGAATTCACGCCTACTCGTTATAACAGTTTTTTAATCACTCAGCGACGGCCTGTCGGCACTCAGATGACTATCGCGATATTTATTGCGTGCATCGTCCAGGTGCGCTCGAGATAAGAAAGCCTCGGGGTGACAAACGAAACAGCCATGTCGAGATGGAATTGTTTTCAAAGTTGAGCTCGTTCTGCACTTCAATTATGTATCGAAAGTATTTTATCGCGACGTTTCAATCGAGTTATAAATTATAAAAGGCTTCTGAGCATATTAATTTGTATTCAATTATCTACAGTCCGTCGTGGTACTTGAAGAAATGGATATACAAGCGGCCTTCATTTGTCGACGTAGCGACTAATTATTTTATAAATTATTTAATAATATTCAGACAGCCGTTGTCGCTTTCCCAGAAGTCAGACAGATTTATTTCGAAATCCGCTAACTGCGCATCGCACTTTTAACTCAAATTCGCCAGTATTACCATATTTGTGCATATACACTTTTGTTAAGAAACAACAATACACTCATCTGCCAGCGCAATAGACCTTATAAAATATATCAGGGTGGTTAAAATCCGTACGACAGTCTTATTACCGAAAATTAACAATTTTGATCTTGTATAAGATTGCAACTCAACTACATTATATAATAATAATAATTATACTGATGGTATACAGTGCAGCACATATATCTGTGACGCAGGCAAGCAGCTACATGCGTAGATCCGCGACAAAGCGCCATTGCAAATACTGTAGCAGCGATCACGCGCGGGCCAATACTTTATTTATCGCGCTCGCAGGCTCGATGGCACAAGCGATATACGCAGAATAGCATCGGTGCAACGGCACACAAAGAACAACGAAGAGCTGAACACTATAGGTAGAGCAAGAACGGCGCGGAAGAGAGATAGGAGCAGCGTATAGGGAAGAATAGCGAGAATTGGCAGAATCGGAAGAAGTGGTGCAGGGGGATCGAAAAGCTCGTCGAAAAGAGAAGGATGCGAGAGAGAAAGAGAGAAGAGTACGTATATAGATGCTTTCGATCATTTTTCACGGGGCCCGCAGTCGGATGAAACGCGATTCCATCATCCTCCGGCTATGAAAAGCGTTTCGTGATCGCTTTAAAATAAGCTATTCTTTGAGGTTTACGTATGGAACGCGAAGAGCGATACGCCGTCTTCCTTCTTTATTTCACGCTCGGGCGCAGCCCTTCTCGGAGCCGCTTATTTTTTCTCCTCCCGCGCACTCTCATTCTTTTACTTCGCTCGCATGTGCTGTGGCGTTCGTCTACGCGGCCGCGGTGGAGTGTGTATAACAATATATATACGCGAGTCTCGTGCGCTAAGAAATTGCAATTTTTACCCTTCTGCGCGTATATTTGCTTTCCGAGAATTTTCGCGCCGAGAGATTCTATGGATAAGATGAAGCTATTCTTACTGGCGTCTCATCCAGCAAGGTTAAAAGCAGAATAGCGCATGCGTTAAAAAAAGACTAATTAATGGCAAAAATGATAAGTAACCTTAATAAGTTTTAGTATGTGACGCTGAAACTTGAGGTTGGTTCTCATTTTTTCACCCGCCCTTAGAGGCAACGCTGTCTATGTGACGTTTATTGATTAAAATGTAGCGCATTAAACTGACATTTACCGAAGATTGTACCGTCGCTCCCAACGAAGACTAACACATGTGTAGTAGAAGTCTCCTTTTTTTTATGTTCAGTCACCGGAGTTATCGAGTTTGAAAAAATAATACTTGTGCACTGTGAAAATTTTAATTGATTGACAGCATTTTTAGCAAGTTATCGCTAAAAAAACGAGTTTTTCTCGGCATCTGACTTGTGAACAAATCACGAAGGAAATTTTTACAATTCACAATTACTTTTTTCAAGTTCTCAGACAAAATGACAAGAGAAACAAACTCGTACTTACGCTTGGACTTTCTCTTCGCGCTGGACAGAACTTTTAGTATCAAAAATACAATCTCTGCCAAGTCCGGGGGTGCAGAAATGTCTCGAGAAATGTAACCAAGAAGGCCGCCACTTTCCGGAGGGAACCACCTGCTACGGCTCTGCTACATTGGCTCGCACTCGTGAAATAAATCACAGGGAGTCTTCTGCTTCTTTTTCCCCGAGACGACGGCAGAGCAGGCTTTCTTTTTTCGGCAACGTCACCACGTCACAGTTTGTCCTAAGGGTTTTCTCGAATGACCGCGCGGAATTAAAAAGCCGTGAATTGGCCGTTTTTTTTTTCTTTTCAAGTAGGATGAAGGAGGAAGAGCTCGAAGCATTCACGTCACGCGGACCGGGGATAATAAAACCAAAGTGAATTTTATCGACGAGAGCATTTCCGAAGTTTCAACAGATTCACTTTAACATTTTAATATTTTAAAAACTGCATTGTTCTGGGAATAAAATGAAAAATGCTTGACATCGCGCAAGAGCTTTTACAAACAATTTCACGGATTTTCCGCCAGCCTTGAAACTTCCGGGCCGAGTAAAAGCAGCATGGTAGCCGGCAAAAGCGATAATTCAAGTTGGGAAAATATTTGTCATTCCGCGGGGAAAATATAGTCGAGCGTAAATATCGTGCTTTATTTTGCTCGGAATGAGCCTCTCGCTCTCAAGCGTGCGGGTGATATTAATTGAGGAATGTCGATGGCACATATAGCGCATCGGTCAAAGCCATCGAGAGAAAGAGAGAAGAGAGGGGGCGAGGGGGGGGGGGGCGTCGACGCAGCTAACTGGCGTAAACGCATGCGGGGCTAATATACACGCGCACTCGTTTTATCGATGAAGCGTGACTCGTCGTTGAACGCGCAGACACGCTGCAGCCACGCACTCGTTCCGGGAAATTCCGGAGTAAAGGGAGCGAATTAATTTTCCGCGGTAATGCACGCGGGTTATCTTTTTGCACTGCGCCTGCAGCGCTGTCATTTGCCGAATCGACGACTTGAACGAAGCGGCAGAATTCCGGAGTCGTTTCATTTGAGTTCCGCATCGACGTGAGTGCGGCCCTTACGCGCGAGACATCACCAGCGTAAAACCGTGCGTTCGCTCCGTTCGTAAGTATTGGCTCTCTCGGGGACACCCGATCGGCTATCTCGCGCAAGCTCGCGGCTCTTAGACAGCTGGCGGGCACTGTTGCTTCAACTAGCGGTCGTATTACAGTTATTGGAAATGGCCCGCGCGTTTTCGTGCCTCTCTGCAGCTTTATCAGCCAGAGCGGAGACTTCGACAACGCAACCGAGTGACGCGTCGCAGTACCGGAGTCCGGCGCACAGGGTCGGAATAAATAATGCAAATTAAATCCCGCGTGGCGCGCCTGGAATAGAAAGGGCAGAACACGAGTGCCATAAATTACGCGGGGAAAAAACGTCGATTCCGCGGTGGCACAGAGCTGTGAGCGCAAGAAAAAGTGGCTTCCGTAAAAATGACGGCTTTTTGTTCACGCCGGGCCCTTAACGTGACAGGGAAGAAGCACCGGCTCGACCCCCCGTCGTTATCTCTCGTATTTTTCAGATCGAGCTCGTGATCTCCTCGCCGATATTGCTTATCTAATATACGCGGGAGTGCGTCATTCGTTCTTTCATCTCGGCGCTCTTTCTCTCTCTCTCTCTCTCTCTCTTTCTACCCCTCTGGCCTTTCGACTCGACTTGGCTGCAAATTCAAAGATAAATTTGCTCTCGAAAGTTTCACTTTTATTTCATCGCTGTACACAGTTCCGAAGACGCTGCCGCTGCAGGCAGCCCGAGTTGAAATTAATTTTCCAAAGTAAAGCCCAACTATCGCGCAGAAAGTTCGAGCGGGAAAATCATGTACGACGAGAAGTGTAAAAATGTAAAAATAAAAGCCGGCCAGTCATGGAGAGCACACAGCGTGCGGACGTGAATCAAAAAGGCGGAGAGTAGGGTAAGCACGCGACAGAGGGGACTGCATGCAGCGGCAGCAGCAGGTCGGCTCTATCGATACTCGGCCAAGGAGGTTAAGAGGATGTACAGCTAGTCCGGGGCTACGTCTCATTCGCTGCGCCCTGGTATCGCAGTCGGAGGAGAAACCTCGTGCCCTATGGGGCGGAAAATTGCGAAATCGTCGATAGCTCGTTGGTTTCCCCGTCGCTTTCTTTGCTCCGGGAATATCTTTACGCCGCGGGCTGGATTCTTGCGTATATACACGCGCACACACTGGGCGATAGAAAATTCCAAAATTATTGTCCAATTTAGGAGCAATCTTTCGAATAGATGCTTCCATCAAAATTTTATTTCCATTGCGTGTATATTGAATTTTTCCCAACTCGGAATGAAATGGACCTATTTTCATGCCAGTGAGTATCATCCACGTGGAAAGTCGTGCATTCCGAGCGTGTTTGAAAAAAAAATTGAGTTTGAAGAATACCATACATATAAATGTACGTAAAGCTTTTTGCTTGTATTAGCCGCGGCGCGCGAAAATTGGCCAGAAAAACGCGCATCCAGCTTTCAGCCGCAGGCCCCGGCTTTTTCGCGTTCAACGGCTCTCAAGCGCATCGGGAACAGGTCGTTGTCGTTAGTTCCATTGTCGAGTTGTCGATAATGTGCGCCGTGGACGCGTATTTGTTTGTGATATTGTGATTTATCGGAAGTTATCTCGAGCAGAATCGTGCGAATCAGATTTTTCAGCGCTGCTACTGACTTTGTGCGACGTTTTGTTAGTTGCATCGCGTCCGCATTGCTGTATATGAATATCGAATGAAAAATCTAGACGACTATACGACTGGCATGAAGCCGCCGCGCGGTGGATAGAAAATGGAAACTCCTATATAAATATACCGGTTCGTAAATTGAATGAACGAGCATATCGTGTGTGTACCTTCGTTATATAGGTATAGATAACATGCGTTGTATATTACTTCCTCCTAGCGTTGTACTTCACAGAACAATTTTTAGATTTATAAAAAAAAAATCGCTATAAAAACACTTTTTGAAATTTTCGGAGTTCGTATATATCATAATATTTCTGTCGATATCAAAATATAAACTAACATGCATTTTTGTTTTTGGATTTCGAATTTAGAAACAACATTTTTTTTCTATTTTATACAGAAGGAAATAATAATCAATTTCTCACCTGTTTGCAATTTATTTTTTACTGTCGTTAAATATGATTAAACCTATCCCACATTCCGCGTCTATGTATATGTATGATCTATGAACGGGGCTCTAAGTTCTTTTGAAAATTGCTATTTTTGGAAAATACTAAAATAGCCTATTGAAAGTAACAATATAATATAATACGATATGATATGCCCAGAAAGTATTTCTCTGCGGCATAGCGTAATGTAATCTTCGCGCTTCGATTGCATGATATTAGTACTGCAGCTGATAGATGTCAGTATATAATATACTTGACACAGAGATGATGAAGATTGATGCTCCGTCCAACGGTCGTACTGCATTCGCGCATCGCTCGATGCAGAGCGCCTTTGATTCGGTAATCATCGGAAAATGAGCAGATCCGCATAAAATATCGACGGAAATTCGATTTCAATATTTATAACGATCAGAAGAACTGTGCCGCAGACGAAGTCGTCGATTATTGTAAATGTAGCATTTTATAGCGCTCTCGTTCCGCTTATAATAAGAACGAACTGGCGAGGTGAAGGCCGAGCCGCAATAAAATCGACCATTGAATCCGCGAGGAAAAATTAATAAACCCTCGACAGCATCTCGGGGTGGTCGTATATATCACGCATCAGAGACTACACGGCGGCGCGTAACAGAGCAGCCATCAGCATCCGAGGGCTGCCGGCGGGAATTTACGAGCCATCGACTGAACTCGCAAGGGCCATTTCGTCGAGAGTAAATAACACGCGCACTCGCACTATATACCTACTTTTGCCAGCAAGCTTTCCTTCTTATGCGGGCGACGTTTAAGCGGCCGAGTATCTTATTTATGAATGCGCGAAACCGCCAGCGTGATTCCACGTAGAGTGGCTGATATATCCCAAGCGCGAGCAGCAATAAACGCGAGAAAGAGACCGAGTGCGGGATACATGGCGGCAGGCACATCTGCGCGATATACTCCCTGTGATGCAGAGGAAAGCGCCCGGGGGGAAATCACCCCGACGACAACAAACAGCGAGTCCGCGTCGTTTTACGACTTTGCCGCGTGGCGAACCTATGAAACCCGAAAGGGGGAGAGACGGCGTGCGCTTACTCTAGGTAATATACCTATATATACCAGCTTGCGAATAGAGCGCACAGCAGGTGACGGCCGCGCGGAGAAAGATGGACCGAGAAAAATAATGACTCGAGACACCTTCGGCTCCGCGATAGCGTGCGCGAGCGCGTTTACACTTCGATCAACGGAACAAAGTTCTGATTTTCAAGCTGTCACGCAGTAAAATCGGCAGTGTACGCTCGTTCAACTCCAACTCCGCATCTGCGTGCGAAGCTCTCTCTCTCAACTCGTAATGTCGTAATGCCATCATCCCGGCATTCAGTCGACGGTATGTAGTCGCGCGCTCGCCACTTCCAAGTTTATATTGCCGCGCGCGCACGGATTCGGCATACAAGTGCGGCCAAGGGCATCTCGCCGGCGGCTTTTACTCGTTATTCCGCTTAACAGAGCGCGGACCCGGCTGTTCGCGTGCGCCGCTACGGCATATCGAGATGCTTAACTTCCCGAGCGAACGTTAAATACGATATGTCTCTGGCGGTGCCTCAGTGCGATGAGCTGCTACTTATTCTGAATTTTTCCTTTAACTTCTGCGGTGCGGTCGTCGGAGAACTTCCGCTTACGTTTAGTGCCTCGAGCAATGATTTTTTTTTAGTGTTTTGTTGTGCGCGATATGCGCACGTTCGAACAACACTGATGCAGAGCCAATGTTTTCCCTCGCGTTGCTTTAATTATCATTGAAAATATTGTGCTTCAATTTTTATGGAAAATATACGGGGTGCAGTATGAAGTGCGTCGCGCACTAACATTGAGGATATGTTTTTTCTTGTAATGTACGAGTCGGAGTTAAAGCGTGAAAATAACAACGAGACTATAATATCTATTAGAACTGCATCAGCATCAGCAGATTATGCCATACTAACTCATTCTCTTCTCGGCTCCTAGCGAGAGAGAGAGAGAGAGAGAGAGAGAGAGACGCCGGAATAAAGCGATGAAATTTCGAATTTCAATAAAACGATTTAAAAGGGAGAGTAGGCGAAGGCGAGAGCAAGACGAAGGAAGCAAGCGCTGGCAGGCAGTCGAGGGAGCGAATTTACACTTTTATTGAAAAATCGTGAAAAGGTCAGTCGAGCGCACTCTCGGGTCCATGCATGCCAGCAGAGAGCTCTATGCGCTGCCATCACATGCGTGCCCGAAATCTTGCGAGAGGGTATAATGAAATTTTCGCACCTGGATGGAGAGATCCCGTTCTCCCCGGCCGTGTGTATTCCCACAACAATGAACCTCGGAGGCTGAGCGTATCGGATGTTCCATCTTAAATACAAAAGAATATAATATACACACGCGCCGGCTTCGATCGGAGGATAATGGCGCTACGGGTGCGCGCAGGTCCCTGGCCTTTTCTTGGTCGCTCCGTCACCCCGCTTAAAGAGATCCGTCCAAGCTGTATTGCTGCTCCTTTGTCAGGCGCGCAACGCGGCGGGCCCTTTTGTCGGCGGGTCCAGCGGCGCGCTGCACGAGCGCGAATAAGACGGACAGCCTCGGCGCGGATAAAGATATCTCGAGATTCCGTTGTGGATTACTCCCGGAGGCAGACTTTATATAGAAATGTCTGTTTTCACGGATACGGAGGAGACTTTTATGGCGTCCTTTGCCCCGGCAGAGTGGAAAATTACGAGGTCTTTACATCAGATTTTTATGATTTAATCGTGACGGATTGCTCCGACAATTTGCCCGTCGCCGATTCTAAGCCACACTGGCCGGAGCTGGGATACGGGTCAAATCAACTGACGCATTGTATGTGCACAATGAATTTTCCGGCGTTCGAATGGGGCGAGTTGCGTTCGAGTGTTTATGCGTTCGGGGTGCTGCAGTTTCAAACGGCTAATGATTCTCTCGGTACAAAGGAGAGACGGGGTTGACGCTCTCGATATCGGAAAACTATTTACGGCTGACGGCGGAACAAAGGCAGCGTGAAATAATCCCGTAAACAGTCGCGAGAGTGAACTACAACAGCTGCTCGCGCCGCGACAATCGTAGGCACAAGCTACAGGAAAGACTGCATTACTGCATATAGGCCCACAGGTCTTTGTGACGCGTCCCGAATTCGGTATCTGCGCTCGAGCGCATTAATCAAGCTCGCTCCGATTCGTCGGCTTTAATGGATAATCATCGGATTCTAAAGTCAATGTGTATAGCTCATCATCCCTATACAGAGCTCGCTGGTAATAGGCGCCCAGTTGCAAATGAGCGGGATTCCCGTGTAAAGCCCGACGTCGCTCAGACACCACATAGTCGCACGTTGGCCGAGTAATCGAAGGGCCGCGCCGGTCGTATGGTTATGCCAACTGCAATTAATTTTATTCCCCGTGTACCTGACTGAAATTGTCACTCCTTTGCCTCTGAATAGCGAAGCAAAGTAAAATTTACGAGACCACAGTAAATTTTTTAATTCGACGCTGAGATGTCTATAAACATTTCTTGTACATGCAATGGATTGAATGAGACCTGCGAGAACTATACATTCGTATTATACGAAAAGAGTTTGAAGGTCGATAAATGTCGAAAAACGCCATCTTAACTCGAGCAGCCAGCATTTTTCAATGTTTATCATTATTATCCGCCGATCTAAAAAAGGTTACTCTAATCCCGCAGTAGGTTTACAAGATACTAAACTTAACACTATGCGGTACTACGGCAGAAAGATTCATTAAACTTAACGGTATGGCATTAGACTTGGTTGAATTATACGTGTCGTAGAAAAACAGTGTTTTTGGCTCCCACACCCCCTTGAGGACGACAGTACACAGAGCACGCGGTACTCTAAACAGAAATATTAGTCTCGACGCAGCGAGTTTCGAAAGCGTGTAAAACCCGGCCACGCTTGTGTGAGCGGATCGAATTGCAGCAAGCCTGCGCGCATAAACACCGCCGGGTTCTGCCGCTGATGATGGGAGGGCGAATCAAAAACGAGGCATTTGGCGAGCTAATTCAAAGCCAATAAAATTCGATTTGCCGAGCGTTATGCTCACTGAGCAAACGAGATAAGAAAAACAGGTATAGCAGTGCGCGGTGTAGCTCATTCGCTGTGCAGCTATAATGCTACATATTATAGTAGCGCGCGTGTGGAAAATCGTTTGAGAGCCCGCGCGAGATGTATATAGGTGCGGTATATACGTTTAAACACGCGTGCGTTTACTCGGTCGGTATATACGCGCGCGCTGCCAGGGTATTAGAGCTATCTCGAGTCCTTATTTCTCTGGCTCCCCCTCTCTTGGAGCGCTGGTCAAAAGCAAAAGCTCCTTTGTAGCCACTCGTGTGTTCGCACACACACACACACACACACACTACGCGCTTAAGCTCGCATCCGGCCGATCCTTTTTTCACCTCCGCCCTCTTCTGCGCTTTCTCGTTTTTATTTCCCTGCCCGCGCGCGCGTGTGCTCTCTATTCTCCATTGGCGCCTATATGCCGCACAATGCCTCTACCCCGTGATATTGTCGTCCTCTCTTTTACTCTCACCTATAGCGATTATTCGGTGCAGCCGGCCATCGCCGTGTGTACACGCAGATATATAGCTGTGTGTGTGTGTATTATGTGCGCTCGTGGCGGAGGCGCACCGCCAGTTTAACGATCGGCTCTCGGTCTTTCTCGCCTCTGTGTGTCGGCCGGCCGCGTATTATACGGCTCTCGATCTTTCTCAGCGACGCTGCCGCTGCTGGTGGTGGTGGTGGTTCCGCTGCTTGTGAGCTTACTCCCGAAAGCCATAGAAGCGATAAACGCTCTCTTATTAAGAGTCCGATTGTCGAGCGCCGCAGGGGTCGCGCGCACCACCAAGGCGGCAACAAACCGCTTTTCCCCGTACCCGTGTCCTACGCGTTAGTGCACCCGCGAACATATTGCACACGCGAACAAATGGCTTCTTAATTTCGCCTCTTTATGAAGTCTCTCGTGCTTTCGTGGCTTTCATCTTTCGCTTTTGGCTTCTTCGTCTCTGCGCTAGCTCCTTCTCTTTTTGGGAAAACCTATATATATAGCACCATACCCGCAGCTTGGCGAGAATGACGCTGAAATTGCGGTGTATCAGCTTAAGGATGCACGCGAGCAAGTACAGTCGACGCGAAGATTCTCGAGCTTCTGAAAAACTTAATTCCTGAACAGAGTTATGGCATTATAATAATTGACGATTGAATCCCTGTATAGATTACGATAAGGTATGCCCGTCTCTGGACTTATCACTGAAATGGCCTGTCTGTGTTTCGCACGGAAACGTACTTTCACGAAAAGATGAATTTCTTATGTAAAATTCAGAAACTCTATAATCGGAAAAATATTCGAACTATGTGCCTGTTGATCGCTCCATACAACCGATCTGTGCCCTTTGGCCTCTCTGAACTGACCCACCTACGATAAAGTAGCATTAAATCAAATATCTATCCGATGATAGTCTGCAAGGAATTACTTTCTGCATAAATAACGAACAACTCCTTACCGAAATAATTCGCATGAAAATTCTACGGGCAAGCAAAAACTACCAAAAAAAGAAGAGGTTGGGCCGTGAATTAGACTCTTCAATTGAGTTTAAATTCTTGCTGCGAACTGTACTCGAGTGGCCCACATTTCCATCGTACTCCCTAAACGCCAGACCGGCAGAGCTACTAGCTGCAAAAAGTAGTGTAGTAGCTCTCGTTTGGCCTGCAGCGATACACCAAACGCACACACTGCACGAGTCGCACACAAAAGAGCCCGCTTGGCAACGCCTGCTGACCCCGCAGCACACACCTCCGTACGCTATACTGCAGCGCAAAGGTTCTTGTAAAGGAGAGAGAGAGAGAGAGAGAGAGAGAGAGAGAGAGAGAGAGAGAAGAGAGAGAGAGAGAGAGCAGAGAAGAGAGAGAGAGAGAGAGAGAGAGAGAGAGAGAGAGAGAGAGAGAGCTGCGGCGAAAAAGAGGAAGAGGGAGGACGACTGCACACTCGATCGACGTCGGCGAGTTAATCTAAGCGAGCCCGACAGCTATGTACACGCACGCATGCGCATTGTTGCTCATCGATGGCCCTCGAGTAACTACGTATTTGCAAGGGGCGACGTGTTTGCACTTAAAGCGCTTTTGTTCGAGAGCCGAGGGTGCGATACACGCGTAAGTGTGTATATTCGCCGCTGAATTAGCGGCCGCGGAAATCCATTGTCGCGGTGGCGACGAAGGCGAGTGTAAAAACGCACACTTTTGAGCCGGCGCTAATTATACACTGCTACGCGTGTTTACGCTGGCGAGTGGCGACCCATTAAGGGATTTTAATTGAAGTAAGGACTCGTGCAAGATGTTATAAGCTTTTCATCACGAGGGAACATACGATGTCACGCCTATCCTTGTATCGTAATATACTATTTCATTTAACGTACGCCATGAGAATATTTTTTATCCGCTCAGATCGGCCCTGAATTTCACGTCATCCAATAACCACTTTTCCAGCAATTCAAAAAGAAAATTAACTGCGTAATTCCATATTATACCCTCGCATTCATAAAACTCAAATGAAATGAATGCGAAAATTTTTATCTCGTTAACAAAAAGGGAGGAAATAATTTCTTTGCCTCGCATTCATGCACGACTGTTTACCTCTTATTTACTTAATAGAGTGCGGACTGAGAGTTTTTTTTCGTATAGCCTTCTGGCTTATTTATTAAAGTACATATAAAATTGCGTAGATGCAAGCATAAATGCCCGGTAGTGGGAGGGGGGGGGGGAGCTTTTAATTATATATCGCTAACACAAAGTCTAGTGAGCATGTGTTTACATTTTAATTTTGCGCCCTTCTCGCTCATGAAATAACGACGAAAATTATTGCTGGACCCCGTTGGTCGCGCGTACAGGCGTCAGTCTTTTGTGCGAGCGCTGCCAACTGTTGGTCGACGCGTATAGGTCGTCTTTGTGGCCGTGAAATAACGACCGATCGAACTGCAGCAACTTTATTGTATACGCGAGAGAATAATTCGTTTCGAATGGTGCGACGCGTTCATTAAGGCAGCACACAGCACGGGAGAGGAAATCCGAAAGAAAATGAATTGGCCCGATGCGACAATGACAACTGCTCGCTCGAATTTCGCGCTCGGGGTATGCTAATGAAATAATTACTTGATAATTGTACCGCGTCGAATTATTTGGCACTCAACGCTACTATTGATGTGCCAGCTCGAGCTGCGATAATGAGCTAATTGCAGGTGCCAGCGGGCAAGGCAGACTTGACTTTTATTATAGCGAATTAACGACCAAAAGTAGATTTGAATAAAATTTCGAGCGCAACGACTGTAACAAGACTTAATGGAGCGCAATTTGGATGGGCCGTTTGATTGCTCCGACGGCATCAAACGCGACCTTTTATTTGCATTTTTAACAATCGCTTAATCAAGCGACTCGACTGATTTCAAGCCGTCTCTCTCTCTCTCTCTCTCTCTCTCTCTCTCTCTCTCTCTCTCTCTCTCTCTGCGCTCTGATTAGCAAACGAAACGACTGAAATCACGACAAATAGCAGCCGAGAGCTGCGGTAAAAACGAGATCCGCTTTCGCTATCGTCCGAGTAAAAAAGCAGGCTCGGTGGCGAGCTGTGTTTGACTCGGCAGGTGTGATGCCTCGGAATGCAAAGAAGACCTCCGCCTCAAGGAATAGTGAATTCCCTTTGCAGCCTTTGCGCCGCGTTTGCGCTTTCAAGCGAGAGTCATTGAGCTATACGGAGATGGCTTGCAAAGTTGCTCTTCGCCAATTTTCAAGTGTTCATAAAGCGCTCGATGCGCGTTGACTCGCTAAAGTACAGGATAATTAATTAGGCCATCTCCGAGTCTCTACTTGATCCCTGTTCTTTCTCACTATATAGAGGCATAGCTCGTATAACGAACGACCCGTTGACGCCCACTTCGCGGATCGTGATTTCTTCATTACAGCACAAAAGTCGAAACGAGTTCTCGCAAGGTTATTAACGCACGGTCGAGCTGTCGTGAGGACTATTCTTCCTCGCCGCAGCCGGCCGCTTTCATTAGCGCGGGCTAATTTAGCCGAGCATCAGACACGTGAATTCGAGAGGAGCGTGTGTGTATTTTCGACAGCGCAAACTTTCTGCCGCGCAGGTCGTATATCAAATCGCGCGGCTAGTTTCCCGCTGCAGCGTTCCGTCCGTCCGCGCCTACGTATTATATATACAGTATAGATGTAGATAGGACTGAGCGAGGCCCAGCGTTTCATTATCCTTGTCGGGCCACCGCCAGTAATAAAGCCGTTAGAGGCATTATAAACACGCACGAAACCAGGTCGAGTGTTTCTCTTGCCAGCCGTGCGCGCACAGGCTGTTTGCATATCTCGTTGAATTGTTCGGTACGTTTTTTACCTATTCTCTCCTACGCTATACAGCCAGTGTCGCCTGCTCGCTCTCGGGGCTGTGTGTCCGCATAAATAAAATGTGTGCCTCGATGTGTGCGCGGCAATGAGGCTGACTGAAAGAAAGCACCCGCGCATATGTATAACATACGGACACACAGAGAGCGCTACCAAGTCGCGCAAACCCTCAGTGAATATATTGTAATCTTCCACGTGTGCGGAGTATGAAAAGCAATGGCGGAAACAATGCCACAAGGCTGGAACGTTGTCGTAGAAGCGCTTCGAGCATTCTCTGGAATATACTCGACTCTGCCAGCACGGAGGAGGGAAAAATTATCGCCGCAGAACTTTTCAATTGAAATTCAAGCGTTAAAGATAATATTGGCGAGCATTTTTTTGCAATTTGTATACATAGTGGAATTAAATTTAAATGCGTGTATGGTTGCGAATTGCGAATTTCGATTCGAAAAGTATACACAGACAAAGGGAGAGCAAAGGTATTTTTTCAGCTCGAAAGGTGAGCGGCGTGGAGGGGTAAGTTGCTTTCGGCACTAACTCTCAGGATGACCTGCTTAGAAGCCTGGCATACTCAAACCTGGAGATGTGCACTTACGCTTTTTGGCCTCGTGCTCTCTTTTGTTCGCAGAAGCTTTCTTCATTTTTAATCAAGTCAAAACGTTTCACTAGGATTCATTTGCAAATAAAAACTCACCAAGCATTCAAAATTCCGCGTTCCGCAGCGATGGCGGATTTGATCACGTTGTCGCAGTGTACGTTTCCGCAGTCACAACTTAAGTATTATAAATGTGCGGATCCGTCTGACACTGCGGTCGCGCCGTGCATACATTTTAGCAGCGATTTTCTCGCGGATGAACGCCGCGCTCGACCCTCGGGGATATGCTGGGAGGACCCTGCGGCGGAAGACGCGAGAGTGTAGAAACTGCCAACTATGTCGATGGCCGCGCCCAGTCCTTGCCTCCCAGCTTTCGGCATCGCAGCCACGTATATTCATGGGCTAAAAGCCTCTAGCGGCGATGATTTTCGACAGCCGGGGCGCAGCGGAGATTCGAGAGCTATGCCGCGCGTCCGTCGGAGATTCGCTGCTCGCTATCGCGGCTCTCGCAGAATAGCCCGAGCATACACACAGACAGGACTGCCCTATTATGGCGAGTCGGCCAAGTGCGATGTCAATTTCCGATAGCACTCCGCCGGGCAGACTCTATGGCCCGCGCCGCTATAGTATAGCTTGAATTCGAATCGGATCGACGGCTGCACGCTCGAATCAATCTCGCAGTGCAAGCTCGAACTGCTTCGCGCGGACAGGACCTCTGTTATATAGACTTATACACCTATAGGAGCGCGATTTCTGGGAAAATAGATCGCACGGAATCGCTCAAAATTCTCGAATAGATATATATATGGGTCAGAAGAAGGGAGTAAAGTTGTAGCGTCGACGCCTTGCCGAATGCAGGCCGAGGAGTTGAAAAGAGAGATGCTTTGCGGATGCGGGAACAGAAGCTGCATCACGCAGGCTCTCCCGCTCCCCTGGACCGAACACGACTTTGGTTACATATATCTCAGTCGCGGAGTCCCGAGAGCCGAGAGTGACGAGGCGGCAGAGCGAAGATGCAAAACTGGAAAAAAGCAGAGCTGCACGAGATAAGCCACAAGAGGACGCGGCCAAAGACAAAGGGCCGGGAAAATGCACAGTGCACAAGAGCAAAAGCCAGAAAAGAATGCATAGAGATTCTTCGTTAGATCGGAGTTCCGTGAAATTGTTATAGAGCTGATGTTTTCTTCTGATCTCGGCTTCCTTGCACCGCCTTTGAAAATCTCATTTCGAATAACCTCCTTTGTTGATGCAACGCGACTTTTCCAAATTGCTTAGCAAAGAATGCACAGCGCGAATAATATATATATATCATTCCTTCTCTCTTTCGGGAAAAGCAATCAAGTACACGCCGGCCATTATCAGCGTCCATATCAGCTCGGCTCCGTACGAGTGAAACGACTAGCGACAGCTGCGCCGCGGGCGGGGGAGTCTGAAAAATTTAGTCAAGCCGACTATAGCAGAGTGTGTGGCGAGGCGGCGGCTGCCGGTTCTTGGCTGCATATCGAAACTCGATCTCGGCAGGAGCCCTCGACAAGAGAGAGAAAGAGAGAGAGAGAGAGGACGCTCCCCTCTTCGCGCGACCGAGACGATTTATCATAGATATTAAAAACCTCGCGAATATCGAAGCATCAATCTCTATAATGCATGCGCAGCCCATTTCCAATTCGCATTATACATGCATGCGGCCGAGAGGGACGCGCTGCCGTCGAGGAGAGAAAGGCTGCCAAGAGCCAGCGCGAAGGAGGCGATCTTCGATCGAGCTATCATCGACGCGATATCACTCCAGAGAATTCCCAGACTTTTTTTCGAATGTATATAATACACAAGCGAGTAGCTGTATACTCTCGTCTATACGGTCTGCTGACGAACTCTAGTGCGGACGCGACGACCCGTATGGCTTTCCCCTATGATGAATTCCCTAAATTAGGCCTAACTGAATGTCGCGTTAATTTCCTCCCGCCGCAGCTCTCTCGAACCTGAAGCAGCAGAGGCTCGACACACAGCACGCGGCTGGGAGGGTGGGGAAAAGTTCAGTCAGCGAGTGCAATCATAGCGCGCGGAGAGTAGCTAGACTGCATATTATACTAGCATACTCCAGTCTCTACTGTACACGAGCTGTCGGCCGTAAATCAGTGGCGGAGCTTTTGAATCTCCCTCGTCGACGCCAGGGCCACGAAGCGCGCTGTACTGACGACGCGCGCGCGCACGTCACGTGAGAGCGCTCCGCCACATATAGCGAACGCAGTACACTGCACCGAGCGGCGAAATCCGTCATAATTGGCATGCGTCGATAAATTAAGGCTGCTGCAGGCGCAGCCGGTCAACGTCAGATTGATTGCGCCTTCTAGTCTAGTTGCTGCCGATGCTGCAGCGGCAAAGCTCACGCATCGATCTATCGGCGTCGAGCGCGCGCACATCAGATATTGGAATTAAACGTGTGATCTAGCCTAAGCAGCCGTCTTACTGCACTGTCTCTGCCCGAGATCCTCGGGGCTGCGGATACTCGTAAGCTGCTTGCATGGGCCGGCGGCATTGCTTCATCGGTCGAATTGTGCGGGATTCGCACCATTCGAATGCAGCTGCACGAAAAGGTAGCTGGCGAGAGATTTGCAGTGTGGACGTGTAATGTACGTATCCGTTACAGCTTTTGAGGACGTGCAGTTACGAGAATCGATCGCATCGCCGGAATCCAAAGCCGTTTCTTCCCCGCACATTGTTAGAATATATTTAGAAAGCAGCGACTTGCGCAACTCGCGTGCAATTCGCGTTACTGCTAATATGCTGCGGTGCCGATATACGCGCCTATGTTACAGTCCTACACCGCGACGACGACGAGGCAGAGAACAGCGCGTCGAAACTCAGCCGCTATAAATTTACGTACGACAAACACAATTCGTAACTTTCTACTTGCGCCCGAGGCGCTTTCCGAATGTCAGGATACATAGAACTTGCCATTATATATATACATATAGTAGAGCGAGCAAGGCTTCGCTGCTGTAGGACCGAGTCGAAACTCGCTACCTGCGCGCTTCTCTCCTGCACCTGAAATTAACGCTCTGCTTTACAGGATGTGTGCGCTTGCGTATGTATGCCTTCCCTCCCCCAGCCATGGCAGCTCTGTGTACTCTCTCGCTTCCGCGTGTCAAGCAACGAAGCGACAGCGTATAGCGTTAAAGCGTATGAATATGCATCTATAAACTCGCTCTGCGGTTGAAAATACGATTTCTCGAGTTCATCCGCGAGTCGTCACTTACTTGCGCGCCTAGGCATCGTCTCAGTTCGTTCTCGACGCATCGGTTCCATGTGATCGATGCCATATGTGCACGTACATATATATATGATTATATAGCTGCGCGCTAAACGTCGTTCCCCTTTCGCTGGCATTTCCAGTTAATGTGTCCGTTCCGCCCGACACGGCTTTTTCCCCGTCACTCTCCGCGATATCGTTTTGAATGAAAATAAAGTACGACGACAACGAGCTCGCTTAAAGATATACGCTTAATGAAAAAGCACTTAAACGCGGAAAAAGTCGGAGAGCTGTCAGCCGTCAGCGCACTCGCGGGGAAAACAATCGTTCCACGGAATATATATCCTATTTCTGTATTTCATGGATCTGCCGACGCATGAAACTCACACACACACACACACACGCGCGCGCACACACGTGGATCGATCTGACTGTGGAGAACGCACGCGCCAGTGGCCGTAAATTTATCGAGCTCCCCTCGCGAGCGCGAGGCTCTTATCTGATTCTCCTGAACACGGAAAGCGCCGAAATGTCGATGATATCGGCGCGGTGCAAAGAAGAAGGGGGGGGGGGGGCTCCTAGTGGCCGCTGGCGTGGAAGAAAAAAAACTCGCGGCGATCACGCACATGGCCTTACGCCCCCCCCCCCTCTTCGGCAGCCCCGCGCAAGCTCTATACATATAATACATATACCACCCACGCAGCCGTCTCGCGAGCCTATACCTACGTTTCACGCCTTTCGTCGGCTATACCGCTCGACGACGTAAACGCGTTACACGTGTACACAACACACAGCAGCGGGCCAGTGATGCCAATTCACTCCTTTGCGTACTCGCGAAATACATAATCGTTTCATTCAAGAAACCGATTTAGTCAGCAGTCCTCGAATCTTTGAGGTTTTACGCGGTAGAACTACAATTTTGCAATTAGGCCTTCATGAATTTATTTTATACAGGAGCCTTGAAAATTATGACTGAAAATAGGCTTTCTTTGAAATGCCCTCGTTAGGAGCTGACTGTTTGGTAATGCGCAGGGCGCAGAGAAAATGAAATTACACGGAAATCAGATGCGTATCGGACGATAATGCGCGAACGAAGCACAGCGGCGCTAATGTCCCGCCGCACGTGTTATTGTCATTGTATCAGGGGGACTTTTATATTATTATGTGTATACGCTGAGAAGGGAGGAAGCGTGTATTGATACTGCACAAATATTACGACCAACTTCGGGAGGGCGGTTGTCTTTATACACTCGCCAGTGTGCGCGCAATCACTCAAACAACGGACGGCGAATCGTGTCTCTTGTGTCTGTAATCCAATCCACGGACTAATCTTGTTAATAGAATTCGTCGTCCGGCCGCTAATGTGCAAAGTATGTACAGGCTCTGTGTAAGCATAACACGATCAGCCAGAAATCGGGGATGATGATGAGCATGAATAACTGATCGGTCGTCAGAGCTAAATAGTCTGCTTTATGTACTCTACTCCGCCGTGTATGTGTACTCTACAGCGATTCTAGAATGAAAAAGCTATGGCCGCGTACGATATACGGGAAGCTCGCACGCGATATTTGCTTCTCTCTCCGAGGCGCACGAGGGCGACGCGCGAGATGAAACCGCGCGCGCGCTCAGAAATAATTACAAACGTTTTTTGCTCGCCGCGTGCGCGTAAATACGTTTCTGTATAGAGTCACTAGCTATTCACTCGATCTAGAAGTTTCACTTTATACTATACACTGATCGAGGCAGCTATTGAAATTAAAACGTCCCAGTTCAAATTTGTTAACATTCTATTAAGCCTGCATTCTGCAGTGCCTGACTGACATTTTTTAATAAAAGATGTTCTTCAATATTTTGATGGATACGAAATACAAAAATAGCCGGCCGCTGAATCCGTGTGCATCAATTTTTATACACCGTAGTTTGCTTTCGAACGAAAATTGGTTCCGTGATTCTAGTGTTTACTCAAGTATGAAGTCGGTATTGCCCGCAGCGAAAAACAATCGATATTCTATACAAATAAAACAATGAAAACTCATCTACATTATTATTAAATTTCGTAGCATGCTATAACTATGCCGTGCGAATGATGAACCGGTGCCTTACGATTATAAAAACAGAGCACCATTTTTCACATCAGCGAACGTTATATTTTTAAAACGCAGAGAATGTGTTTGTCCGACATTCACGGCCTTTTTTTTCTAATTATATACATAAGATTTTATCATCTAATGCGCAGCCCCTAGACTGCGTACAGGTATACATGTATCAGCGGCTCTCACTTGTGTATGCGTGACCTTCTTTTCATCTGCATGGCGCAAAAGCCGCTTTAATGAACAATTTTAATGCAGCGTGTATCACGAGCAAGATACAAACGCTATAGTAGGACAAGGTCTTTCTTTCCTGTTCATTACGAATAATTACCGCGGTCCAATTAAAAAGGAGCACGAGGCGTTTTCGCGCTGCACTTATCAACGCAATCAATTAAAAGTCGGGCTTCGCCTCGAGCAAGACGGCCAGCCATAGCTTATTTACTTTGCCACGAGAAGAAATCATCTGCGCCGTTACGATCACACTCGACCGACATCTCGGCGCCCCCCCTTTAATACGTTCGACCCTCATACCAATTACCAGGCAAAACGAGAGGAGGAAAAACAAGAGGCAGAGGAGGGAGAGGGCAAAACAGCCGGGAATCCAATTTATCGTAAGATTTTACGATCCTGTTGAATCCCATCGAGCGCGGGGACACGAGGCGAAATTCGAAGTGAGTGAGGCAGTCGCCCTCCCCATATAACAGACAACTATTGTGCACGAGCGCGAAAGTAGTAAATGGTTCCGGGAGGCGACGGCGGCAGACGCGCGAAGATGAACCTTGTCGATCGAAATGGCTCCGCGAGATCCGGCGCAAACAGCGTATAGCCTTGCTTGCGAGCGGTAAACGGCAGAGCACACACGGATCGTCGCTAGCATCCCTCTCTCTTCCCTTCTCTTCCTCCACATCGCAGCTGTCCTATACTTGCGCAATATAGTCGAGGCAATTCGACCTCTATATGGCCGAGTAATCCCGGGAGCTTTCGCAACGAGGCGCGAAATCAAACAAGCGTTTTGTAAAAATTTCAGGAAGCACGATGTCTTTTGTGGTTATGCATTGTGTATACGAAGCAAAGAAACTGATCGGGACAATTAATGCGACACTTTATTTTGGGTTACAATTAATTGTTCGCAAAGTTATAGACAAAAAATTAATTATCAAGCAATGACGTATGAACCTTTCAGGTTTAGGTAAGGTTCAAGCGATAAAAGAAAACTAAAGAGGTATGTAGGATACTAGATACAAAATTAAACGCGCGTATATATTGTGCATATTATAAGTTTGAATCATCACACGTTATACTTGCATAAATACTGTAAAATATTGATGTTTAACCTGCGTATAATAGGAATCGCTCTGTAATATTAACTGATACAATGAATATATTATCATATCATAACTATAATTAATACACTTATTGAAATAACTGCGATCGAACGCAAATTAATAAGGTCGTTTATTTTCTGCTTTCAGGTGAGTTCAAAAGGCAGTGCACCGATATAACGTAGTATGCACGTATGTACGAATGCTTACACCTAGCCCAAGGTTCTTTTACTCATGTATATATATATAATACGGTTAAACGTGCAGAGATATATGCCTGGGAGCGAGTCAAGAGTGCGCTTGTAAATAACCGCGAGTCTTTTTTTGCCTCTTCAAAGACTTCAAACTCTTCCAACTTTTATTTGCGTTTACGATTCAGGCAAATGACTGCATGCATTATGCTGGCCATATATCGCATTTGCTGTCTCTTGGCGACAGGAAGGAGTATAATAAAACAAATTTTACTTTCATCTTGCGTAGGGTCTCGTATAAATTTTTATTTTCCCAAGAGAAGTATAAGATGACTCTGATAAGTAGCAATAAAGCGGCTTAAATAAGCTAATGCAGGTAATAGCATAAAGGGTATAAAGCACGGCTTACAATAGCAAACAACCGGAGTCTTGTAAGTACGCATAAAATCCGAGGTGGCTTCGTCTCTTTTATTTCCTTTTGACGTTTCGCGACCGCGCACATACACACAGCTCAGCTCCAGATATAATATCGTGTGTGTGTGTATACCTATGTAGGCATACACGTATAGCATCAGTCGGGATCGGCGCATATCCGCGCGGGAAAAGACTGGAAATCCGAGTCCGATGTGTGTGTATATACGTACGTAGCGAGAGTCGCACGGCCAAATGAGAATCGAAAATTCGACGCGTACGACAGAGTAAACAAAACAAGGACGTATACAGCGGACCACGGCGGCGAGTCAAGCGGATTGACGCTCGCTTGCAGGCGAGTATAGGAAAAACAGAAATACATTATAATGCGCCAGTGCAGCGCGGGGCCGCAGCCGGCTGAATTTTTGTTTTTCTTGCGCTGGCATTCGCTCGCGGCGCTGCCGTTTGTTTGCTTCGCGCACGGCGCAAGAGCATTTCGCCTAAACATATACGCGGCCCGTCGAATATTTACCCACGCACGCGCGCATCACCGACGTGCAGCGGCTGCATCCGCCGCTTGTGCCAGGGCGAATTTGACTTTCAAAGAAGGCTCATTGGTGCGGACATTTCAGAAATTCCAATGACTCCCAATTATGTGACCAGCTTAGGTGACCACGAGTTACAGGCTTAATTATATGGAGAATGCGCGAAAGAAGCGCCGCGTATGCATGTTCCGCAGTGGAACGAGTCGAGCTGTGGTCGGCCGGCCAGCGTCGGAACGCTTCTAATACCACGTGCAGCGAGCTGCGGTTATAGCTTTTGATTAAAATTTGGAACGTCGTTAAATGTTTCTGGTATATTATATAATATATAGAGTAGAGACAGCGGGTGGTCCGCAGACCGGAAGAAGACGTCGCGCCAGCGCTTTATTATATTCCAGGCCCGTATCGTATAAAGCATTGCATTTATATTTGCGGGTACGTGCTTTCTCTCTGGCAGCGCCCAGCACCGTCGTCGCCGTCTAGCGCCCAAAGCGCATTTCATCACATTTTCTCGCGTCGTCAACGCTACTCTTCCGCTTGCTCCGACACTCGAGGTCCCGCTTTTCGAGCTTTCACACGTTGTCTGCGGCGTGTCTTATATTGCGGCCCCGCGACGATAAGCGCTGCTTTGCCCTCGGGCGCCGACGTCACAAAGACATGCTGGCGAAATGACGAATATTACGCATCAGCCTCGCGGAAGCCGAAATTCAAACATCCAACTCTGCTCGAACTTGAGCGTCATACGCAACTCTCGGAAGCGATCCTCTCGCGAACTTTCCTTTCAGCCCGCGCAGCACTGCAGGTACCGTGCGCTCGCTGCAGCCTGCTCTTCTTTTCTACTCCGCATCAGCCGCCGCAATCCGATTGCGACGCGCTCGCTTGGAAAGATTAAGTCGATTCGCTGCAGGGGACTATTCGAGTGAGAATTCTGCAGCAGCCATTACTCCGCGACCGACGCTTATCGATGCCCCGCGAGCGCCAAGATAAATACCGAACTACGTCTCTGCATACCGGCCCGTATATGCCATGTGGCCGAAGATCGCGGTTTATTCGACTGGCCAGTATATAGCAGCCAACTATTATTTACGCGTTCCTGCAGATACCGAACATCCAAGTCTTCTATTTATCGCGACATTACTCGCAACTTTGCTTTTAATCAGAATCAGTTAGTCATCAATTGTCGAGATCAAGCCTCGTTGCATCCTGCTATCGTTATGATCGTGCAATGAGCAGTGATCCAGAATCCCGTTGAGTTTGGCATCTGCGCCTCACCGCGACATTTCGATGCAGAACCAGCAGCAGCAACGACTTTACCGTCGACATTTCAGCCATCGAGTATATTTACAGATGCGCGCGAACGCGGAATTTGTTCAATTTGCCAACTCCAGGGTTTGATCGGCCCGCTTTGACCAGCAGCAACAGCAGCGGCACAGCTCGCAGTGGGGAAACAAAGGCGCGGATTACCCAATGACCGGAGATAAAAAATAAAGCCCAGTGCGGACTTTGAGCGAGTTTTTGTCTGCTCCACGAGCTCTCTGTTTGGCCACGCGCGGAGTGACGATATTTGCATGCGCAAAGAAATCCGGCAGTCTAGTCCGTAATGAAATTACACTCGGAATCGACGTAGCCCGCGCGAGTGCATGTATAGGCGGCACACGGGAAGAAGTTCGCCGGTTACCAGGTGCGTTCCGAGTTCTCTTAAAATAAACAGAGACTCGCGCTCGCTCGCGGCTGAGCTCGGTTAAGATATTCCGACCGCGCGGGATACACACACACACACACACACACACACACACACACACACACACACACACACACACACACACACACACACA
>CM053172.1:58088447-58135260 GCA_012977825.3 Pteromalus puparum | reverse complement strand
CACACACACACACACACACACACACACACACACACACACACACACACACACACACACACACACACACACACACACACACAGAGAGAGAGAGAGAGACAGCGAGAGAAAGCACTCGGAGGTATAACGCACACACGGACGTCGAGGGACAAGTTCGCGGGCTAAATTCTTAATTATCTCGAAAATGAGTTTTGCATCGTCCATGAGTGCGCGAGGCGTGCAGAGCTCGGACATCTCGAATGAAAGAGGGATTTTCATACGGACCTCATCCGTCATTCCGCTTTCTCTTGACTCTTCTCTCTATGGCTACGGCGCGCGCGCGCGCGTGAACGAGCAACCCTTGATGCGCGTCCTAGTAGCCCGCGGGACTTTGGCGTAAAAATTGTAGATTTTAATTTAAGCCGAAAAATTAAATTTTACGCATCAGCAGCGCAATAGAGCAGCTCGTGCGTGCCAAAGAGATTGGGGAAAGAGCCTCGCTAATTAAACGCGGCTCTGGTCTTGATAATGGGGCCTTGGATATTTCAATCTTGCATAGCATCAGGCGCTGGCTTTCGGTGCACAGATAAAGAGACGCGCGCATAAGCTCGACGGGTAATTAGGCGGTCTCGCTGCATCGGAGTTGCTCTCGCGCTCTTCAGAGAGCCGCTGAACTTCCTCGGGCGCTATATGTGCGCGGTACTGCCGCTGCGGCGGCGAGAGAAAGAGCGACACTAATACTGCGCCGAACTGCTCGGACGTACGGAAGGACATCGTTACCGGGAGAGCAGGCGGTCAAAGATCGCGCGGCTGACGCTGTGCGGTTTGACCCGCTGCTATCTTCCCCGCCGGCGACAACGGCGCCCGCTTGTTAATAACCAGGACCGGGATTTTCGGCTCGAACACTGCGCGGGACTCCGAGAGCTCTGCGAAATTCCGTTTATAAGGGCTTTTTAAGGGCTGGTGCGGTCCTCCACCGCTGCCGGTGCTCCGAATGTTTTTGCGGCGAGAAGCACACGCTAACCGCCCGGAACGAGCTCGGAAGATAGCGAGTGAGCGTATACGAGCTGGAGAATGTGAGAGGTCGGGCATATCCCGCATGTGGGAGATTGGACGTTTTTTTGCGATCCAGAGATTGCGCGCGAGCGCTCTTGCACGTTGATTAAAGCTGTATTAGCTTCTGCTAAAACGCCCCCTCGCCTCTCTCGTCTAACGAATTTCGAGCATGCACTGCACGCACACATATTCATCTCGCAGTTATACATCCGCGATAGAAGACTTTGGATTTTTCTCCTTCCTCCCGTTACAAGTATTTCCACTGCGCACCGCCGCGAGGCTCTCTCTCTCTCTCTCTCTCTCTCTCTCTCTCTCTACTGCCGCAAATGAGATGCATGGACTAAACGCGGAGTCGTTATAAAAGAGATGGCGAAATCGCATAAATTAAACTAAACTCGCTCCCAACTAATTTCAATGTTAATTAACCGCGGAGTCGTCAGAGAGGAGGATTCAAAGGCTTGCGCGGAATTCCAAGTCATTGGCAGCGGTACACTCCTCGCGCTCACTGTTCACGCTCGCAATAGGAAAAACATCCTGCTGCGCGAATTCGATTCAAGCTCGCATTTTAAAAGTGATTAAACGCACCGCGCCGGGTCGAAAGGTCGAAGGCAAAAACGATGTGTAGGTAATCATATTAACTGAATGCTGCAGTGCAGCGGAGCTCGTTTAAACTCGACACAGATCGGGGGAGGATGATAGCCGTGGTGAGATGTATTATAGAAAAGGGAATCTCAAATTTGCGCAGATTAATCCGGTTAAAAGTTGCCGGATCATGCGCGCTATACTTTCACCTTGCCGACTCTTTTAGCTGCTAGCTCGGCGGCGGTTCAACTGAAACTCACTTAAACTTTTAACGTATCTTGTATGCCGTATAATTGACTCGTAATATAAGCCATAGGAAGTAAAATGAGGGAGTGATCCTCCCGTCGCTCAATGCGCTCTGAACAAATTTCAAGATTTCAACGCGGACCGAGTATATATAGCGGACACGTCAAAGTAGTCCGCACGCGGTGTGTAAGTTACTTATTCAATAGAAAGCTCATATCTGCGCGTTACGTACTTTTAAGGCTGGCCTGACGTGAACTCGCGCGAATTTCAAAGACAAACATAGTTTAACGCTGCCGAGTATACCGAAACTTTTACTCGAATAGACATGTACAAGACAATAAAGTTTGAGAAGGAAGTTGGTGAAATACGAGGCGCAAGAGACAAGGCACGACAAATAATCCTCTACAGTTCCAACGAGATTCATTCCTTACTCGTTCGTCGCCGCAGACATTATACAGTTCTTGAATGACGTAAAAAAAATATATATATATATTAAAAAACGGCCGGGGCTCCGAACGAGCGAAAGCCTCGTAAACTCGATAGAGCAACGAGTACGGACAGCGCGGCCGGCTAATGTCAACCCACGCAGGTATAGCAAATTGTATTAGTCCGTCGCTTCGCCTCGGCTTTCAAGTAGCGCGAGTCGACGCTCGCTCAGCCGTAGGGATTCACGCGTCAGTTATCAAGGGCCGCCACGATGTTACGGCTGATAACGCCGCTGCTGCCGCCAAAAATGAGCGACGCTTTCGGCTCGACACATATATCCATCTCATCGGTGCGGCGGCCCCGCTGAACTGAATCTCTAATGGAGTTGGCCATGTGTTACTTGCCCAGCAGCACCAGCAGCGCGTTTTCGTGCCGAAGTGGAACAGGCTGCCGCCCTAGAATAATGGCTAACCGCGTAGTATAACCCGCCACCGGCCGGAGAGGCGCGACGTTATTCAAGCCTTTTATACAGCTCGTAGGTCGCCACCACCGCCGCCGTCGCATCTCCAAGTCACCGCTTGCGTAATCTGTATAGAAGAGAAAAACGCTGAATTCCAGTTTTAATTAGTGCTAAGTGTGCCCGGCCCGACTGTCCCTTATCTGCAATTCGCCTCATAGAATCAGCCCGTTTCATCGAGATTGGTATCGTAACGCGAGGATATTTGCGTTGGGCGCGAAATTAAAAGCGTTGCTCAAACGTCTTGCGCGCGCGACAGCATGAGTATAAAAGTGCTTTAAAAACGCTAGAGTGATAATCTTTTCATCGCTTCTATACGCGTGTACGGCATAAACGGCTGCCAAGTAATACACTTAGGAAATAAAGTCCCCGGCGCAAATGATGAAAATGCGCGCGCGCGCGTGCGAGAGAGAGAGAGAGAGAGAGAGAGAGAGCGACCTATAGAGAGCGATAATGACGATGCTTAGCCGCGCGCGTTTGCGCGGGGAAAAAATCCACGTTTCCGAGCCAACGCCTAAGTATTCACAGCCACGCTATACGGGCGGTTTGAGTTTACTCTCTTATTCGCCATAATCAACTAAATGGTTCTCTCCCGCTCTTTTATTTATCCTCTCCATTATTTTCGCGCTCTCTCATCTTCGCAAATATGTCCATTCTCAGAATTTAATAAATCGTCGAATCACGCGCCGTTAGCCGGGTTATTCGCACTTTACTTTTTCTTATCATCCTCTCCGTTATACCCATTTTACACTGTATAACCCTGGAAAATACGCGATCGAATGTTATTTTTGATTCAGTACTCTGCTGATCGAGCAAAAACGCCTGTAGATGGATGGATTAACTTTTCCCCTTATTGATCAATATCTAATCCAAAGTTTGCGGAACCTTTCTTTATTTTAAGCGAAAACCCGATCGAGCTCGGCCAATCAGTTTTTTTTCTTCGACTAATTAACCCCCTTTTCAATACCGTAATGCACTACGGCTCTCTCCTATATATCCATTAATTTATTCTCCGAGAACGTACCTTTGAAACAAAGTGCAAAAAAGCCCGATAATACGACCGACGCTACAAACTAGCTAGAGCTTATTTGCTCTTTCTTCTGGGCTTATCCGCCGAGATTTTTAATAGCCGAAGAGCACAGGCGCGCTGAGATTTCGTTATTTAAACAGCTGCTCCATTAAAAGGCAAAGTTTGTCGCTTGCGTAAACAGTGTGCGGCGGCAGCGTCGTGAAACAAACGCATTCAAATTAAAATCCGAAATTCAAATTCGAAATTCCGAGGGCAACGGCAGCAGCCCTGTACGCCGTGTGTTGCTATGCCACGCGACTTCAAGAGAGCGAGAGCAAGGAACCGGAAGCTTTAAGCCCGGAGCAGGACGACGCCGACCAGTGCTGGTTGACTTTACACCCAGCGCGCTCCTCATACACTACTTTGGCCAAGTGCTGCTGTTGCTGCTGCTGCGTCGGGACAGGAACCTACTTTGCCCCAAAGCATTGCATACATAAGCTGTGAGCGCGCGTATAAAACACGCCCAAGGAGAACAAGACGTTTAACCGTAAATCAGTTCCGTGTAACCGTAGTGCGCCACTAACGCGCACACGTACGGGTGCCTCGTAAGACAGCAGCGTGTCTATATAATGCACTCTATACTGTAACCTGTGGTTTTCTGCACGATCCTCACAAAGTGCATCTTGCAGTGGCCTTATCTTAAAGAGACCTCGAGCTGAGAGCAAAGGAAATACGCGCTGGCACGAATTCTCGTAGCCCGCTCTCTCAGCTCGCTCTCCTCCCGGGCGAGCTCACGCGTTGCACTTGGCGCGTAGATATAGCTATATGCGAGCTTGCGGACAAGCAAAATAATCACGTGTAAATATTGATGTTTAATTATCCAACTATACGCAGGCGAAAGGATATATACGCAGGCTGCAGCTCGACTCGCCTGTGAATAATCGCGCAGACCCCCTACCCCAACTGGCAGAGTTCCATGCACGTAAGTTTTCGCGCCACGGTCGTTAGTGCCAGCGCGCGCGCTTGCGCGTATACATATACATGCGTCTGCTGCTGCTGCTGCTGCTGCTGCTGTATACACGCGGCATAAACTCACTCCTGCAGCGCTTCTTTTCCTTCCGGGATAATATAGCGATCCAGCGCTAATAGAGTCAACTTAATAAAGCCGCCGCTGGCAAGCGCGCGCGGGCGCGAAGGGAGGGGGACTTTTCTTGTCCGAGAAGCGAAACGCGGCAGCGAGCTGTTTCCATTTTTGTTTAATTGCTTTTACGACTATATATACACAGGCATGCGCGCGCGAGAGAGCCTGCTCAGCATTAATTACGGGAGAAACTGCAATGGCCAGTTGTTCGTGACCGTTATATTATACGCGAGCGGGTAAATACAATATATCGCGCGGCTGTACAACTTGGCCCCATAAGTGTAATCGGTATTTCGGAGGCTGCAGTATTTTCATTATCTTCCTCTCGCCGGGCCTCTTTATCGTATACGTCCGAGGCTGAATTTAGCCAACTTATTCGAATCATACATCGGACTCGAGGCTGTTGCTACTGCGCGAGAAGGTATAGCGACATAGGTAGAGAGCTAGACGAAAGCACAGAGGGAGAGAGGGGCGCTCAAAGTCAATTATCCTGGATTGGACTTGCAGTTTGCTCTCGCAGTGCGCGCCCTCTCTCCGTTTACGCGGTGGCTACAGTTCTAGTTCGCTCCTGCCGACCTGCCCTCCCCCGCGTGCAGCTCGCAAGTTCGAGCAAAGGTGCTGCTGGTGGTGGTAGGGGAGAGCAGTGCAGCGCTGCGAGGAAGAGAAGCAGCACGGCTGCGGGTCGTGCGAAACCGCCGATACAGTGGTGTTAACGCTTAACAGCTAACTCGGTGCCGGTGCCGGTGCCGCTGCCGTTGCCGCTGCTGCTGCGCTTCGTCGGAATTTATCTCGGTCTCTCTCACCCTCTGCCATCGCCTCGCTCGCGATATATATCACTCTAGCACTCGGAATCCGCAATGGTTCGGAGCCGGGAATGTTGTATATATTTCATGGTTGGGGAAGTGGCGCGGAGGACCGCTCTCGATTTTTCGTCGGAGATTGACGAAATAGTTGGGCAAATCGATTAGGAAACTTCGCCGCGGACTTTGTGACAAGCGAATGGGAATAGTTGGACTGCTAAGTAAATTGATGATTACGGGCAGTTTTCCCCGAACTTCTTGATCGGATTCCTCCTCCTTGCTCGGCGCTGATGGCTGCGATGCGTATAAGAAGTATTTATAGTCTCTCGCTTACGAATAGCCCACTTTTCTCGCCAACTCACCCTGATCGAAAAAAGCGAGAAAAGAGCATTGCTTAATCGACGATTCGTACACGCAGTATCGATCGAATGTTTGCGAGCTGAAAAATTTATGACACACATTGTAGCGCGCTACAGTGCTCGAAACGCATCTCATCGCGAAACAAAAGAATAGGCGGCGACCTCGAAGCTGGGCCTCGATTTCGCGCGCGCTCGCGCTCGTGAAAAAAGTGAGTGGTCTATTTGCGTCGTCGTCGGAGCTTTTGCTAACTCGCAATGTCTTTGTCGAATTCGGGGCATTATTTAATGGGAGCTCTCTTCTCAGAGGCCGACAGCGGCGACAAAACACGCGAAACGCCGAAGCCTTGACCCTGAAACATTTGAAAGCTCATTTCCGAGCGAGGCCGCATTGTTCTTGATTCTTTCGGCGAACTTGACGGTCCGTGCATGTTGCATTCGCGACGAATCGAGCTAGTCGTCGGCCCATTTTCACGCTCGACTCGCTTCGTGCGCTCCTATTTTCCGTTTCAAGCAAGGTTTCAAGAGCCGCCACTGCCGCCACCGCCGCGGGCACCGTCTCGGGCGCCGTTGTATATATGCGAGAGAGATGTACACGTATAACTCACTCTAAGAGTAGTGTGGAGTCATTAGCGACTAATTCTTCAATGTACCACGGTGGGTCATGGCCGTCGCTGCATTAAAAGGCATTTGCTAAAAGTGCCGCCTGGTATACATCGCAAAATCCAGAGAAAATGTGAAAAACACAGCAGGGCTTCGTGGGACTGCTTTTTTATGAACCGCTTCGACGAGACGAGCCTTTATATATATATGTATAATACATAGTCGACACGCGCACGCTGCTGCCACGCTATATGAAGAGACTTAAAAATGAGAGGCGAGAGAGAGAGAGAGAGAGAGAGAGAGAGAGCGAGTGAGCGAGCCTCTGCAGCTTGGCGAGCTTTTTTATGTACGTCGCCCCGTAACTACTCTCCTTTATCGGCGCGACACGCCGAGTCGAACATGCTCGCAATATATCTTCGGTGCACTTTCTCTCTTACTTCCTATCTCGCCCCCGCTCCCCTCTCGCTCTCTCGAGTCGCAAGCGTTGACCAGCAAAAAGCCAGTGAGCGCGAGCATAAAACGTTAAAAGTTCTCTGCGTATGCTATCGCTTCTTCACGAGGCAATAGAATGTTTTTATTCCCAGCCGGTGCCGATAGTGTCCATTCGCTTGATTATTAGGGCCGAGCGGCGCTGCGCATGGCCACTTGCAGCAAGTACTCGCGTACATGTAAGGACCATCAAAAGCAAGTGGGTAAAATGCTCCAAAAATTTACTCGCCGAGAAGTCGCGCGTACGCTCCAGCGCGAAACTGTCTCACCTCGACTTCAATCGGGCCGAGGCGTTTGCGCGAAATTCGTTTGCATTATCGAAATTGAATAATTGTGCTCGTTGAATAAACTTTGAGTAAACCGTCTCTCGCGAGCGTACGTTTCTGCCTGGACCGTATCTGATGGCGTATTTTCGACGTATGCAGCGCTTCGATTTTACCGTCATTCTCAACGTATATAATTTGGAACGTCATTAGGGGCTACATACCAACGCAATTACGAATACCAGCGCCGAAAATATCCGATAAGCATTGACGCTGCTGCTCGCGCGAAAAACTACCCGGAGCGAAAAATAGCCGGCGGAGCCCGGTTTGCGTGAAAATGGCACGGAAACTGGCTAATTTGATCAGCCGCCTGCACTCACGCCACAAAAACTCTGCCTTTCAGCAAAGCGGCCTAGATATAAAATTCCATCTCTCTTTCTCTCTTTCACTACTGCAATAATTCAATCAGCGCCGCGCGTACGACCATTACAAAAGGCGTATCCAATATCCATGGCCGAGCGCGCGGATCTGTATATAGACGTGAAATGAAAAAGTCAAAAGGTACAGCGAATGAAAAAAAAAAAACAAAAAACAAGGCCGCGTGGCTCGTCTAGTTTTCGCGACAAATCCGCCTCTCTACTATCGGGAAAATCGACGCCGTCCATATACAATAGGCCGCAGCCAGGCGACAGTGACAGTACTCGTGCTGAGTACCACTCGCGGCAAGTTCTCGGGTTACCGCGTCGGAGCTCTCTTTTTTTTGCGAGCGTCCCCGTCGCAGCCTAATTTTTTTCCTGAAACACAATCACTCGTCAATTTGAGCACGCAACAGGACGCGGGAGAGCGCGACCCTTTGTGCAAAGCCCGCCGACGCTGATGTTCCCGGAAAAGCTCACTTCCGAGATCCTCATTAAACGGGCGTATACGCAGAAGGACTATAGACGCCGGCAAGAGAAGAAAAGGACGCAATCTATGAAGAGAAAAGAGCGAGAGTCGTGCGTAAGTATCGAATGACGCGCGCACCGCCAGTGTCACCCGGACGCGCGGGCTCTCTGTAAATAAGTCGAGGCACTTCTCAACCTCCCGTTCCGGTTACTTCGTGTTGCTACATCAGAGATCTCGTCTTACTGTCACATCGTTACAAGGTGCTTGTGATAGAAATGGACCTCGGAGCGGCTCTCTCGCGTGCTCGCTATTGATTTTTGTGTCGGGTGACACGGTAGTGCGACTCCTTCGTCGTTGTATTACGCGTTCTTCTCCTTATTACGTCACGGCACCGCTGATGCTCGAGGACGAGATTGACAATTATCCGTATATTTTTCGATAATTGAAAGTATCGTGTACGGCCATCATTATGAGCATCGGATTCCGATGAAAAGCAAGCTCGCGACCGTCGAGATATATACTTAGCGCTTGCGGAACAATCGATAGAGTATTAGACGCGATAACGAAGCCGGCTGACGTATCATTTATTATTTCGTATAAGTCTACGCGTCTCCTGGAAAATTGGCTCCAGGCGCGTAATGAATCGATAGACGAGTAGTCCTCCGGCAGCAGGAGCATCGTCAGCCGCGGCGTTCTCGCAGCCCATCTCCGGTGCCTCGGGGCAGTGCCGGTTCCGTCCTCGTCTTCGCGGTGGAGCGCGGAATCAAAAGAATGCGGCGGCGCGGGGAGATGCTGGGTGGCACGCCAGCCAAGATAAGCGCGGAGTCGAAGGGAGTCCGCAAGCGTGACGAGGGGAGAAACGCAAGGAACCGATAACGAGTCTGAAATTGACGTCGATTCTTCATTCCTGCTTTGCCTCTATCAGATTCCACGCCCCGGAAGCTAGACGCTCTCTGCAACGGCGCTGAATCGCTTTTTAGCGCAGATAAGCCACTCTAGGATACGGATTCCAATGCGTCGAGCGGCACCGGAACGCATTGTACACGTGCATTGCACCGTATCAACAAACGGGCTCTCCGAGTGTCATTGCCATGAGTTGAATCAAGTGAATAATACTCGTCAAATTCAATCTTGGCACCGTTCAGTAAAAGGTTTTCATCCGGATGAAGATCTTCGTTCATCCGAATAAAGACTCGACCGAAAGAGAAAGAGAGAAAAAGGGCTTTCATTCGCGGGGAAAATCGTCCCCGATTCTCTTCGCGAAAAGACAAGTCTCGTAAAAGCTGCATAAATCCGTCATAAGGAGGAGCAAGCCGCGCACGAAGGTCGGATTTTCCTCGAAGAAAGGAGCGAAGAATAGTAAAAAAAAAAAATAAAAAAATAAAAAAATAAAAGAGCAAGGAAAAGAAGCGGATGAACGAAAAAAATCCGGAGAAGAAAGAGGAGCGACAGATGCACGCTGCGGCACCTTCGACTATATACGCGAGGAGAAAGCGCGGGAGAGACTCGCATTCAAGACGAGCGGGCGTTTTCGCAGCTCGTTTAGCATTCAGCGCTCGCACGTCGTGGCACGCTTCGCCGGCTCTTTCTCACTCGCGCGGTAGCGAGGCTCGCGCCTCCGTGCACGGACAAGTCGAAGCTGTGGATCTTACCCCTCGCCTATTTTTCACTCCCTCCCGGCTCCTCTTTTCATCTTATTCATTCTTTTCCCCCTCCCCAAGCCATGGGTTGCAGCCGGAGTTCACCGCGCTGCGCTATGCTCTTTGAATCTCGTCCGCTTCATATGTAGTGTTTTATTCTATTTCGAATCGGGACAGATTCACCGGATGCTCGAGTGTGTTTTCGTGCGAACCGATGAACTTTGGTGAACGTGTTGATACTTACGTCAGAGTTGAGGATGCGCGAAGAGGGCTCGTATAAGGTATGTTATATTGAACGCGCGTCTGACGGTATCCGGAGATTTCCACTTGACTCGAAAAATCGCGCTCTGGATGAAAGTTATACATGTCAAAGTTTTGCGCTCAAGCTTGGCGAAACATTTATTTTTTTTCAACTTGTTAGACCTCGGCGCGTAGTAGAAGTTTACCAGTGATATTTCTGTTTTTTTTTTTGTATTCGTTCGCGTTATTTCATGTTCTCGCAACAATAAGAAGAGGAAATAACATTGCCAAAACTTTGGTGATTCTCATTGTGTAGACGTTCACCGACGAAAACATTTTCTCGCGAGTTTAATAACTGTCATATTTTCCCTTTCAAGCCCTCTCAACGCGCAGATATTTCAACGAGAGGCCGTCTACATTGTTTTCGATTATTGCATCAGACTGCGGGGCGCCTTTCTCTTCGCGCTTTTTTCTCTCGCAACATCAAACATAATAATCGAGCATAAAACGAAATCTTTCCCGGGATGATAGTTAAAAAGGCCGCTCGCGGCCCTTCTCCCTTTTCAGCCGGGCTTTATTCATCCTCGCGCCCCTGAGCGTCGCTTCGCACAACAAAGCGAGCGAAAAAGAGGAGGAAGAAGAAAGGAAGAGAAGAAAATAGCCACTGACCTCTTCTGCGAGCGCGAGCGCGCGCGCAAGCCCCGGCCGGCTCGGGATAAGATTTATCAAAGATTTATCGTTCCCCCGCAGCGATGAGACGCGAGCAAGCGGCCCCCGGCGCGGCGTCTCCTTTTCGTAACGATGAGCCGCGCGGAATAACGCTAACGTGGATGGATGAGCGCGCGCCGCTTGCCGTTTTGTATTCTTATCAAGGCCGAATGCTTCGGATCGCGGAATGAATATCGAGGAGTACATGATAATCCAACACGTATACCAAATTCACGTTCCTGGAGGCCAACTAGAAAAACGAGCAACTGATACGACACGCACGATGCTAATAATAATTTCTCCGCCGCAGTGGCGGGAGAAAGCTGCTGCACAGCGGCCGCGGACAAATCAAATCAACAAATTTTAATCGCGATAAAGCTCGCGCATATGCGCACCCGAGCCGATCTGGTAATGGATATTCCAGCATCTGTGTACGCTTCTCTTTCTCGCGCTTGCACTCACTGCATGCACACACACGTATACAGAGTCGCGCTCTCGAAATCGTATTAATCGAGTGCTCACGCGCGCGGCCCCGACAGCCGGAGAAATAAATTGTAAAAACCATTAGCGCTCGGTGCAGTGGCGCGCGCGGGCGTCGTTAAATAAGCGGCGGCGGCGGCGGCGGCAGCACGCGCGAAACACCGCGAACGATAGGGACAGGCCGCGGCAATGATTACGCAGCTTTTCCATACTTCATCGTAATGACGTCGATTTCCCCGCGCGAACGACTGTTGTGCGGTGACAAATATACCGGGGCAGCTGCGCGCAGCTACGCTCCCGAGAGGACACAGAGCAGCACTTGGTTACCGCTGCGCTCTACGCCGGACGGAAAAATTATGTTAGGCATGCACGCTGCGCGCGTGATGCCAATAATACCCTCGTGAAAGCGTCCATGCGCGCGGATATATAATGTACACGCGGACGGATATCGGCTACCGCACGCGGTCTCCAGTGACTCTTTGGATTGGTCGCTGTTTTTTTTTCTTTTTTTTTTTAATCGCTCGCTCGAAGAAAGTGGCGGTTTTATTTTTACAGTGGCATCACGTCTCTGATGCGAGCCGGTTTTAGAAGCGAATATGACAAGTAAAGGCGCTGTCCAGTGCTGAGATTCATCTCTCTATTCTTGGTCGCCCACCGACCCCTTTGCTCTTCTGCTAACGAATGTAATTAGCGAAAGAGACGAACGAAAATTGCCGTCGTCTACATGTTATTCTGGGAATATAAATCAGGAAAAATTCGCGACCGCGTCGAGCTGGATATACTCGGCTCGGGGCGTCGTAAAGCAGACTGCATCGTTTGGACTTTGATAAAATAAAGTGCACAGCTGCGGGTATTAAGGGATTATCGACGGCACTGCCATTAGCGTAGGGGGAGGGATGCGAGCCAGCTGTTTTGTCGACGTACGTTTTGTGTTTCGCGCGGCGCGCAATTTACGTCGTCGGGATTTGCGCTTTTTATTTCTACGAACTGCTCTCTCGGCATTGAATTCGTGCGTATAGCCGGTGACTTTTACGAGGGACTCAATAGCTTCAGACCAATATCCTATACTCCATCATTCAGCAAATAACGAAAATATAAGTTGTATTCGTAATCTAGCTAATCGAATCGCGGGTGGGAGCGACGGACGGAAAGTGACTGATAAAATGGGGGCTTTTAATACGAGGCGAGCAGCAAAGCCGGAATTCAGTCTTCTTCCGCCCTCATAGTTCTCGAGATGCGCGCGCGTGGTGGGTTCTTCTTTCAATTGCCCGCCGCGATTTTCGAAAGAAGCATCAGCATCGTAGCGACCTGACTCGAGGGGGTCCTCTTTCCGACGTGCGTAAACATATGGCAGCGGTGGCAAAGCAGACTGGGGCTCGAGGAATGGAAATATTCTAGGCAGAACAAGAGTGAACGTCATTGAGAGTAACGAGTTCGCGTCGAGAGCAGCGACCTCGCTTTTTTATTCATCCTAAGCTCCTTTACTCAACATAAAGTCGACTTCCTTCGTGCTGCAGCTATTTTTTGAGATGGCTCTTCGCCACTCGACTGTACATACTTTCTTAAACTCTTTAAAGCCTCCGAACATGAAAAAATAGCGCTGCACTTTCCTTTATTAGGTATGTTCAAGGCGACGTGATGGAAACAATAGCCATCAAGCTCTTGCCTCAATTATGCTTTCTCTCATTTGCCGTTCTGCGTCGTTTCCGAGGCTCCTCACATAATATACTCGGGGAGAGCCGCCGCCGCCATCGCCTCCTCGGAATCCCTCGTATGAATTGAAGTCCACACGCATATACAGGCGCCTTGGCATATTTCCGGATGTAGTCAGTTCCGGCGTAGCCTAAGTAAAGGCGTCGCTAAACCCGGCTCTCTCCCGTTCGCTATTACGCAAAGAGAGGAAGTTATTAGAGCTCTCTCGCGTTATCTTCCTTCCACTCTGTCGTTCTCTCGCTCTCTCTTGTACGTGCTGGCCGTTACTTGGCCAGGACCCGTATAAGGACCAGTATACAGGCGAGTCTGCGAGCTGGGAAGCTAGCTTCTCCTTTCCTCTCTCGCTCTCATCCTTGGAGGCTGTTAAGCACCTGAAACTCCTTGATACACCGCGGGGCTATAGGTAACTCACTGGCCCTGTTTCGGGGAGCGGGAGACGAGGGATGAAAGTTTGAAGATAGTTTGGGAGGAAATAAAGGCTACAGGAGATTTCCATTACCTGCTCCAGTTGGCCCGAGCGCCCTCTACGTTCTTGCCGGATATGGCATAGGGCCACACGCGTACAGGGGGGCAATTCCGAGTCACATCGCCGATCCTCATTTCTCTGCCTCTTATTCTAGCTCTTGTCGCTGCGTCGTATCATATGAGCGAATGCGGAGCCGCTCACGACATCGGTGCAAGCTGATCGAAAGTTCCGCGACTCGCATACAAGCGAAGCCGCAGTAACTCGCTGAGAAAACAATAATAGTTTGGAGTCAAAGTCGAAAGCAAGTCGTCTCGCGAAAAATGCTCTCTTCGGCCGATCCGGAACGGGGAGTTATAAACGAGCTAAACTCGCGCCACGGTATATTTATACGATCAGCGTGATGCAAAAGTTGCGCTCGATCGTCTGCCCCGTATATAGCCGCGGATCGTTCCTGAATTATGTCAGCTTCGGTAGGAAAAAGCAAATTTCCATTTAAGACTTTCGATCCTCGGGAGAGAAGGGGCACTTCTTTCCTTTGCTTTCGACTCAAGAAGGGCGTCGGCAAAGTTCGACAATCTCTCGACTTACCGAAAACTTCGCCGCAAAGCAAAGGAAAGAAATCGGCCGCGCGGCCGCAGAAGTAAAAGAGATGGAATATCGGGGAAGCGCCGAGGAATGGAGATCGAGAGAGTCGAAGAGTGCAGGAGAGCGAGTGAGAAGGCGGGAAAGAGAAAGATCGTGTTAGCGAGTAGATAAAAGCTTCTGGCCCGACCAGAGAAAACATGCATCTTCGATCCTTACGTTTGATTCTTATCTCGCGCAAGCTATTGATCTTCCGCCGAGAGCTCACCCATACTATTACTCGTTTTCCTGTCGGCGTGTATATTTTAGAGGCCCATTCATACCCCCACACAAGCGCATGCAACATGGATGGAAACTCCAGCTCAAACGTTCACTTCATCGACTCTCCCCGGAACGTTCGGTTTGTCTTGCAATTAGCCGCGTTAAATTTTTCAAACTTTGGAATGGCTCGCTGAGTCGGCCCCGGAATTCTCTCGTAGCGAAGTCAAACAAGTCAACGAGCTGCAGGTGTATATACACGGATATAAGATGAAAATATAACAGATCGTTTCGAGGTGTCGTTCGTGCGCTCAGTTGCGACAGTAATAATATAAGCAATTTACAAGGGCAACAGCACGAGGATCACGTAATTCGCCCACTCGAGTCGCGCGGCGGTAATAGAAGGGTCGTTACTCGAAGAGGACGTAAAACACCCGGGCATTAAACATGTAGGACCGGCGATGATCCTAAATCTTCCTTAGATTCCGGGGGAGTGGGAGCTCTGAACTAACCCAGGCTCTCGTACGACCCTTGCCGCTGCCGCCGACCACTTTCTCGAGGCGCGAGAGCGCGGCTACATCGTCGATTCCCTCAGCTTCTCTTCGTGTCTTTCCTCTCGCGACCCTTTTTCACTCTACCTTATTTTCCGCCGGACTCTTGGCCGTTCTTTTTTTCGACTCTGCGCGTCTGTGTACTTCTTCTTCTTCTTCTTCTTCTTCTTCTTCTTCTTCTCTTGGTTCTTCGGGATTTATACCGACGTCAAGACTATCTTCATTTCCGTCGCTTTTACCAGAGGAGAGTTCGATTAAATATCCTCGTCAGAGCGCGTGTCAACTGATCCCATTGAGAAGACTCGGTATGGTTTTGCAAAATTCATCATCCAACAAAAGACGAGACATCTCGCGCGATAAATCCTTTGCCCGGTATTTTTTCAAACGTATACACCACTCGTCGAGCAAGTTTCTTAACGAAGTCTACTGCGAAACGTATAAAAGGAAATTCAATTAACTGAGCAAAAAGTTGGCTTCTCTCTTCCTCGAGCGAGGGAAAAAACGAGAAAAGGAACGGGGCGGAGCAAGTCCCTGAAAAGGAAGAAAACAAAACGAGAAGCTTTTCTCCGTCATAAAGCACAACGTAGGGAAAAAAGCGGGCCAGCTATATGCGGGATAAGGTGTGCGAGCCCGCGCGCATAAAAGCTGCTGCTGCAGCGGCTATACGAGTGGTGGTACAGCGGGATGAAAAGAGAGGGAGGGAGAGAGAGAGAAAGAGAGAGAGAACGAAAGATAAAGGTTAAAGTGCGAGGCGATCACTTTCGGAAAGATCGCGAGCTCGCCCATTATACGATCCATTAATAAAAGTCAGCGCGCAGCAGAGAAGGAGGAGAAAGCCTGCGCTGGTACGTGCGATCAACCTTCCGATGGCCAATCCATCCGAGAGCAAGAGAGAGAGAGAGAGAGAGAGAGAGAGAGAGAGAGAGAGAGAGAGAGAGAGAGAGAGAGCAACTATACCCGCCGGCGAAACTTCCGCGTATATTGCTCCCGATGAAAAGGGGCGTGTTATACGGGGCTGAGGTGAGTTCGAACGCTTAAGTAGTTACGCGCGCGACTACGCGAGTTCGGCACAGTAATTACTTTAGAGATACGACGTATAGCAGCCGCTGCTTTTGGCCATTCGGGAGTTGCGCCGCGCGTTATATCAACCAACTACGCGGCGGCGGCGGCGGCAGCAGCAGCGCACATGCGCCAGGGAGACGTGGCGCGCATTAATCTTGCCGTGTTTTAAGCTCTCTTACGGCTGTTTATCGTTGCAACCGAGACCTGGAGAGCGGGTTAACGAGCTTGAATTTTTTCGTCGGCTGGGATTATTTTTTCCTCAATTTCGTGCGCGCGTACCCGTAAAACTTGGAGTGTATAACTCGGTATAACTGCAAGTTTCTTCAAGTTTGTAGATTATTATCCTATACAAGACATCTACTGTTGAACATCAAACCTTTTTTTCTCCATATAACAGTAAAATTATACAGTCCGTTTAATAATTGACGAGCAAGTCTCGGCTGAAGTTGGGATAAGCGCTAAAACGCTCGATCCTATGAATGCATCATACGAATTATTAATGCGCGTCAATAAAAGCCCGCTGACCCGACACGAACAGCCAATCACTGCGAGCGACGCGACTAAATAATGAAGGCGCTTTCAAACAGGAATCGCATTTTATGCGCAGCTTAGTTCAGCGCAATAACTGTATAGGGGGTTTAATACTGGATTAAGCATTGTACAGCGAATGCAATGAAATCGAGGAGGAAAGAAAAATCCAATACAGTCCCATTGCGTTCCATTCGTCGCGGTGTTACACGAGGCTACCGCTCCAACAATTATTAAACCCGTTCGCTACTGCTGCTCTTCTGATATTATATACTTTTCCCTATTCATCCCGGCCAACGATGCTTATAATCCCGTCCCGGTGCTTGTCGTCGAGAGAAAACTCGGTTTTGTGCGGGCGCGCGAAACTTATAAATCCCTTGGCGAGTGCCGGGGCTTAAGTCCGCATTAAAAGCCGATGCTTCGACCTCGTTTTCATCGGTGCGACTCAGCGCTTCGCCATCAACCGCTATAGTCCCATGCACGCGGCCAAGGTGGGACATTTTGATGGAAAAAACAATGCCTTTAAGAGCTGCAACGAGAAAAGAAAATATCCGCTGAAATGGCGAAATTCTCGCCGTACCAACAATATATATACACGAGCCCTTAACTATTATAATGGAAGGTTTTTCCGCTGCAGCGAAAGCTCACTCAATTGTGCCACTAACGCGTTTGTTTACGAGCTTAAATCGACCTCGGCATTCAATCTAGCCGCGCGAGATGTATGCTCAGCTCTTCTTCGTTGCACTTTCTTGCTCGAACGCGTGACCGAGAGCCTCTGGAGTTCGGCTTCATCTTTCCTACTTTGGCTCAAGCTCACAGTTCTCTTTGACGCGAAGCAGGTCGCTCGTTATCCATTTTCATTTCGACCTCTGTTTCGCTGTGCCAGCTTATAGTTCTCCTAATACTGTTTCACGCAAAGCAACGGCGGTCAGCTGCACTGCTATATATATAGCCGCCACACACTGGGGTGACCGTTTTCTTCTTTTTGACACCGGCGCGCGGGTGTTTCTGCAGTTCGCTCTCGTTTATTCGAGCGCGCAGAGCTGGAAACTGGCTTGCTGCAGTCAAGCTAGTCAAGGAGGACATCTTGACTTTCTGCACGTAATTTCGAATTTACGAGCGGCTCACTGGCGTCGTGCCCGAAAAGTCGTATAAACTCAATGCGAGCCGCTGCGAGTCAACGTCGTTGTTGTAACCGGGTACATCGCGGAGGAATTCACAGTGTGCCGCATGCTTTGCTTTATGTCGCGTCCTTTATGCCGAGATGACGAACTTTTATTATAGCTAGGAATTCACCGACAATTTCTCCCCGTATTACAGACGTAAGTGCAAGGAGAGATTCGAAGACTAGCTATATTTACCTCCCTATATGCAATATCTATATGCAATATAAGGAAAGAAAGACCGCAGTATAGGTAGAGCTCGGGAAATAGCTCGGGTGCATCATCGCGGCATAACGCGGAGTTCGGATCACTGATCCGAATAATCTACCTACACGGAGCCATCTCGCGCCTGCAGTTATATATAAGTGTACGCCGGGATATCCGGGATCAAGCTTTGCGCGCAATCTTAGCTCTCTTTGAATCCGATTTTCACCGTCAGCGAAGGCTGTGGAATCTTATCCAAGGCGAACGCGCCATGTACACGTGTTTATTATATACGTATCTTCGCATACTACAATATAAAAGCTTCGATATGCTTCCGATGCAATCGGGCTTTCCGGCGAGAGCTGTGTCCGTGGATCAGCCGTAAATGTGCGGGCACGTCAGGGAAATAACCGAGACGACGATGATAACGCGATGAAAATATATATAGCATTATAATTAGGGCACGCTGCGATCGTGTGGCTGCGCGTACAGTTGTCCCGTTGAAAAGCCATTGAAAGTCGATAAGGTTCGCTCGTGACTGTAGTGCTGCTGTAGTGCGAGTATAGAATCGATTGCAAAGAAAACTGCCGGACCAGTGACTGGCTATGCGACTATGTGCTCGATCGGAGAACCGCTCGTTGACAGCAGCATGAATATCGAGAGACAAGTCGAGAGCCGACGCAAGCAGTAATGCGAAGGGGCAATCGCCGTGATTGCCCGATGATGGATGCTGCGTGCAGTTTCACGAGGGCAAATAAAAAGATGACGTAGGCGACACGTACCGGAGTGCGAGTCGTGAAAATCGAATAACCGAGGGGTAATTGGGGCTGGGGTGCAGGGGGGAAATCAATTGTTATGAGAGCGCAGACTCGATGGAATGGGTATGTAAGGGAAGTGGCTCGTGCAAGGACGTCCGGGGGGAGCATGTTAAAGAAGTGCGATAAGATCTTGTTCGAGCAAACGGAGAGTCGGCGAGGAAGGAAAAGGCGAGCGGAGAATGGAAATCTTAGCGGGCTGTGTGTGTGACCGAAGCTCGAGCAGGAAGTAGCCGAGAGAGAGAGAGAGAGAGAGAGAGAGAGAGAGAGAAAGAGATCTGGTCGCCGAGAGTGGTAATCTAAAAGAGTTAAGGACAAGGAAGCCGGGGCTTTAAAGGAAATGGAGAAAGAGAGCCCGAGAGCAAGGACGGGACGAGGGTAGAAGTGGATGGAAACATATGGAACGGCAGATCGCCCGCCCGAGAGCCAAAGAACCGGAGAGGCAGTGGATAAGAGTCTATTTGTACGACTCGCCTCGGTCAGTAGGTGGCACTTCTTCGGCACTTTTGTTTTTCATCTGGCGGCCGGCCCACACGGCCGGGACACCGCACGAAAACCCTTGCCTCTCGTTTTTCTTCCTTTCGACAGGCTCTCTCCTGCTCTCTATAGCTCCTTCTCACTGCTTCGACGACCCTCCGCGCCGGCCGAACGACCTCCTTTCGACCAACGGCCCCGTCGTCAACTTTGAATATTTTCGCCTCCATTGATTCGTCGTTAAGCTGGTTCTATTAAACTTTTATTCACCATCGTTTTACTGCTGTATATAAGAGAGAGAGAAAGAGAGAGACTATTACTCGATTACAAATAACGACGAGCGCAGCCGGCAGACGATGAATTTGCAATTTTCCGCCGCTATTTCATTATCCAAGTAATTATCGGCGTACCTCTTCTCCGATTATTTATTTCATCAGGTAGTCCATGCACAATGAGCCGATGTAGATTTCACCGATGAGTCAGCGCGCAAATGATTCAATGGAGTAGATTATAGGATCTCCGATTTGTAAAACGAGCTCGCGACCGCGTCTGCTCATCCTGCAGTGTTGACGAAATAAGAGAACTTGGGGCGCGCGCCTTGCCCCCGACGAATATGCCTATACACATACATATAGTACCAGAACGTCGAATCTCCGAAGCAGCGATCCAGATTTCATGCCTGACCCCGTCGGCCCTTCCGTTCCATTCGCACGAGATACATACACCAGATGCTGGTCTCGGATACATCCTCCCAAGCGCGGAGCAAGAAATGATTTCTCCTGGGTCGAGGAGAAGCGGCGAGCAGAAAGAGCGCCCTATTTATTACGTACATATAACCAGGACGCGGTACGCGCTTATACCTTCCCCCCTGGCAAGAGCATCACGTAGCGAGAGTCTTATTGTTTCCAGCAGCGGGTCAGCTTCAACTCGCGTGACGAGAATTCCTCGTCCCAAGGGCTGGCTCTGCTCTGTCTCTTTCTCTCGCGCACGCACGACAATACCGTGAGCGTCCCCAAATCCAGCGAAGCGGGTTCATCGCTGAGCCTCCGCGTCGGAAGATTTAACTTTATAACGTTGTCGAGATGCAGCCGTTCCTCATCGGCGAGAATCGTCTTATGAATTCCTCCGGCGGGTGAGAAGGAGCACGGAGTACCGGCTCCCGGAAAGTGTGCCAAGCCATCAGTTGAACGCAGGCGAAAACTATCGAAGCCGCGATGAGAGCGCGCAGTAGCTCGTCGGCCAGTATGGCGTCGTAGTCATGCACGCTCGCTGCGAGGAAACTTAGATGAGGACGACGTGCACCTCCCACCTCCCTCTTGCTGCTCACCAGCTCGCGTGAAAGGAGAAAAGCGGGTGTAGCGGCGGCGTCTTGAGGTTAGTTTCCAAGCGATCCGCGGTGGTAATCCCAATTCCGGGAGCCTCGCTGCTGCTGCTGTGGCTGCTACGCCACGGGGGCTAGAAGCGCTGCATGATGGAAATGAAGCACACGCTATTCACATAGCTTGTTCAAGTTCTGAAGCCCCGGCGAGATGAGCGAGGAGGTAGAAGGAGCGGCGAACTTCCCTCGCAGCTCGCTGTTGTCGCGCGGTCAGGTGAGCGATAAAATTGCCCCCAATCGAAGGAAATCGGATCAAACGTTCTCTCTATGGTAGCTAGGGAAAATTGCGTTTTCGGTTCTAACATATGCTGCAGTCTCTTATCTCGAAATAATGTAGAAGACAAGGCGGGCTTCGAGGTGTAATGAGCTGCAGCGTCGAAAGAACCAGTCAGTGCGACGGTCGGAAATGAAATTTACAGCTCGAGTGACAGCGGCATACGTATACAGCCAAATCGATGGACTTATTCCTCCCCGCTCCTCACCTCTCCCGAGCGTAGTATCGAGGTATCTCGGCGTTTCTATCTTTGCGAGGGCGGCGGCCGCTCCTTATCGCCCCGGCGAATCGACTGCATGAATCTCCGCCCGCCGTAAAGCCAGCATCGAGGAAAGAGTCTCGGGGCTCAGCAGTTACGAAGCTCCGCTGGCCTATATATGCGCGCGCGAGAGAGCAGCTGGACCGGAAGGGAGATTTAGCTCTGAACGGGATTGACGTGTATATAGCCCGGGTGAGACAGAGAGCCTCATCAAGGTAATCCTATTACATCTTGCAAGGAACCCGATAGATTTTATTGTCTTATCGATGAATAGCGCGAGGAGCCTTTTCTCGGCTGGGCGATAGGCCGGCCGTAAATCCGAAAGTTTCTAATGACAGTTAAAGAGTCTAGCGCGCGCGTGTGTGTGTGTGCGTATGAGAAAGGCTCGGAGGGTCAGGGTAGATTTCGAGCGAACCGGCGATGAAGCAGATACGTTACCCAATATCGTGCAAGTGAAAGGGAGGGCTAAAGTTTGAAGAAATTTTACTAAACCCACCTCTACAGGTGTGAAAAAGCTGCATGACCCAGTTTCGAAAGATGAACTCATACATCGATAAGTCTACTTTACTCACACTCACATTCAGTGAAATTTTAAAGATTAAATTGTGTAGTAAAATATTGACACTTACAATCGGATCACGCCAGTTATAAATTTTTGATGAAAATTTAATTACTCGATCAACGTTTTGATTCAGTTACACAACTACCAGAAGCGAGTAACTCAATTAGACGACAGTATAAAGGAATAAGATCGTCACTTGAACTTTTCACCTATAGGATGATGAAAAGAATATTTATAAAAAAACTCGATCTCCTGCACGCTCACACTCTAAATGATGAACAGCGGGGAAAAATCAAGTCGACCCCGGAATTTCAAGAGCCCGCGGAAGTGGAGGACAGATCGTCGCGACGCGGCGACAGAGGTTGCGAGAGCATCGATCGGCCCGCAACGTCAGCAGCCGCAAAAGGAAAAAGCAGCGTCGCGACGAGCGAATCGACAGTTGGCGCTTCTCCCCGGGGAACGCGCGATCGGCGTCAGCTCGGCGTGTGCATCTGCGCTCGAGCCATATACAGCTGGAGAAAGGGTGTGCGGAAAAAAAGTAAAAGGAACCGGCTATTTACAGAACCGAGAGGAAGATCGCGACTGATGCTGCTCCGTCTGCTCACGTATGTACAGGTGCGCAAAGCTGTATAAGCAAGAGAAAACGGCTTTTCCTGTACTGCGTATATAGAACACCTACAACTACATAACAGATCTGCGAATCTGCATCTCATGCTAAACTGTATTTGTTTATTCTTCTGTCATTTCGCGAAAAAACAACATATCGCGTAGATTCGTTGAGCGGAAAAGTCGCATGCGTAGCACGCGTAGCCATAGAAATAAGCAAATGAACACAGAAACGCGATGCAGATCGGTTTCAGGTTAGCAAGGGGTTCCGTATCCGCGCGCATATATGCGCGTGTGGGGGCACACAAGCCGACGGGCTAAAGCCGAGTTGTGCGGCTTCTCGACACCGTCTGACCCGCGGATTATCGGCTTAGCCGTCGACGCCGAGTCGCCACTGCACTAGCCTGCAGCTAACACTGATTTTCGGTTTTCTTTGTCTTGTATAAGTGGCGTAGGGGGCGCGCCGGCGGCCGCCCGCACTGCGGTGCTAGCAAAAAATGCGAACGCATCAGCGAAGCTGTGCAAAGATAAATAATTACTAGGCGGGATTTGAAGCGCGCGATACAATGCCTGATCGTGTACGTCGTGAATAACGAGGGTGCGTCGTGCGCAGTAACATTCCGCCGATAGAGTCAGACTGATTTTTCAGCATCGTCGCTTTGAAAAGGGAATTACTTTCACGAATCTCCACGCAAAAGACACTCTTCGCGATTCGTATACTACACCTACGGGACTTAGTTTCGACGAATACACTCTAATATTAATCAGCTGTACATAGAACGTGCCGCCCTAAAAAGCATCCCGACGAACCCGTCGCGGGGGAAAAAAAATGATAAAGACTCTGCTAAAACTTTCAGAGCGCCAAAGTAAGCCATTCGTCGCGCTATTTATAGCGCATACCCTTAAAAAATTCACTTCTTTCCGCTCGCGGACTCGCGCATCACCATTTGCGTCTAACGGCGCATTCGTAAAACTTTCAGACTAGACGTATATATATACCGCGCGCAGAAGCATATGGACGCGGCGCCCTCTCCACGAGATCAACTTTCCGAATTCTCAGCTTGTATGGGAAGAACGAATTAACTTTTCATGAGAGGCTCCCTCGTACACCGCGCGACACGCGAAATTGCGGGGCTATGGCCAGAGCACTCCACGTATATAGCTCCTCGATAATTTTCCTCGACGCACGCGTGTAGACAAGCTATGGGGGTCGAGGAGTCGAGGTAAAAAAAAACGAGCAAAAACTGAGCAAACGCGAGCCCGGAGAGCTATTCCTTTTGGTTTACGGTATGACGCCTCCTTCGTCGTGTCTTGATACGGCACAATTTCCGGTCGAGATCAGAACGCCGCAGTAAAACTCGAGGGTAACGGCGCCATCGTTATACCGAGAAAAGTAGACGAGGCGTTGGCGCAGAAACTGTGCGTATGTGTACCTTATAGGCTACGCCGGGGGGCACCGATGATGACGATGTCTTTGGCGATCTGACACGAGTATACCACTCGTGGCGTCGGGAAATTTCTCTTTCGATTCTCTTTCGACGAAAGCTATACAGGAGAGAGCTTAATTATCCTGTTGGGTGCAGTGCACGCGCGGCAGCTGCTGCGCTCCGCTAGCGAGCTTTTCGCGGCTAAATTAACAATGAATATTGAAAGGGATCTTGTTTCCCGCGAGTCTGCATAACTATAGAAGATGAAGGAATTATGAAGTTTTGTAGGTTAACGACACCTCGCGCGCGTTCGCATATCTGTTTCCAAGCGCTTTCTCTCTTTTCATTCGACTTCTCGTTTATTTTTGTACTCTCACGGTGCACTCTCTATGAGGCCTTAATAAATGCAGTTTCGAGAACGGGATATTTGATTGAAAAAAGCCACTACTCCTGAATATCGTTAAAAATCTACCGAGTATAAGCTGTCGAAGTTTGCGGCGCAATTTAATCTTAAGGCAGATGCAAAACACACAATCTATGCATTTTATTAACGGAGTAATTCATTAACTCAAAAGTTCTTTTGAAGTTCGCAGGATAGAGCCGGGGCCATGAAAAATCTTCAAAGAAGCGACAGAATCACGTGGTTGCGGGAATTCATAAGCGCTAATTAAGGCTCTCCTAATGTAAAATGAATGTTCCATGACTCTGCAGTGACGACGGCAGTATATAGTAGTGTATAATTATAGTAGCCTCGATAAACAACGAAGAATTACGCTTCGCGCTAAATGTATGATAAGAAATGCTTCAAAAACAATCTTGTTGTAGGGACGTACGAAAACTGATAGGTGCTACATGTCTGGAACAAGTTTTTTCGTTATAGTTCATTGTACAGTTTTTCCGCACAAAGTGCTGCTCTTGAAACATTCTTGCCCTAGTTATATCCAAAGTGTCTACGTAATAGTGAGAAAATTAATAATCTACACGGGACGAGATGAAAGATTCTCACATTACCACGATAAAAGTACAAAAAACTAGCTGTAATTTCAGTTTTGGCTCGTAAATATCGTTATTCGTATGCCCAGAGGTAAACAATTGTCTGTATACACGCAGGCGCAGGGAAAAAAAATGGAAAAATTTCATAACTTTTTACCCGAAACCGGTCACTTTTGACCAGAGTTCAAATTGGGCAGCATGTTAAAGCGGTCGAGAACAATACCGGTACACCAGCGCAGTTCTCGATTACAAATTACCTCGCAAACGAGTGGGCAAAGCTCGGTGCTCGCGGAACGAGGTCGACTCAAAGGGAGGACGCGGATACAAGAAAATGAACATCGTACTGACATCAGAGCTTGCGAGAGATGCGAGAAAATGGCTCGAGGAAGTGAAAAGGCCGTAAAAGGAGTAGTACCGCTGCAGAGCGAGGGAAAAGATTCGAGCTGTGAGGTTTCGACGCTTTTCAGTTTGCTAGGGAAATTCAGGCGAGCTGAAAGACAAACACCGCGCGGCTCTCTTCGTTGCAAGCTTCGTTACTGCGAGCACGCAATCAACAATGATGACGTCAGCAAGATTGCGCGGCTCTCGACGCGGCTCGGCGTTGCTGCTTATAATATGCCAGATAAGAGAGGAGAACTGCGGCTATCTCGATATAAAACTCGATGGAAATCTTTGAAAATGGCAAAAGCAACTATAAATCTTGGTACACGATGCCTTTGCTATTTTATAGAAAACGTATTGTTTTGTATAATAATAGGTACCCAAAACTGCGTCACATCGCCTCGCATGGAATTTTGTGAGAAAACACATATTCCCTCGCCGGCATACAAGCCGACGCAGTATATTTTTATTACACGCCGAAAGTAAATTATTATTCGATTTCTAGTTCGATAAAAATATCAATCACGAAAACGCACGGCTCGTCCGTCTAAAAGCAATTACGCGATATCCATCGGACGTAGGAACTAAATTAGCGAGGGAATGAGGAACGCGAAGAAATAAAAGAGTTCGAGGCCATTTCGGGGGCTGCGCCGAGTTCTTCGGGACGCAAGTGGTCGACATAAATCGCAGAGCCGGCGCACGGTAGATTTGATAAGGATTGGATAATTGCGAGATGTAGACGCAGTAGCGTATGCGCTAGCCGCGCGGAAAAAGTTAGTGCACTGGACGTATACGTATAGGTATGCATATATATATATATATATATATATATATATATCTGTAGTACAGCGAAGGCGGAATGAGGGAGTGAGGCGAAAAAATTTGCGGTTGACTAGGGGGCGGCCGCTAGCAGACTGCAAGAAAATACGAGAACCGGACGGCGTCTAAAAGCGCTCGGAGGGGCAAGTCGTTCGTAAATTTCAGAGACGTTGCCAGTTTTAGTCTCGAGTCCTACAGCCGACATATTCACATCCGTTTCCGCTTCTGGGTTCCTTGTGTGCAGCGCCGCGCTATCGGCTTTCCCTCAGACCCGTACCTATATTATACTCCTCCCTTCCCTTTTTTTTTTTTTGCAGTAAACATGCCACCGATAATTATTAAACGCCAATGCTAATTATTGTGCGCGTGATGGAAAAGAAAGGTGACACGATCCGTTCGTATAGCTATTATATACCTATATATCATGTAGCGCGCACTGCACGTTTGACCGTAATAGATGGTAGTTTGGTAGCAAGAAGTAGCGCTGTGTTGCGTTGGGTTCAGGTGGCGACTATCCGATCAGTATTTCCTGTTGCAGGACCACCGCAACTCGCCAATGCAGTACTCGAAAACACGGCCGAGCTGCCGTGCGATATCCGACCGCCAACGCCCAACGACTCGTACGTTCTCGTCGTCTGGTACAAGGAAGACGTGAACCCCATTTTCAGGTGAGTTCAGAACAATTATTCTTGCATCCCTGTATACACGTATAGTATACCTACTATATAATATCGTCTTACATCGAAGCACGCGCTCGCCGCCGGAGCGATAGCTGGCGCGGAAAAAAAAGGACATACCGGTATGGGCCGCTTTATAAATAACGCGGCGAAACATTATTCATACGTCGCGGGAAGTCGAGTGGGTATATTCAGCCCCGTCATAGCCACTTAAAATACTCGTGAAATATTGCCCGAGCCGAGCCAGGACAGCGGCAGCACCACCACCAGCCTCGGCCGGGCTTAATATCAATCTCGAAGCCGAGTACCTATATCAAGGAATCTCTGCTGACCTCCAGGCGTCCGGCGCGCGATACAGTTGCGCGCCGTTGAATTAATGATCATCAGGGTCGAATAAGAGAGCGTAAAGAAGGCACAGCGTTAGAAGGTTAGAACAGCACTCGAAATAGCGATAAGTGTCGATCGCGACGACTCGATGAAGAGGACCGACGCGTACAAACGGTTATTGCTGCGTATAGAGAGACGTAGTAGGTGGGACGGCGACACGTCGCTCGTAGGAGAAAGAGTGGCTGATATCTGATGGAAAGCCGCCGGCGGCGGGAGCGCGCTAAAAACTACCTCGTCGACGTGACTATCGGCCGTTGAACGAGCCGATAAGGCTGCTTTTCTTCTTCCTCGCGTATACGTTATACGTGTATACACATCCACGCAGAGTGCCAGGATCGCTCGCGCGGGGAACTACTATCTCTTTCCTGCCTCTCTTTCTTCGTCGGCAAAGCGGCATCAGATCGATTGGCCCGGAGGGCCCGGGTAATAAGAGGCGCGTGTCAACAGGTAATAACGCCAGGCGTTTCTCATGGACGCTGTTGCTGCTGTTGGCCCGTCAACGCGCGGGACACACGTAAAGCGGCCTGTTTATTAGCGGCGCTGTAGCGAGACAAGCAGAGAGAGAGACAGAGAGAAAGAGAGCTCTTTTAAAGCCTGTACTACAGCTCACAAAGAGACTGCTTGGAGGACACGACGAAAGTTTGTTTAAAAAATAACTCACAATTGAATCTTGAACTATGTTTATTTAAATCCAAATTAACCATCTGATACATTCGATTGAGATATCTTAATTTATGCTGATTCGCAGACATCTCTGACTAGGCAGTATATCATTCATTTGTATAGACTCGTTAAAAAAAAAAAATTCTGTTCTTCATGCGCGCTATATGGCAATATCGAATATCTAGCGACGGCCCAGCTGTTTATTGCTCGTGTAATAAGATGAATTTCAGTTTGACGCGCGCACGCTACCGAGACTTAGCTCGCGTTTTACGTTGTTTGCATGGCCATTGTTTCATAACGCGCGATGGCGTGTCAACCGCGAATCTCTTGTTTTCCCGAGCATTGAGAAAAAAAAAACGATTCAGAATTATTCGCTGCCGATGACCGGGCCGATTTGCGAAAAGCGCAGTTCAAATCCGCAATTTCATATTTAACGGCTACGTATCCGCCGCCGCCGCCGTCGCATGTTATTTCATTGATGAAATTTCCTGGCTCGGAAAATTCTCGCATTGCCATCCGCGTGACTGAACTTTCATTAAACGCTATCGAGAGAGTTTTTATACGAGAGCGCAACGAGGTCGTCGACGACGCGACGGGAGGCCGAGAGCAAACGGAAGCATTTTCCGTTTGCGCGAGCCCGACTTTATCCACTTGTGCACCCGGTAATTCGATGATTCGCGAAACAATTCACGGAGGGGGGGGGCGACTACGACGACGACGCTACGACGAGGAGAAAAAGGGAAGGGGAAGGAAGTTGCAACGTGTAGAACGCGCGAGGCAAAAATGTTTTGCGCGCGAGGTGAATTTTCGCGTGCCCGCCGGCTAAGGGAGGATCAGCGCGCGATTGTTATGCTAAACACGCGGTATATATAATTTTTGTCGGATAAACACGAGTGCGAGGGCGGCGTAATACTCGGGCCGCAGCGGAGGAGGAAGAGAGGCAGACAGGAAATTTGCGCAACGCCGCGCGGAGGATCAACAGACAGAGAGCGAGAGAGAGAGAGGAAGGGAAGAGCAACTGAGGAAAAAAAACGAAGCAGGAAGAGAAAGGGAGAGGGGGAAGAGCTTCCGCTTTCGGTCGGAGAATGTTGTTTTACCTACAAAGCACATAACCGTATCGTATGCACGCGCGTACGCTTTCCTACCGACCTGCATATATACACGAGCGGCGCATATAACCAGCCTCTTTGCCCCCGCTTCCTATATACAGTGACTGCATCCCCCCTCCCCCTTTCCGTGCTTGCAGCATGCATATTTATGCGGAGAGGGCGCGAGGCCGCGGGAAATCGCTTCTCTAATAAACAATAAAAACTCGGCCGGTCGTGTGTGCGTATGCCGCCTATACATCTCTCCTCTCCCTTCTCTTTCTCCTCGAATTCTCGCTCGCTCCATATTTACCCAACAGGTATTCGCAAGCAAAATAAACAGGATATTTCGTGCTGGAATAACTAGAGCGGCAGCAAACACGTGCCCAGCCTCTTCACGGATTAGTTTTGTCTATTTAGGGCGTTTACCGAAATCTCGTGTTTGCCGCGGCGCGGGCGGCGCAACTCGCGAACCTCCTGATTACTGCACTGTACTGTAGTCTCAACGATAGCTGCACTCGATACCGCAGTGTTATTAGCCGCGCGCTAGCTGTTTGCACCGAAGACCAAACTGAACGTAGAATCACACAATTGCCATGGTAATGCTGGATGCGCGCAAATCTTTGCGACCTAATTTATCGATATAGTGTTTTACGACGTGGTTATCGACGTTAATTACTCGTGAGTTTAATTTACGAGAGTTTAAGAATCGAAAAGACGTTGATTTTTAATCGAACCTTATTCATAATATTAACTAGCTTTATGATGATGATGATACCTACAATTTCCAGTATTTTCTATGCACTGATTGAATCCGTATGACTCATACTAATTAGTGCGATTGTAAAAAAGTTTGTTTCCCGTTAGTACAGCTGATTCAAATTCGTTCTCCTTGATTATTAATTTATTGCAAAATATTTTTCAACGTCCTATAACTCGCTACGTTCTGCTCCGCCGGCTTCGCCGCGCGATACCCTGCTACCCTGCCTGAGCGTATAATGAATTAGAGGAAAACTACCCATACTCGAGTCCACAGAGACTCGCGTGCAACAGCTCCCGGCTCTGCGAAAATATAAGCGGTGCTCGCACGCACTTTGCTCCGTGTCAAAAGCACATAAACAAATTAGCGCGCGAGCACACAGAGTCACACAAAGTGAAAGCAGCGAAAGAAGGCCAACGACGCGTTATCGGGCAAACGGTCGAGCGGCACTCGACTGTATGTATATATACGTGTGCGCGCAGCTTTCTCCGCTCTTCGGTGGTCCCGCGTGATGCAAACTAGCCGCGGGCGCGTCCTCGAATCCTATAGCTGATTTCATCAGCGAGCTCGTCGCCGGCCTCGTTTTTTTTTTTTTTTTTGCCCGCTCTCGTAATAGCACACAGGCGGTAATTGGCTCTTAATTCAGATGATAGCGTTTGAAAAAATAGCTTAAAGCGCGCAGGCTATTGATTTTTGTCGAAATGGCACAGGTTTCAGTGCCTGATACGCGTAGATTTGTACAGGCGGAATTTCGCGAGCGTCGTTTCATTCGCAAACACGAATTTATATTTACTCGAGCACACGGCTAGAGTAAATATAAAACACGGGAGCAGGGCAATAAAAATAATCAATAACCGACGGGGCTTTACGATATACAGCGGAAACGGCCAATGAGAAAGCCGCCGCACGTATCGAATGTAACAAATTAAAAGCAAATATGCTATACGGTCGGACAGCGCCGGGAAATAAAAAGGGCTGCACGTTTAACGACTTTTGTGCGTCTCTCTGGCCGCAGCTTCTCTCTATTTTCCCAAAGCGCTGAATGCAAAATGAAAATTCATACGCGCAGAGGCAGAGCAGCCGATTCATTGTTCAAAAAGTGTTTTGAATAATGTTGCCCCCCTCGCATGGTAGCGCCGCCGAGCAAATGGAGTTATTAAATCGGGCGCTGCGCTCACGCTCGAACGTATAAATATCCGGCATCGAAATCGCCGAGCGCGCATACTTTATTATTCTTTTCAGACCGGCGAAAATAATTGCCGCGGCTGCTGCTTAGCCGTGTGGCGGGAGAAATGCTCGTAGCTCGATAAATTAACACGGCGATAGACGAACGGTAGCGCGATCGTCTGTCGCGCATTATACGGAGGCACGGCTGCGATCAATTGACGAAACGAAGCGCTATTCATGCGGGGTCGACGATAGAGCGCGAGCTAATTACGTGAGCTGAGGGAACCAACCGCTTATTACTCGGCTTAGTGCTAATTGATGAGCCGCTATCGCTCATTTCGGAAAAGGGGCCGGAAAATGGTGAGTTTTCAAAATGTACAAACACGGCTCCCTTATTTCGCATGCCTAGCTCGTCAAAAGATCCGGATTAATGAGGCCAGTTCGCGCAAGAGCCACAGAAGTAGAGAGGTGGGTTCAGCGCCGAAATTTACACGTAGATTGCGTGCGTATAATATTTTCAAGATTTCGACACGGGCATGCGGAAATTTTTCAAGAGCCGCGAGAGGTAGCAGTTGCCGCGCGGAACAAGATAAATGCGAAGCGCGCGCGCTCTTTTTTCCCTCTTGGCTTTCTCTTCGCGCACACTTTAATAAATCGCTCGTACGCGCATCGCCTTGCCGGCAGAATCTGGAAATTCATGGGAAAATCTGCATATTGAGTGTACACGCGGATGTGCGAGAGGTGCGCCCGTGACTCTACTTTTCACGCACGCCGCGAGGGCCAGTTTCTTTTTAGGCCGTAACTCGCTACTCGCTTTAAATATGAACGCCTATATAGCTTTACGTGTATTTCAAAAGCTTGTTCAATGAGAGAAAAATTACTCGAACGAATCTCTTCAAGGGGCCGTTTACGATGAAAGCCCTTATACTCTGCCAAAGATAGTTTGACGAGTCATCGAGGAGTCGTTAGACGCGTTAACCCTCGATGAATGCGAGAGTTCCCCATCCATTTTATGGACCATAAATTTTGTCCGAGAGATGCATCGGTAAGGCTTCGCACGTAATTTAATCTCAGCTCGGTGTAAATGGCCGACCAAACTCGGTCATTTCTACTGGACGACGCGAGTCACGCCTCCAAAATTCATAAAGACGTAATTCACTTTTTCTCGCTGGAAATTTCACAAGTTTATCGCGCGCGGGCTGTGAGTAGAGCCATATCCTGCCGCGCCGAAAATAAAGAAGTCCGCGGAGTGACAGCTCGAATCAGCGGCGAGGAGCTAGAAACGCTGCGCTCCCTTAATTTCCACGGACGTTTTATCAAGGCGGCTGGCACACACGAGATAGCGTTTCCCCCCCTCGGCTCCCAAGATGTCACGGGACATTAAATGACGCGGAAACACGAGGTGTACACGCTGCCGCGACCGGGAAAGCGGGCAAGAAAAGAGAGCGGAGCGGGAGACGGAGAAGGCGCCCAGGTAGCTCATAATGAAAGCGATGTATCTTCATTTGGCCGGTTGTTTCGCGCCCCGGCAACGACCAGAAGCCAGGGGAGCTGAGAGGAGGGGGGAGTACCGCTGCACACACAAACACACACACAGACACCGACACATATAATGGAGAAGATAGCGCACGCCGGCGAACGAACCAGAGCAGAAAGAGAGAGAGAGAGAGAGAGAGAGAGAGAGCCAGAGTACATTATACCTGGTTAAGGCCGAGGCCTCGTTTCCACGGGACACAATGCCACGCGTTCGTTGTTCGCCCGCGCGGCCCCGACTATCTCGCTGTTCCGGGCGTTCGCTAGCTGCTCTTTTCACTCGTCGTTTTACGACTTGCCTCGTGCTCCCAGTTATTAGGTATGATTTTCTGCTCCGATGAATTCTCATAGCGCGAGGATATTTACTTCTTTCGGGCGGAGCAAGGGAAACGCATTTTCATTCGGCCACGCGACATAGATATTTAGAACTTTTTTTTCGCGGCCGCCCTCGGCCACGCGTCTCACTATCAACACTCTAATCCAATCCGCTCGCAAAATCCGTAGTCTATCTCCGTTTCGCTTATCATTCTCTTACAGCCTTCTGTCTCTCTCATATATCCACCGCGACGAGCGTCGCCGTTTTCAACGTCGCCTACTGGCGCATAGTGTATATATACACGGGGGCATGAAAACCGTCTCGCGACAGCCAACTATATATACTGCGCAGCCCGCGGTGGCGGAATTGGATTTGGCTGGCGCGAAGCAAGCGTCGAGCTCCGCGCAGCCGATGGAAATTACGACGGTTCGTCTTACCGACGCGAAGAATTATCGTTTCTTCGCAGATGCAGGCGTGCGCTCGTAAAGTGGAGAGCCGTGCGCGTTAACCGAGCGCCGAATGAGCGCTGTTTAGCCGAGCAACCAATTGAATCCGCGCTAATTGATGTCGAGCTCACTCGCGCGACTCCTATTGTTCGACGGTGTTGGCTCATTAAACGCCGCTGATTAATGGCCACGGAGTAGAATTCTCCGACGTGCATATATATACACGCTGCACACCACGATTACTTCTGACGCCAGAGCGCTGCGCTGACTGCTTTTCCGAGTCGCGGGTATTAAGAAAATTGTTTCGTATCGAGTTTCCGAAAATTCACTTTCCCAGCTCTTTTGCCCATCTCGTTCGCTCGCGCTGTATGCCGAAAACTCGTGGAAAAACTAAACAAGTTCGAACGTACTCTTTGCCGGGCTCATCGACGAGTTTTTGAAAGTCCGCGGAAAAACGAGTCCTATAAGTATACGTGTGCAACTTCGAAAAAACAATTTCGACTACCCGCCTGTGAAATGCTCGCGCTCTCGACGCCGCAGGCCGAATTTAATCACATTGACTATTCAACACATGCAGTCGCAGCGAGATAGCCAAGCGTAATGACGCAGTAAAGGAAGAGACGAAATCGCGGCAAAAACATACTATTTTTATTCGTTATCGCCCACGCGCGGGACCTCTGCGCAATTGGGAAATTGTATTTCGAGGCAGTTTGTAATTTGCATCCCGACAAGTGGTCCTCATATAAAATGCGCGGCCTTCATTCGGTTTGTCGTTGCTCCACTGCGCGAACCAAATTTAGCGCTAAATATAGACTTACCGCCAATAGATGCTTATTGCTATTATAGAAAAGCGAAGCTTGCACGAAGCTGTTAATTAATAATGCACGTATATGCTGCATGACGCCGAACCTAGGATAATGCGATATTCGCAGGGTTTCTCGTTTAAAATGTGCGGGCCGGTTAATTAAAAATTGTCCGATGATCAATCGATCATAGCTCCGAAAATACCCTGGCTATACTTTTAATATTAAAAGATCCCCATCAGAGCTGCATAATTAAATATTCCATTAGACCACTAACTTTTAATCGATGAAGAGGTTCCTTACAATGCAGACTATGGGGTTGGATAAGGGCTTTACCACTACATTGAATTGTATTAGTGCTGTCTAACGACAACTAAAAACCTGAGTAATCTTTACTTCAAAAGTGTTATTGCGGTCGATACAGTAGCTCATCTGCGAGACGGGCCAACGCAGCCGGCACGTGCACAAACGGCGGCGGACAGAGAGATATCCGGAGCTGGCAGCAAATTGCATTTCGCTCTGCTCTCCACTTCTCTCGTGCATTCAGTCGTGCAGCCGATCTATAGAAATAGTCGGCGCATGGAGGGCAATTGCGTAATGGCCGAGCGAACGAAGGAACCTCTCCGTATACGAATTTCCAGTTAATTACGGGATTCGTTGAGCGGACCCGTGTCCTTGGATTCACAGCCACCATTTGTCCAGCTGCTGCATTGCCTCTTTCGGCTTCTATCGATTCCGGCTTCGATCGTGATTAAAGGCCCGCCGTAGCGAAGCGCGATTCATTCGGTCGAGCTTCATCACCGTCATTTTCTCGACCGCGTCGTCTGTAGCGTCTGCTGATGCAGTACCCGTCGCTCAAAATGGTCTCGCTGCAGATTACCGTCAACGTATTGACGAGCTGCATCGGAGAATCTCGAAATTATTCTCGCGGATAAGGGAACGGCGTCAAATTATGCCAGGACAATATTTTACGACGTCAGCCAAATTGCCCGGTAATTTCCATGAAAGAAAAATTGAATAACTCTCGCTTGTGAAATTTTGCGCGGCGTTGGACAGCGAGTACACACAGCACGATGTTTCGTGGAACTCGACGGTGGAGCTGCTTGTAGGTAGCAGCGGCTCTTTCATTAAAGCGACAAACGACTTTGCGTCCGCGAAACGATAGCGCGAACGCGTAGGTAAGTGCAGGCTTCTTCGCGAAGCGAGACGAAACTACGCCTCGATATTGCCCTTTTACAGTGACTGTATACACGCAGGCTAAGGCACATTTTATCATCAGGCAGCGTGGGTAGAAGCCAGTCGTTTCTCAAGGTGATAAGCATTTACGGCTACTGCGCCCGCGTTAACGACTCGCGGTAATTATTGTTTCGACTACCGCCGCTGGCTAAGCTTTACCTGCGCGCGCGGCGCGACTGTATATACACGTCGGTGGTGATGGAGATAGCGTCGCGCTCAAGGCAGAAGAGCAAGGATGCTCGAAAAGCCCTAGGACGTCATAATCACGGCGGCCACTCGTGCGAACTATTTGTACGCGGCAAAGTCCGCCGCACCAGTTCTCTTTAATGGAGCCGACGAGGCAGCTGACCCTCTCGCGGACGTGTGCGTGATGGTTGCGAGTTGCGGTTACGGGCGAAACGAAAGGAAAAAGTGGAGCAGCGTCGGATGGAAGAAAGTCGGTGAGCAGCCGTGGCGGGATGCGGCTGAATCACGCCGGAATCATCAATGCGGAACATATGTGCGGTTTGCGTATAAAGAGAGCCGACTTTACGAGGGCCATTGATTCTCGTGAGTAGTATCATCCGTGTTCGGTCAGGCCGCGATTTGCTGATAAGTCAATGCAATGAACCGTGCAGACGTCCGTCGCCTCGTCGGCGCTATCTGGTAATCGGCGACGACTCTTTTCAGCGACGATAATATTTCGCGCGGGGGCGCAGGCTTGCTCGTGCGCGGCCGTAAATAAAGGCATAATGTCTGCGCGTATGAGTTAAGGCGACGTTTATCGGTTTTCGGTTAAGGCCATTCATTACGGAAAGCGCGCCTGGCGCTCCCTTTGCTCCCTTTGCTCTCCGCAATCAAAAACTGGCGCGCGCGCGATAAATTTCGCGATTATTAAGTGCGCCCGCGAGAAAACGAAAGAGCTAGCACAGACTCCCGCGTGCGTTAATTGCAATGCGAGCTCATGCACACGTGCACAAGCAGATGTGAACGCCGAGACTGAATTCTTAATAGCCGGTGAGGCGATCGATCCGAGGGTGGCAAGCGCCCTCTGCTCATCTCCCCCCCCCCCCTTCCTTCTCTCTCTCCGTCGTCAACAACGCGAGCCCGCCGGCGATTAATTAAGTCCTCTCGCGCGTAATTAAAAGTTTCGCCCGCGCACAGCTCGCCAATAAAGCGCCGACGAGAAAATTCATAATGCAAAAATGAGCTCGGGACTGCTGCTGCCGCTGATAAAAGCCGCCTATGCGTCATATACGGTGCGCAGCGGATACGAGCGGGATGAGAGCCGACGACGAGCGACGACAGCTAATGAAACCTGCTGCGAGAAAAGATCGTTATCTCGCGACGGCGGGCGTCGAGGGGTTGAAATCTCGGTATAGCGTACAAACGGCAACTGCATCATGTGACTTTGGACGAGAAACTTGCCAGCGCGCGTCTAGCCCAGCTGGCGGACAATTAAGGCGCGCATGTATAGTGCTACCAGCCGTCGCGCGTGCGGCAAAAAGCGACGGAAAAACAACCGGCGCGTTACTGCAGCTGCGAAAGGAGCCACAGTCGCTTCTTATATATAGACTCTAAAAGTGGATAATGTATAGTACCAGAGGCGCAGAGTACGACCGATCGAGCGCTTCCTCTTATTATCTTACAGAAGCCGCACGGAAGAAGCAGGTGCGCGCGTCTAAGTGCACTGCCACAGCGCTCGCGTGCACCGTGCGATAATGAAAGGAGCGCGAAGAGAGGCTATAGTTGCGCGCTGCACTTACGCGTCACGACGCGGTACTCAGCGTGTGCATTACCACGGGCCGGCTTCGTCGCGATGCCCGCGTCCTGTATTATGCAAGCTGATAGATGCCTGCAGGCGAGCGTCTTATCTACTTCGGGAATGAGGTAGCACGAGGTAGACGCGCACGAGTTTTGCGAGTCTGGGATGTCGGTCATAACGCACTGAGCGACAAGCTTACAAGTACGTAAAATTTTGCAAGTGAACGAGTGAAGCACGTTGGACATGAGTTTCAAACGGCGTACAATGCGCCTGACAAGAAGCTTACAAACTATTACAGCGATCGTTAATATTCAGTCGTCGCGGTCCTTATCCGCCACCGCGAGACAAGAAAATGCATAATTTCGACGGGCCGCTGTATCCGTACTCCCTGCCAAATGAGCTTTTCTCCCTCTTGCCCGCACCGCGAACGACTCTCCCTCCGGCAGCCACCGCTAGAAGTTTCTTCGACCTCGCGTCGTCGAGTCTGCGAGCAGGCGACGAATTAATTACGCGCAGACATGCTCGAACCGAAAATTTTTTCCCCGCGCCAGTGCGAAACCCGCCGGCGGACTCGAATCCGATCTACATGCATCCCCGACCGAGGCTTGCATTCTCCCGCATCAGGTGTGCAGATGAGGCGAGGCACAGCGCGCGCGCACACACGAGTCGGGACGGCAGCCGCAGCTCGCCTCGTGCGCGCGACCGACTATATAACGTACCGCGAGAGAGCGTTTAATGAATATGCAAATCGTCGCCGCAACTCGCCGCTGCAGAGACGCGCAAGACGAGAGGCCAGAGCTGTCTTGTGCACACACCCAGGCAGGAAGCGGGCTACCGCCGGAGAGACCACTTCGCACCGCGCCCTGGCTTTGGCACTTCGGGTCGCGTGCGAAGCTAGGGATCCGAGGAGCTCGCTTTTCTCGAGAAGCAGCAGCAGCGCGTACTACCTACGTATAGAGCGAACTCCTTTCTCCTCGCGAGTTCTCCGGAATGTATATAAAAGTAGCGAGAGCGCCGCGATGAAATTCTTGGCACAGGGACAGACGCGGAAATTGCCAGCCCTCCTCTCTAGCGGCTCGCGAGCAAGAGTATAGCAGGGAATTTCTGTCTCGACGCTCTCTCTCTCTCTCTGCTGTCGTTGACGCGCTTTCCCGGCTACTGCTACTGCGCTGCGTCTCCAGGCGTCGATTTCGCGAAATCGATAGCCAAGGCCAGGCTCTCTCTTTCTCTCGCTCTCTCGAAGCTATACTGCGCTTAAGCTTATATACGAGAGATCAGAAAGGGAGGTGGAAGCCGCTGCCAAGAAACGTGCCAGAGGTTAATTGAAAATCGCGGAAGATTACGAGGACGATCTCCAAGTCGAGCGTTCACGCTCGAGAGAGTGGAGTACACAGGGTAGTAGGGAGTGAGTCGCTATATTAGAATCCACCGGAGAACGCGGACGAAGCTTGCTGATCCCGGATGGTATACGTTCTCCCGGAAAATTTCACTTATCGCCGATTCGCTTTATAAATAGCGCTGAGGGTTGGAGCTCGGCGCGGGGCTTAATCTGAAAATTGGATTAGAACTGCAATTATAAGCCAAAGTTAGCTATCGAACTTTGCGCCGGCGCGACGCTCCTGATGTAGTTCTATGAACTTATCGAATTGAAACTTGATGCAATCGGAAAGAACCACTGCAGAATAATCGTGCACATGATATATTTATATACCACTGGCTTGCTATCTCGCTGATCGTTGAGAGCAGCTCGGGGTTTTGTTCGTGCTCGACGCTTCGTAGAGACTTAGCCCGATAGTTAATCTTGTCAGCTATAGCTGTATACAGGCCGCAAGCTGCAGCGCGGACTATCAATTCCGAGACGACGGCGACTAGATGGCTCCGCGGATGCTTTTTACACCGAGCTTTTTTCCGCGCGACCGCACTCGGTTCATAATTACACGAGCGTGTCGCCCGCGCGCGCGCGAGTGGAAGAGGTGAGATGCTAAACTATCGCATCGATCTGTTGCCGAGCGAGACTCACGAGGGAATCGTAACCGAGAATTGAATTTTCGATAATTAATTAACCGCCCTTCCGGGAAACGTCGAGTGGAAAATACCGCGTCGGGAAGCAGCAAATTTATGCGCAATATGCGCACGGCAACGTTCGATCGAAATTTATCCTTGTTTTACAAAACCAGGGGCATGTACGGTGGAGAAAAATTCTTACCGTTGCGTCGGCAGCGTTGGATATAAAGAATAGAGCCGCGCAGTTAGCAGAATAGATCACTTTGCCAGCGCGGATAATGTGACGCGATGTTTGGCAACGCGGAACCGTTGAAAAATGGGGCCTCGACACGACGCGACAGCGGACGCGTGTGGACGGCCGATCGAGGACAGCAGCGGTACATACAAGCGAGAAACATCGGGGATTTCTGCAAATTCGAATGCTGTTTGACGCGGCAGAGGGCCGCTCTGCGAGTGACTGAATTCCACGCGCGCCCGCCCTGTTGTAGACAATAACGCGGACACAATGCTCGACGCGGATGAATGTGTAGTGGGCGCAGTTCTCTGGCGGGCGTCGATCCCGATGATGAGCATTGGCGGCCAGAGAAAACTCGAGCGGATCTGCACACACATGCGCGCGCGCGTCCAAGCCTGTGTTTATCCGCCTACTAATGGTTATTCATGACTTTCAGCCTCTATAATACATGCGTGTCCACATTAATTAATTTACTCGAAATTATCGCCCGAAATTATAACAATATAACATTGGCTCCGATCCCTAAATGACCGTCTTGTGTTTTCACACCCTGTTTCAGCTACGACATCCGAGGAAAGCACGCGGGTCAGCCGTCGCAGTGGATGGCCGATTATCTGCACCAGCGGGCGTACTTTGTAACGGAGAAGCAGCCGGCGAATCTCAGAATCAACCGCGTGGAAAAGTCGGACGAGGGCGAGTATAGGTGCCGAGTCGATTTCATGAAGAATCCTACAAGGAATTCGCGCATTCACCTCAGCGTTATAAGTGAGTGTATATATATATATATATATATATATATATATATGTGTGTGTGTGTGTGTGTGTATATATATGCGATAATTGTCATTAAATGATTTTCCTCTGTGACAATGCTACTTTCCAACCTTTACCGCAGCAAACCGCTTTAATATGCTCTTTAAAGTAATTTGCGAAACTCTTTTACGCGCGGAGCTAATTAAAAATAAACTTCAAGTTAATACTCCTTTCACGGGTCTCGGCACAAAAATGATTCGCGTTTTGAAAGCCTCCCGCGCAAAGGAAATACTCGACGTTGTATCCTCGCGCTCGGAGCGATTGCGGCCTATAAGCGTTTAGCGATGCGGCGCCCGCACAAGAGCTCTCGCAAAAGTGAATGAAAAAGAAGCGTGGAACTGCATATAGGTATACGAGCGCTTCGTTCATGCACATAAATCTATATGCACACAGTGAACACACGTAGAACACATCATAAGGACCTCGGGATTTTCCCGCGGTCTCTTTTTCCATGCAGCGGCCACTCCGGCGGATATATATGGAGTTCGAAGCCCCGTTCCCATCAGTGCTTTCGCTTCCGAGCTTGTAATCTATCTGCCCGGCTCTCTTATTCCGCCTTTGAGGTGCGTGTTGGCCCGTGTTCCGAAGCTCGCGCGGCCTCAAAGGAACAGGAAGGAACGTGTAGGTGTACGTATATAGAGCACGTATACATAAAGCAGTTCAGCGAGCGACTTGGCGCTTGTAAGCCCCGACTCGGATAACTTCCTTCTCGCCTCGTTTAGCCCGCCGCGCCAGCCCTTCTTAGCAGCAAGTTCTGCGTATGAGTAGCGCAAGCGAGCGCGCGCGCGTCTGTGTGTGTACGTGTATGTGTAGCTATGCGCTGCTCGTGCGAAATTGGCGTCATTAGGGGCCCCGGCATGAGTGCTATCGCCGCAGAGAGCGCTGCTGCGCATTTGAGAGACCGATTGCATGCAGAGGCCGCGAAGAAACCGAAGTAGACGTTGATTGGCCGGCCCGTAAATCAATGTCTCTCTTTTTCCCCGGCAGCTGGCAGCCGGCGGACGGAATAAAACGTTGGCGAAAAAGCGGAAAAAATTGAGCGAATTCCTTTTTGCGGCCGCCCGGCCTGCACGCCGTACAGTTTTCGTCGCGCGGGAGGTGTCGTTCTCTGAAGATTAACGCCCCTCCACCACTATTTCTTTCGACGCATCTGCGCAGTAGGGCGTTATTGGAATTTCCTGAGTTATGAGTTATGAGCGAATTTCCACTCGACCGACACGGCCAATTGCGAGGCCGATCGCTTGCAAGCTGCCCGAAGCACAATTAGACGAGGATTTTACTAATATTCTTTCTCTCTTCCAGTTCCACCCGGCAAGCCGAACATCATCGACGAGCAGGGAAAACCCGTGGATTCAGAGGCTGGACCTTACGTGGAGGGCGGCGACATGAGACTCACCTGTCTCGTGACTGGAGGTAAGACTGTGAGCTTTTTATTTGGCAGCTAGCTCGGAAGCCCGAAAGGCTCGTTGTCTATCGCGCGCTATTGTTCTGCGTGCTGTGCATACCGTCTTCAGCAGCGTAATAACGAATTTTGTTTCACCCCCGAGTTACTAGCTCGAAATTAACCCCCTAAAGCCGGTATGTTAAAATAGCCGTAATACCTGAAGTAGGAATTTCCCGACTACGGGCCATATTATATTATAGCAGGATTCATAACTCGCGAATTCCACGAGTCGTTTTATCGCGTGAAAAGCGGCGCTCATTTTTTTCCTCCGAACCAAACATATTGGCACGTAGAAATATGAATTCTAGAGACTGGTATTCTGGAAAAATTGAGCCGGTTATTGATCAGCTGCGACGAAAAAAAAAGAGCTGAAAGAAAAACAAACTATATAGCCCAATATCGTAGGCCGGCAGAGCTGGCGTTGCAGCATGTAAAAATAATGAAGCCATCGTTGTGTTTGTCCAGAGTCTCTCCATCTCTCTCACATCCCCTGTCCCTATCCCTCTGGCCGCTCGTTCTTTTTATTCCGCCGGCGTACAGTCCGGGTCTCCCTCGGGAATTGTTCGCACGCAAAGCCCATTATGAATTATGAATTAACGCATCTACTACACGCTCGGAGTGTGTCATGGTTGGCCCACCGCTGCGAACAACTCGTGCCAACTCGACGTTCGCACGTAAAGTCGAATATACATAGCAGTAACCTGCAGCGATATTTATATACACTGCAGAGAAGGTCAGAGGATCCGTGCGTATTATATGGCAAAGCACACGAGTGGCATATATTCTTGTTACGAATCTCGCTCATCCCCTTGCATCTGTTGCTCAGTGAAATTTATTTCCGGGCAGTACAGTAACGATACCGCAGCGTGTTTCCGACCAAGATTTTCTACGACGTTAACGAATCATTAGCCCGCGACGCGGCGGGGAGAAGAAAAGGCGTTATGGACACGTAATAAAACATTCGACAATGCGCGCCACCGCTCCCCGTCGCCCCTTGTATGCTTTAATACCCGCACATAAAGACTCGTATAAAGGTAGTAAAGAGCCAGCTAATTACCGAAAATATAGCGAGGTCAAGCACGTGACTACATCAAATTAATTGTACGCCGTATCAGCCCCCACGAAGCAACGATTACTCGGAGAGCCGCGAGGCCAGCGGCAATTCCGAAAAACGTGATCTCTACTTTGACCCAATTACACGCCGGTTTTGATCACGTGCGTACGAGAATATAACGGAATTAAACGAATGCTTTCAGGACGACCGGAGCCAGCAGTACGATGGTGGCGAGATCGGGAGCTCCTCGACGCCAAGGACAGCCCGGGCGACTTCCAGTCGACCAGGCGAAGCACCTTGGTACTGAAGAATCTCAGCAGGGCACACCTGCACGCGAAATTCACCTGCCAGGCGTCCAACAACAACATCAGCGTTCCCGTCTCCACGTCCGTTGCCATCGAGATGCACCGTGAGTACACATTATACATATATCCCCCCCGCCATCCTCTCTATGTTATGTTTACAGTAGAATCCTGTCAGAAAATTCATGCATATGTGCGAGTGTATCGTGAATGGGCTTTTTTCGTTTTAATAATCCGGAAAAATAGCTCCGCGAGCGAACTGCACCGAGCGAAAAAAATTGTTTATACACCAGAGGACACTATACTGTGAAAAATAAACAAACCGAAGCTTTCATCTGGCCAAATAAATAGCAGCCCATAGTCAATATCGCGCGAGGGAAGAGGACGCCGGAAAGAGCGGGCATAAATTAGGTCGGAAAATTCTTATCAACGAAATTTTAATAACAAGCAGCCACAACGGCACATCGCGAGTCTGATCTTACGGAATAAAGTAGTGGGATTATTCAGCTCTCGGAGAAAGGAATACCGAGCCGCGGGGCGTGGATAAGCGTATTAACGTCCCGATAAAGATCGTTGCAATAAATCGCAGGTCAAAGACTCCGGCAACGTCCGAACGACGCAAATACCGTGGAAATTCACAGACTCGTTGAATTGAATCACCAGCTTTGATGCGCGTATATCGAATTAACAGCTAGAATACGATAACAAAGGCTAATTGATGAAAGGAATAAGTAGGCAAACAGCTCGCGCATATCTTTCTGGTGAATATACCTAAGACTATAATATAATAATTGTCTTTGACATGAAAAAATCTGTGCGTTGTCCTGGATGCAAGATCATTCTTCGAATTACAACACGCTAAAACCTACGTATCCTTATACTGTTGCTTCTCGCACAAGCACACCGAAAACCCATCATGGAGAGAGTGCTCGGAAAGGCTACTAATACTTTTTGAGAAAAAAAAAGTATCTAAAATATGCCAGTATTCAATCTAAAGCGAGCTACTCTCTCTATTTGCCATAATCCAGCCGTATGATTGATCAAATATTTCTCCGCACACACTAAAGGTCTACGCGGCAGCATTGTTTGCCTCGGTGTACAGTTGAGGTCGCGCGTGCCTCTCGGAGATAGCCATCTCTCGCGCGCTCGCAAGCTAGCGGAAAGCCCCTCGGCAGTTTTTTCCACTTTAATATTTATCTGCTCAAACAGAAAGAGAAAGAGAGGGGGGGGGGGGGCACGCAATAAATCCCCCTATCATTTCGACATATATAAGCCTTTTTTATCGAGTCGCCTGCATGCATAATCAAAATGATACTTTTTCAGACTACACAGCAGCCGGTCACCGCGACAAGCATTAAATCGATTGTTTCACTCTACTTACTGCTCGGAGAATGAAAGATTTTACTTTGGAAAAATGAAAACTCCGCAGAGGTTTCGTTTACCGAAGCGCTGCACAAACGACAAAGCGATACCAAGAATATATCTATATAGTATATGAATAAGTTGCGGACCAAAAGAAACCTTCCGATACGTTTCGAGGGAGAGATTTTTTTCAATCGCAATTGCGCGATGCCGCGTACGCAAAAATAAAAACGAGAAACAAAGCGTATTTACCAGCAAGATATGCAAAATCAGCGAGCGAGTGCTCCCCGGTGGTCCACAACCGTTCTCGTTCTTATCTACGTTTGCACTCGACCTAACTGTATACACAGCAATAACCGAGCTTATACGAGTTTGTGTTTACACGTTTATACATTCTCTACACCTACACATGCCTGGATATACAGGACATAAATGCATGGCACTGCTATATGTCGCACATGGAGTTATAGTATTCGTTAAACGCGAGTACATTTGAGCGGTTAATATTATTTTTAGCGAACGCTCATTTCGCAACGCTGTTTGTCCTCGTGTATACACTGAAATTCTCGGTTTTCTAGCATAGTTTACCGTCTCGCGTCTCCTTTTTCCGAAATACCGTGCCAATCGGTTAACAGCCACTCGATAATCGATTTTCAAGCGGCGCCGCTGCCCTCAAGCTCTCTATCGTGATTTAGCGACAAGTCTTAATAACCGCGCGACCTAAAGCTAACCCTAATAACCGGACTGAAATATCGATGAGGTTATGTCTTAACTATCTCCAAGCACGAAACTTTGACTTCCCCTACAGTGTAGTTACATATATAGAAAGAGCACACACACACACACACACATTAAACACTGCAGGCTTATCCAAAGTCCGCTAGCCGAAAATTTACAATCGTCCTACTCCCTTCTAAATTTTGGGAAGTGGAAATTTATTCTCTCGTATAATATCGTCGCTTCAGTCTAGACACGAAATAAAAAAAACTTATTCCGAGTGACTACCTGTTTTGAGTGACTTTTTAATTTTACTCAAAAACAGTCAATAATCATGTAAAATTTTATGAGACTAATGTAAAGTAGACTGTGAAGTGTTCGAATACTCTAATTCTATTCTAATCACGGACTTGTCAAAGAATCAAGTAGAATTTTAATTTCATCAAATCTGCCCCCTGCTGATCAAGTTTTTGCTTTTCTTGCTGTCTCGATCTGCAGCTTTGTTCTCTCTCTCTCTTTTTTTTTCTTTCGCTTTCAAAAGCATTCACTTTTTAATGAGCAAGTTGGCAATTGATAAAGGGTGCCAATTTTTCGAGCAGTTTTCATCCCTATTTAGTGCAAAGTCTGGCTGGTGAATCAGATCACCAAATCTCCAAGCCATGGAAATCGACGGCGAATAAACACGGAGCAGAGAGAAAGCAAACGAGCTTACATTGCTGGCCCGGAACGTAATCGATGCTCCGCTCTTTTGGTATGAACCACCGACTAAACTCGCCTTCCGTATATACGTTCACCCTCCCCCTCCCTCTTTGCTCGACCTTTGGGTGTATATAGAAGAGAATAAGCGAGCGCTAAAAAGCGCGCCCCCGTGTGATATAGGAAACAAGGAGGGGAGAGGGGGAGGGAGAGAATACAGCGAGGAGAAAAGCGAAAATTCCCGGTTTAAAGTGAGAGAGGAGTCTTATTTTGCACTCAAGGAAAGCGATCTCTGCTGTTCGCAGTGCACTTTTTCTTTTTTTTTCTCGAAAAAACGTTTTTCCATCAAGTCTTTCTAGAATCGATAGCTCGCGGCATTCGACTAACTCGCGTAGCTGCGCAGCGGGAGGATTTCCGTCCTGGGACATAAAAAATTCAACAAAGTCTCGAAACAATGAACGTTTTGCCATGAATGGAAAATTTTACTTAATCTGCGCAATTACGAGAAGACATTATAAGCTAATATTATGTTGAACAAATAAAATCTAAGGTAAAGCAGGAAGAAATGCCAGTTATGATTAGTTGCTTGCTTTGACACTAGATTACGGCTTCTTATACTGTCATTTCCGCAACAATTTTCTAAACGGTGTTAAAAATAGTACACGAATCGATCTCAATTTTTCCGTGACATTAATTCCCACTGTTTCATCGAGTGTTTTTTAATTTGTATTTATAATTGTGCTTAAAGCGTGAAGAAAATAACATTGAACTGATAATCGGACAATTTTTGTTTCATTATTTAAATTGTGCGGGCACATCAAATGAGTTGAGACGAAAACGATTAGAAAATGACGGTGCTAATAAGATGAAACTGCAATGTCATGAATTAACGTATTTATATCAATTCTTCGTGTCAAGTACTATATGAATGCCGATACTGCAGCTTTTTATTGTTTATCTCAGAAAGAATTTCCGCTCCTGCAGAGAAACTTTGGACTTATTTTTCCGCGCAATCGCAAACACGAACAAGACGACATTCAGGCCGAGCTTAGCGTAGAAGTGTTGTATACGTAAAGAGGACCGAGGTCAATGAGCGGAAAGCTCTGCGCTCAATCGCCAATGGAGGGTAGGGATTATAGGGCATTTTCATTTTCTTAATCCTCGCGGGAAACACAATGAAGAGCCGTCGCGTTGGTCCCTCGTAGCATCCGTGAAACGAAGAGTAAGAATGTAAGTGCCATCTTTGCGGAAGAGAAAAATAAGAGAAAACAAGCGGCGCAATAAATGCCGAATCGGGAGATTATTAGGCCTAGTTGGATAGTCCGAGGAAGACGGAGGTCGAGAATTCCAGGGATTGAATTGACCCCTCGAGGGAATGGAGAGAGAGAGAGAGAGAGAGAGAGAGAGAGAGAGAGAGAGAGAGAGAGAGAGAGAGAG
>CM053172.1:58051332-58087677 GCA_012977825.3 Pteromalus puparum | reverse complement strand
CCCCCGGGGGAGGGGAGAGAGAGAGAGAGAGAGAGAGAGAGAGAGAGAGAGAGAGAGAGAGAGAGAGAGAGAGAGGGAGAAAGGCAAGACACTCCCACTCCCTCTATAATGGAGCTTGACTAATTAGAGGTTCGCCGGTAATGGAGTCGGTTCAAGGAAATTAGGTAACGCGCGTATGGGCCTGCTCTACGTCAAGCGTACGCAAGCGTGCAAAAGGAAGTTGCTCTCGCCGCAGCGTATCCGCCGCCTTTGCAAGCTTTGCAGCGCCGTGTCAGGTGCGTTATTCCGAGCACAAAGAGATAGAGAGAGGCAAACAACTACTCAATCCCCTTGAACTTTCAATCGAATGACCGATTTTTCAATAGCCTGGATGTGCCGCGTGGAGTTATGTGCATCGGCATACTCAAATAACTCGGCATAACGAAGCTCTCGAGAATTACGAGGGCGAAAGGACTGCGCTGTACTCGATGGTTCGCCTTTGGCCACGATTTAACCTTTATTTTCCCAGATGTCGCGTCAAAATTGCAGCAGCAGCGGCGACAAACGAAAGAAAGCATCCAAGCGAAATTCTTTCCAATCTCTCTAGAGCTCGCTTGCCACAGCCGGTGCCAGCAGCGACCACGAGCGATTTCCCGCATGCCGCTGCCGTCGGGGCTAAAGTTTTAAGGGACGAGTCATTTTTGAAAAAAAAGTCATCATCGCGCCAAGCTAGCGTCGATCGGGCAGCGGAGAAAGACGCGTCAACGGGGGAAAAGCAATTTCATTTTTATATCGTTAGAGACGTTATTTTGGTTCTAGCACTGGTAATTCTGGCGAAACGAGTCGCTATTGGCCGAGACAGGCCGTATATAGTACCGGCGCGAGTACGAGGCTGCTTGCGGAAGCTACGTCACATTTGCCGGACAGCTTAAAAATTGCTTCGTGCCGACTAGGATGAGGAGGGGAGAGTATAATATCAATAAACAATCGAGAATAATGCGCCCGCAAACAAAAGATCCGGCTCGCGCTATTTTCCAGCGTTTAAATAGCGGAGAAAATCTCTTCTCTCTCGGACAATAAACAGAGTCTGCATTTGTCAGGCTACTGCAGCGCCGGGCGAACTTTAGCGGCCGGCTCTCGTTTCGCTCGTCGTTGTTTTTCCAACGGCGTCGAGCGAGAGCGCTTCAAGGGAGGAAGAGAGCCGAGCCGACGACGGAGGCGGCGAATACCCACGAAGACAAAAGAAGTCGCACCGCGCGCGAAATTGGAAAGTCTCGAGGGTGCTGCCTACAAAGAGGACTACAAGTATATGGCAGTGCAAAGAATGAGAAGAGAAGAGGAAGGAGGAAGCTGCAGTGCTACGGAAAGAAAGAAATGCTTTCACGGCTCCCCGCGGGCTATGCCGCTGGCCGCGCGAGAGAGGAACAGACGCGATTAGACGCGGCTCTGGATCTGCCGCTACTGTTGTTCTTATCATATGCTCGATTCCGCTTAATGTCGCATGGAATCACGTGAAAAAACGCAGTTATGCGACGCGTTGGACTCGAAGCCGTCGAAGAAACACCTGCAGGAGCCAGAAGGAGAAGAAGAAGACAACGACAACGAGGTCCTCGTTGGCCGGATTCTCGAGGCTGATTGTGCAGCGCGGAGGTCGTAGAAAAGGAGAGACAGTGAAGCTTTTGAAACGGCGCGCAGAGAGTCTGAAGAGCCCTCTCAGACGAGCCAGTATAGCAGCGAGTTGAGAGTCTCGGGTGACCCGCAGCAGGAAGAAGCAGGGAGGGTGCACGCATAGGAGCCCCGCACACGGCGAACGACAAGCCGCGTGTTCACCCGATATTTCGCGCATTCGTTTTTTTCCCCTTTCATTATTCTACTCTTTTCTCATTCTCCGCACTCGCGGGACTGTTGTTCTCGCTCTTTCGGTTTTCCGCCTCGTCCTTCGCGCGATTTTTCGCCCGCGCTTTTGTTTCGCCAAATCTCGCCCGATTGCTGCGCGGAATAAAGCAGCCGCTGGAATGCGTAAATCGCCGAAGACACGCTCGATCGACGTATTCGCTCGACATTCACGTGGAGAGGGAAAAGAACGTATAACGGCGTAAGCGGAAAGCGTGTGAAAGCGTCTCAAGTTTCTCAAGAGTCCGAAAAGTTTAATTTCGCGGGAGCTTTTCCTATGTCCGGGGGAGGTCCTTCTCCTGCAGAATGGAAAGATTTCCGCTATACTATACTCTCGTTCATTTGACGAGGAGCTCTACTCGCAGCGTCTTGTACAGCGTTTCCATCGCCTCTCGGCACGCCTTTTACTCCATCGACTTCCCATTTGCTCGAAAATGGACGCGTATACAGCACGGACAAGGCAACAACGGCAAGTTACTCCGCGCGAGTCCAGAAGCCATTCGTAAACAAATTTGCTCTGCCTCTGCCAGCTCCACGGGGCTTTCGCTTCCGGGCGCTGAATTACTATGGCGTTCTTTGATAATTGCAAGAGGAGAGTTTCGCAGGTATATACATTAGCACTCCGCAGGAAATCAAAATTTAAGGGGCCCGACATGGTAGTTTTATTATAACTAGATATACCGTGAAAATAAACAAAATTTTAAATTTACTAATTCTTCTTTTTTATTCTTGGTTTTTATTTTTTTATTAACCTTTGTTCATACATATTGGCAAAATTTAAAAAAACAGTTTAAAAATTATTAGCGCTACAGTGTATACATAGATGCGTAGGAATGCATGTGTTGAGGGTACGTATACCATTTGTCGGTAAGAGAGAGAACTGCATTGTTGACTTTATTCCGACTCGTTCTCCTCGTCGGTTCGAATAACAAATAGGACTAACACGGATATACACTCGTTTAGGTTCGATCGGTTGTCTAGGGCTCTTATAAATGTTCACTCGTTCGACTATATAATTGTACATTTATATATCTTATATCTATCATCGGGTAGTACCAGCACTTTACCAGTAGGTGGCGATCATATATATTTAGACTTGAACTCTTCTCGCAGGCGGCGAGATACCTTCCCGGTTAGTATATATAGAAGTTCCAAAATCTTAGTAGGTGTGTCCGATGCACACTCAGTTCTCTCAATGTTCTCAGTTAATGGATGGCAACTCGCTGTCTGCGGTAGTTGTAGTATATATAAGAAGCTGAATCGTTTGCGCAGAGCGTTAAAAACTTTCGAGATGACGCTGATTTTTCGATTATTGAGGCCCGCGGGGTACGGAATGCTAGCCAAGTAGGTCCAAAGTAAAACCCCTCCCAAAAAAAATTTGAGTAGGATTGGTCACCCGGGTGCTGCGACATTTAAAACGCATTAGGGCTGTATATAGTCTATGGGGGGAACTGAAGGGGATAAATTTGACTTTTCTCTCTGTTAAAAGCAAAAATATTTGTTTCAGTTCGACCGCTGAACGTATCGATACTGACGAGTGAAGAGGCGCCGCTCAGCGCGGGCCGCAAGTACGAGATCAACTGCATGACCTTCGGCTCGAGGCCGGCTGCCAACCTCACCTGGTACATGGAGGGTCAACGTCTCAGCAATTACACTCAGACGGTACGTATAAAAATCGTATATATATTGTTGCAATTGTAAAAAAGTGCGGAACTTACCTTTCGATTCGATGCGATCTTCGAGCTGCAGAAGGTACAAAGACTCTATACACCAAACCTGCGATAGAGAACAAGATCGTTAAACATATAGTTTCACGGGATTCCGCGTACCCCTTGCTTCTAATTATACTCTTACAAACTAAGTTTTCCGTAATTTCTTTAAACACGCCTATACACCTTTCACGGTTAAGTCCACTTTTTTGGATCGCTCCGTCAAAGGCGAATCTTGCTGCAGCGATAAGAAAAATTCGCTGGAGTATATAGATGAAGCCGGGAAAAAAGCGAAAGAAAGAGTGGCCACCCGAGATTCCAACTCTCTGCGTTAGACGTTTCAAAGTGAATTAACGCTAAGTAATGAGGAGCGAGACACAGACGGAGAAAGATGTTGCGGGCTCTTGTACTTTTCATTAATCGTAAGATTAAACCAGCAAGGGGAGTGAGCCGGAGAAGAAATAAAGAAAGAGAGCGCGCGAACGGACGTATAATAAAGTCGAGAGTGAGCGCCGAGACATTAGCCGATAAATCCGGAGGACATTCTTCAGAGCTGTTACCGAAAATTAAACTGCGCGCGGCCAAAGGAAAAAAGTCGCTGCGTGAATGATAATTATACACGTATAATATACAAATATAACGACGATGAGTGAGGACGACCGCGATGACATTAAAACTGCTGAAATTGATTATGATTTACGCGTGGCCCGCCCATGTCCATGTCCATTACTTTGTCGACCCCTTTCACCCGACGCGGCGGCGGCCACAAGGGCTCTAATTGATGAGCACGCGATTTCACCTTAAAGAGCAAACGACGAGTAAGTATCGGCTGGTTTTACGTGGAAACTGTAACTTTCGTCGGAGCGCGTATAAAAGTGATAATTATTATTCGTCCGACTTATTACACCGCAGCTGGCGCTGTCGGCATTTTATTCTACACTTTTTCTAATGAGATTCCCTTACAACTCGTCTTTTTATACAGCCATACGAAATAAAACCGATAAAAATTTTTCGCAAGGGATAGGCCGAGTGTATAGTCACGCGGCGCGAGATTTCAAAGAGCTGCTGAAAAACGCTTGCAAATCTGGTTTTCTCGTTCACTCTCGTCTCATTTTCGCGCCGCCGATCGCACTTCAGAATCACTGACATTAGCCGGGGGCCAGCAGAGAGCTACGGTATCGATATTTGCATCGGCGACCATTAGGGCGGCTCAGTCGCACGCCATATCGCAATTACCGGACGACGAGCCACTTTTCTAGCTCTCTTTCCGCCCTTCCTTGCTTCTGCACTTATCCGGATCGTTTTCGTTTGTTTGCGCAATTAGCTCGTATGCAGAATCGGTTGGCTATAGGCTGTCGCTTTGATCACCAAGGGTAAGACGTACCGGTGACAAGCGACGCCTCGGTTGCATAGCGAGAAAATCGATTCCGTAATGAGCCTCGTATACGATGCAGCGCAGGTAACGCGAAAACGCATTCGGGTGCCTACGTACACGCGAAGGTTGTGCGAGTGAGAGCGAGAAATGTATGTCGACGGGGCGACGTGTCGATTGCGGGAATGATCGACATTCGTCTGGCAGTGCATCACGCGGTGACCGCAGATGAAGCTGCCGAGCTGCGGATTCCTCTGTACTCTATCTACTGACGATCATAGCACCGAGAAGCTTTTGCCTGCGTTACGGGACCCCCCCCCCCGCACACACACACACACACGCGCGCGCGCGCGCGCGAGAAAGAGAGGGTGTGTGTACTGTGCTCGAGCGTACCAGTAATGATGTGCTTTGATATCGATCTGTCTCCATTGAGTGGGTGTCAGTAGCGCGTGCTTTTAGAGCCTCTCTGTATATAGTGTATACTGATATCTGCATGTCCTTGCGTACACATCATTGGCGAATCCAGATAAGGACTCAAGAAAGATAGCGATCTGTGTTCCATTCAGTTCGCGATATCACTCGGATTAAGCGCCGTTATCGCGCCGAGTACAATGCAGTATTCACTGTGTCCGTGCTAACTCACATTCTTGAGACCTTTTCCTTTTAACTCGATTCTCTTCACACTCGATATGGGACAAAGGTATGCTTTTTCACATCGACTCTGCGCTATTTCCGAACGTCTCTTTCACACGCAACGAATACGGAATCGATCCTTTTACTTATTAGTCGCTAACGAGCCTCGCGCGACACTTCGGCTAACACCGGGTACAGTCATTGAATTTCCTATTCGCAGCGTACATATAGGTAGAGCCATCAGGTGTACTGCGCCAAAACGACAAAACGAACCCATAGCGAAGGACTTCTTATTGAGATTTCAGCCGATCGCAATAATGCAAGTTGCACGAAATGGGGATTAATACACCGAACGAGTTCATCCTAACTTCACGGAAATCCCGATAATGATGCAAATGACGATCCAGCGATAATACATATTTATATGGCTGATATTCGATTCCAGATATCGCCGGACGGAAACATGACGTCATCAATTTTAACGCTCACACCGTCGCTAGAGGACAATGGGAAGCTGATTACGTGTCGAGCGGAGAATCCAAGGGTCAAAGGGGCTGCCCTGGAGGACACGTTGAAGCTCAACGTTTTCTGTGAGTATAATGCGATATGATGCGCGAGCCGAGAGTGTTCGGAGCTCGCTATAATCGGCGCGATTGAAACGGAAAATCAATTTTTCTCGCACCAAACGCAGACGTGCCGATACTGAAGCTCCAGCTGGGCTCGAACATGAATCCCCGGGACATCGAGGAAGGCGACGACGTCTACTTTGACTGCGACGTAAGAGCCAATCCCGCAGCGTACAAAGTCGTCTGGAAGCACAATGTGAGTTCTGCTTTTTCCCCTCTCGCTTATGCATTTCTGCGGAATTCATACGCTGGCGGGGGCGAGTCTTCTCCCTCTATGCCATTTTAATTTCTCTTTCGCGAAATAAGAAACGAGAAGCTCTATGTATATATGCCTGTGAGAGATGAGCAACATTCCGCTGCGGAGCATTCTACATAATAGGGTGCAGCACAGCGGGACGCTGGCTTTTTGACGTATGCGCGCGCGCTCGGACGAATTCCTTTGACAATTTGCCTTGGAATTTCCACGCGCGGCTCTCTTCCCTTTTTTCTCGGAGGCAGCCGCAGGAAATGCGAAATGTAAAAAGGAGTCGTTGCGTGTAGTTTGATCGCGGGTTTTCTCGGTAGGGCAACGTGCTGCAGAACAACGCGAAGATGGGGATGATCGTGCAGCAGACGAGCCTGGCGCTGCGCAAGGTGAATCGCTCGCAGTCGGGCAACTACACGTGCATCGCCAGCAACGTCGAGGGCGACGGCTACAGCAACAGCGTCGAGCTCAAGATCATGTGTAAGTATATGCCGTCGGGTCGGTTATATATCGCGCGGTGCGATTGACGCGCGCGCGAGCGCAGTCAGCAGCTGACGACGCTCGTTATTCGCGTTGCAGACAAGCCGATCTGCCTGCCGGATCAGAAGCGCGTCTACGGAGTGGCGCGACAGGAGGAGGCACAGGTCATCTGCAGGGTCGAAGCCTATCCGCCGCCGGATAAGTTCCACTGGGCATTCAATAACACCGAGGAGATGGCGAACGTGCCGGAGGCCCGCTACAAGGACTCGACCCGGCACACCGAGAGCGTGCTCACCTACAAGCCCGTCAGCGACTCCGACTACGGCACCGTTCTCTGCTGGGCCAGCAACACCGCCGGCCAACAGACCAACGCCTGCATATTCCACATCATCGCCGCAGGTTAGTGCATGTATATAACTTCGTAGACATAATGTGTATCTGTTACGTACCACGTGTACATCACGTGTGCAGAGACTCGCGGTGCTGACGCTTTTGACATCGAAGAACATCAACGAAAACGTGTATACATGTAGCGCGTGCAGCAATGCGCCCGCGAGCGTCGCGTTTGAGACACGGTAATTTGCGGTTGCTGAGCACTTTATACTCCGTCTCGCGAGTGCTTGAAGAAACGATCGTTCGCTGTACGTATACAAGTCGTTCTGTAAACAGTAATTAGACGACTTTTCACTCGACCGAAATTCCAATTGTTCCGAAGGCTATAGTAGGTATAGAGATACCCCCTCGATTCATCAAAGTTATTTACCATTCTCATTTCCCGATTTCCGTATTTACTCGGCTCGCGGATATTTTTCCTATTATTTTCGCGCCGCTTCCATTTCATTGGCTCATATTCCATTTCCCCTCCCGTCGTATTTTTCATTATCCCCCCTTTTTTCGCCTCCTCCTTCTACCGCTATCTACTCGAGCTGAGCGCATTTCTCACCGTGTGGCTAAGCGCGTACTTCCAATACGTTTTTGCGCTCGGAGCCGCGCGGCGCGACTCGTAAATCAGCCATCTTTAATCTCGCGAGATATTTTATTGTTAGACATGCGCCGCATATGATGGTATAACGCTATTGCAGGCAAGCCCGAGCCACCATACAACTGCACACTGACAAACCAGACGACCCAGTCCCTGGCGGTCGAGTGCACGGCCGGCTTCGACGGTGGTCAGAGCCAGCACTTCCAACTCGAGGTCTACGATCAGCAGACGGGCCAGCTCTGGGCGAACGTCAGCTCGCGGGACAGCGCCTCCTTCAGCGTGCACGAGCTCGAGCCAGGCCGCGTGCTGCGCATGGCAGTCTACGCGGTCAACTCCAAGGGTCGCAGCGACTCGACTCTTCTCGAGGGCTTCACCCTCAAAGTCGCGGAGAAGCAGACTGGTAAGTCTAACGCATAGTAGGATTTCGCACGCGCGACCCAGACGCGTCAGATTTCCGGAATCGTTTCTCTCGTTACGCAGCTGATGAAAAATGTATACACGATGCGTAGAGCGCACCTCGCAGTCGCAGAGCGAGGCTCGAAATGTATAATTATAACGCTCGTTAAAAGTACGCGCCTCAAAGTCGAGCACGGAGTAAAGAGCATAACTAGACTTTGAACATTTTTTTCAAATCCAATTATCGCGTTGACGTTGCTTTGCCAGAATCGTCGACATAGCCGCGGTGCAGTTCACTCGCTCTCCCCCTCTCTCTCTCTCTCTCTCTGCGACTGCTTCTATATATAACTGCTTTAATGAATATCAGCTTTCGTATAAGAAGCTTGTGTGTAAATGTACACGAGCGGGCGAGAAAAATTGCAAAATTGCGAGGGAATAATCACGTTCACGCTGGCGAATCTCTCTCGCCGATATTATAACCGACTCGTCGAGTGCTACCTCCGCAGCGAGAGCGAGATAGTCGCGGGCGCAGCCCGGAATCAAAGTTATTACGACGGCGCCGTGTGCTCTCTCGCGAGCACGTCCTAGTGGATTATCCGCGCCCGAGTGTGTAATCTGCATACGTCGAAATAAATTCCCTCGCGCTCGTATAATTTTGTCAATGCCGGGAATTTATGGACTCGCGCGCGAGAGCCAAAGAGCGTGGAAATGAAGAGTGAGATGTCGCTTGATGATTATTTATTAACCCGACGGATAGGCACACTTGATATCTCGTAAAGCTTTGAGCCGCACCTCGGAAAATCTACGAATGGCCCTTGAGCGGCTGTACGCTGAATATTATAAACTGTATAGTGCACACTCGAACCGAAGATAAACCGAGAGTACTGAAAAGGAAAATGCGATCGGAAAGATGCCTATCGCGCATTATTATATTATATCGCTAAAGTCAACGGGATCTGACGCGTCTCTCGCGTGCTTCTGCGCGAAAATTCATCGCGCTATCAAACGACCGAGCGCCATCAGTTTCCATGTCACTGAGAAATGCATGCACGAGCGTAGTGCGCGTACTGTTCACAGGAACCCCTGTGCCTTTTGAAATCACGCCTCTGCTCGGCATCCTCATCGGCGTCGTCACGGCGCTGCTACTCTGTACGGTCACGATACTCTTGGCTCTGAAGGTCAGGAGCGACAGGCGAGCCCAACGCCCTGGCGACCTGCCGCTTAAGAAGGCAACGGCCCCGAGCTCGGAGGACCTCTACGACGCCGACGACCGAAATCCCGACGTCGTGCCTACTAACAAAGGTGAGTTATTTGCCCTATATTATATATACTCATTGCTTCCGCTCTGCAACGTCCGCGCGCGCTCGTCTGACCAAACTCGCCGCGTACTACTTGCCCAACATGTCTGAGAAATAGGAAGAGATTTGTAATAGTGCGTAACGATTTACTTAATATTTTTAAACATTCTCGCACCACGCATTATTGTTTTCCTCATTGATTGCCAAAGTTGTTAGAATTTCACATGAGCGATACGAAAATTAAAAGGTAGAAAGTTGAGCGTGTGCAACGGGCACACTAATAGCTGGCATAGAAGCCTCCGATGAGCGACTCGAGCGCGCATCGACAGCTGAAAAAGTTAGAGCCTGCAGTATTTCCAGAAAGCAGTCTAAGAGCTAACGCGAGGTGTTTCGTTTCAGACTCGGATTACCAGCTGACGGGTTCGACGGCTGGCACACCGCTGGCGGTGCAGGGCACACCGGACGGGCTCTCGACGTCGTCGCTGCCTCCAGGCAGTCATCAGCAGCAACAGCAGCAGCAGCCCGCGGCGAATCATCTACCGGCCTACTCGCACAACGACTACAACAATTATCCAACGCTGCCGGTAAGTCTTGCTCGCCGTCGAGAGCAACGCTCCTGACGTGTATACGAATGTCCAGATGCATAGGCCAGGGGCGTACAGCTTTGGCGAACGCGAGCCAGAATCGATCGGCCGGGTACTACAACAGGGCGGCCGCGTCGCGCAAACTTTCAGTTAATTAGTTCCACAACAAAGCCCAGAAACAGCCGAGCTGCCCTCTATCTCTCTCCCTCCTGCAGCGCGCTAGCTGCACGCTTTAACAAATCGCATTAATTTTGCTGGCGAAACGAGTTTAAGTACGCACGTGCGCGCTCGCATTACTTATACATGTATAAGTATATATTGTCTACTCGCTACTCGCTGGCATTCCTGTCCGTAGGAGCGGACGATTTTCTGTGCAAAAATTGTTCGGCGCGCTGCTAATTAAACGTCGGATTATGCGCGAAAGAAGAAAGAACTGGGCCGCGTGTTTGGCGCTTCCTGCAATAAGTACATAGCCGTCGATTCGCTCGCTGCCAATTGCTTCGCTTGCCAGAGGAAAAAGCGCTTCTAATAGATTGTTTCGAAACTCGGCTGTGGCAGTGGAGATGATTGCAAGCTATTACGCGAAAACGAGCCAACGAAATTTCAGCTTTAAAACAGCCGATTTTCCGGGAATGCGGGCGCCGCGCATAGCGGCCAAATTGACATCGCGTTCGGTTTAAGCAAATATCCTCTGGGCCGGCCGCGCTTCGTCGCGTCGACAATTAGCTTGCTTCTTTGCCCGCGACACGGTCGTGGTATAATGGAAAGCCGGCGGCATCAGAGCTTGGCGGGCTTAAAAATGTTGAGCTTTTAGATTTCGAAGCGAGCATCTGCACAGCTATTATAGTACATCGATTGCCCGTAGAGCGCTTAATGACGTCAGAGCTCTATGGACTCGAGAAAACACGACTGCTTTCCAATTACGAAGTCGATATCCAATTCACGCAAAAACTATCAACGACGTATAATACTCGGTATTGCTCGTGCGAAATGATCGAGCCGAGTTTTGAACAAACGAGAAAGCCTACTTTTTGAGTTCCCGCGATAAGAGAAAGAAGGGCAGAGCCCGCAGGACGCGTGCAAGCGCGATTCGAGAAGTTCGCTTTCGAGGGGTAGGAATGAGGCGGTGTGTTCCGACGGAGCTCATTCGGCACTAAGTAGAGTAAAGAGGGGAATCGCATTAGCGGAAATGCGCTGCCGCCCTCGTGCAACCGCCGCCGCCGCCGCCTTCCGACTCTTTCTACGCGAAACTTCTCCGCGTGGAGGGAAGAGGTGCATAAGATAGCGCCTGCATCGCACTCCGGGCTCAGCGCGCAAAGTCTCTTTCTCTCTCTCCTTCCCCGTATACATTTCTCAGAGATTTGGGACGGCTTTCGCCCGTCCGTCGGCGTCTCTCCTATTCTCCTTCCCTTGCCGAGTCTCTTCCTTTTTGTCTCTATGATATAGCAGCCTTGGCGCGCCACTTACTTTCCCGGAGCAGCCGCCCTATATCTGCGCTACTGCACGGTGTGCATATACACGCCACCGCGGGTATACATAGCGCGCCTGAATACCTAGACCGGTGTGGGCTAGAGACTCGCCGAGCAGAACTTTGCTTAGCATTTCATCGCGGTGTCCAATTTATCACCGACGGCGCTCCAGAAATTTCGTGGTTAAGTAGTCTAAAGAAGAGAAGCAGAAGAAGAAGAAGTGCTGGTGATGGAGAGAAGCGTAGAGAGGGAGGGAGAAAGAAAGAGAGAGAGAGAGAGAGTATAGCCCAGGGCTCGTCGGCTTCGTACAAGAAGCTCGAGCGAGAGAACTTGGCTGCACCGTCGAGCTTTTCGCCTCCGAACTCGCGCGCGAGCTTGCTCCATCGTAGAGGGCGATTCAGCTACTCTGCACTTTAGCAGGCGTAGCTCTATATCTCATATAGCTTGAATTTGTCTACATGTGTGGGTGTATGCGCTTGTTCGCAGCTGAGCGGCGAGGTGACGTACGCGGAGCTGTGCCTGGCGCGGCCCTCGAGCCTGATGACCACGTCCGCGGGCACCGACAGCAAGCTGGCCAGCATCGGTGGCCTAAGCAGCCTCGCGGGCTTCAGCAGCGCCTCCAGCGGCATCATCGTCGGCGGCGGCAAGCAGCAACCCGGTGGTGTGGGCTACGCCAAGGCCGAGGCGACGGTCTACGCGTGCATCGACCACAATGCTCGGCCGCCGAAGCCCCTCGTCGAGCAGACCTCACTGTCCCCGGCCCCGACGACGGCCGGCCTCAACATCATGCAGCAGGACTCGCTGCAGCTCAAGCAGGTGCTGCCCGGCCAGCACTATCCGCGGGAGGTGGTGACGGTGCGGACGCCCCTGATATCGAGCCAGGAGAGCTGCGTATAGGGTCGGGACTCCGACGCGCTCAACGTCAACGAGTACTACGTCTGATTGCCGAACGCGTCGAACCTTGAAATTAGCTCCCCCGCAGCAGCAGCAGCAGCAGCAGCAGCAGCCCCGACAGCCACGTGTTCAACTTGTCCCCCCTTGACCTGTACCAAGGCAGCGCAGCGGCGAACCCGAAGATTCGAGGCTGGTAAGTCGCCCGGCGCTGTGTAAGGCTTGCGATGATCGAACGAAGGATGGAGAAATGATAGAGCGAGATCTCTCTGCTGATTTGGCAACTTTACCGGGTTTCGCTTCCTTATCATGCGACATCGACTGCCGCCGTAGACGCACAGACTTTGCTTTCTTCCATACGGCTCTCTGTATACTCGTTAATGACCCCGTTTTGAGCGTTCTATATATACACAGACACACAGACACACAGACACACAGACACACAGACACACACACACTGCGTCACATAATACCGCTTACGCCCCAATCATCGCGGGGAATCGATGAACGTATTGTGCGCGCATATTCCTTTTATCGCGAAAAGTACGTAAAAGACGGACGGCGCGACCCTCGGCGTAAAAAGTATTATTATACCGCGCCGTGTCGATTCATCTCGTGCCAGTAAATATGTATAACAACAATTGTATAAATTAATCTTCTGTAATTACTTCCGTACTTACAACGATATAGTTTTCTAATCTTTTTATACTAATATATACTAATCATTTGGTTGATTAAGTGCTAATCGCGCCTAATAAATAATTGGCGAGCCTGCGCCGAACTTTGAGTTTCGCATTTTCGACAGCGTTGTCAACTCGAGACTACGCGCTGAACAGCGGTTGTAAATACTCACACAGACACACACATAGAGACACACTGCACGAATCGGTGCAGCCAAAGGGCGAGAACCGGTCGATATGGCGGCGAGAGTGCTCATTCGGATTCCGGACGATTTAGAAAGGTACCGCAGTACGTAGCACCACTGTACACAACAACCGCACGCCGCGTCGCAAATCACCAGTTGACTGCGATAAAACACAGACGCGTTCGGACACACACAAACACACACACACACACACACACACACACACACACACACACACACGCGCGCACACGAAACACGTGTCGCTGCAGCGCTTCTCTCGTTTTTCGCAACAGCGGCCATTTCGCGCAGTTTTTTATTTGAACATTAGCGCGTTTAATTAGACTCGGTACAGCTGCCTCTCTCCGCTGCCTGTCTCCCGGCCCAGCCGGCCTCATCACTCTCCATTTATATAGAGAGTAAGAGAGATTCAACGGCAAAGCAGCCGCGCGGGAGATAAAAAGATGACACAAAGACACAGAGAGAGAGAGACACACACACACACACACACACACACACACACACACACGCAAGCGCGCGCGCTGTATCGAGCGGGTGAGCGTTGTAAATACTTGTAAATAACCAAACTTTTTGCGAATCATACGAGGCGGAGGCGGAGAATGAGGCGAAGGAGAATTACGGCGAATAATTATTGATTAACGAACGAGACAATTATACAGATAAGCAGAGGCGAGAAGAGACTTTTAAGCGTTAATCTTGTGTTATATTTAAGAGATTACGGATATTTCAAGCTCGCGAATCGAGAGGGCTAATAGAGTTCGTTCTTCTTATTTCTTCGGCGTCGCCAAGTCGTCGAATGGAAAACTCGCATGCGGAGTTGAAATTGTTTACACGAGAGACGTGCTGTTTTAGTCGCGGAACAAGATCACACTCGATATATAATTCTATAGAGTTGTCTGTAGGGCACTATAAGCCGCAAGTTATACAGCTCTCAAACTCTTTTCGTTGAGCGTCGAAATTTTCATTGCCGAGAATAAAAAGTAGTAGAACACGCAAGTTTTCCATCGCGAGACTGGCGACCGTTCTCGAGCGGATCCACGCGACTCTTTCGAGCTACCTACATTGTAAGATAATCCACGGCACAGCATACATATTTTTCCAAAGTGCGTTAATGAATTGATATAACGTTTGCGAGTAAATCGCTTATGCGAAGAGAGAAAGAGATAGACGTAACACAATAGCAGAGATGCGGTTTGTGAAAATATAAGAAAATATATTATATGTATATTATTATATTATATATGTATATGACGAGAGGAGAAGGAAATAAAAATGAAATACAATACAAAAAAGTGTAACATCGTGATTATAATGATTGCGGACGCGGACAAATATTGAGTAACAAAAAATGTCTTTCTTCTGTATGCATGTTCGTGATCATTGTATACATTTCGAATAACTAAGAGAGCGAATGCGAGTGCAGAGTGAGATTACAAGCAACAATATAGCCGTATATTATGATATGATGCATGCGTCAGGAGAGATGGAAACGCGCGAACAAGGCAGTGAGGTGCGCGCTCGAAACACATCGATTTCACTCGCGACATTTTCATTCCTCCCGGTCCATTAGCGGCAAAGTGTTTCGCGGATTGTGTCGCTCTACATCCCGGCTTTCGACCTCGCTCCCTTCCTTTTATCATACATCCCGCTTACTCGATGCGCGAGCGCGCGTGCAGCGGAGCAGAGCAAGGCTTTCACTTTGCGTTTGCCCGGCCGGCAGCCGACGATCTGACCCATGTGTTAGTAGTATTGGGTCGGTCGGGAGGTCGCGCCGACCGCGAGCAACCATTTTCAGGTATTTTAAGCACGCGCCTCGTTAACGATTTGAGGATTTTGTACGCCACCGCGAAACGACGTCGGTCGAATATTTTCGGGGCACCGGTGCTACACCGGCCTCCCACTCTGTGCCGCTGTACGCGAATTCTCGCCGAGTGGGCCAATCTCTCTCACCACGACCGCCTGCACCTCTCCCTCATCCCTATTCGCGCCAAACGGATGACCTTTTTTCTACCGATTTTTTCTCCCGTCCCTTTTTCTGGCACGTTTTATTCTATTTCATCCCCGCGCGGTCTCGATTTTTATTTATTGCATTGGAGAAGCTCTACCGCACGGGAGGAAAATACAAAATGTCAGAGTGAAAAGTGTCAGCCAACGAAATAGAAAAAAGTTTGAAAAAAAGCACACGCTCGCGAGCCGTGCGCGGAGCGAGAGAATATCTGTAGCGAAAATGCGTGAGAGAGAGAGAGAGAGAGAGAGAGAGAGAGAGAGAGAGAGAGAGAACATTTATTTATCGCGTTATCGCGCGTTGTTGTGACGTGTACTTTGGTTCTTTCAGTTTCCATAGTATACATGTATGATACCGTGATTGCAAATACGTTTTACGAGGAAAAAAAAACCTACGGTGTTATATTGCAAAAGCAGGTATAAAAATGCGAATGGTTGTTTGAGAGAGTAGAATAAAAATAGAGAAAAAAGTCGAGGAAGAGCCAGCGGCGATATTTAAAAATTCCTAATGTTACACGAATTCATCGTTTTATCCGTGTTTTTGCGTGCTGCTTGAACGGCGCGTCGAATTTTATCGACGACCGCGGCTGCGCGCGCGCGCGCGCAGCTTTCCGGCTATATATGAAAAAATTGCCGCTGCGGCCGGGATGATCACGAGCGCGCGTGGTCGCGGCGTCTTGTTGTAAAATATTATAAAAGAGATTGCGAGCGACTGTGAAAGAGAGGGAGCGTGTGAAAGAGAGAATTTGAACCTCGACGAGCGGTCGATTTTACAGTTGTAAGCGAGAAGAATGGATGACGACTCCAATAATACAGAGACGGATGAAAAACCGACGACCATATACGTGTATTTACAATAATAATAGATCTATATATACATACGTCATCGTATTATGAAATAAACGTGTTGATATGGAAAGTGGAGATGAGCGATGTTTTTTGTCATACTCGTTATTCCTTCTTTTCCTATACGTTTTGTTGTGTTCATTTATTTTCGTGAAATCTCATTAGAGTTCATTTTCCAAAAAATCCTGCAGATCGAAGGCATATGCTTCGAAAAACAATAACTACACAAAATACAAGCGCGCACTTTAATTTATTGGGTGCATGAAATGTTTTTATTTGTCAAGAATTTTATCAAGAAACAATTTTCTATGACGGCTGCGCAGCGCAGCCTTTAGCAGATACGCGGTGCAATCAAAGATTCCCGCGGGGAGAGCCGGCGCGTAAATAATCAATCCTCTTGTGCTCCGACGGGAGGCCATCTCACTTAGAGCATGTTTGCGCCGGCTTCATTACATTACCTCGTCCCTTTTCCCTGTAGTGGAAAATGCAATAAGCTCCAAGAAAGAAATTCATTTAAAATGACGACAGCGTAATTAATTCTCGGCTCTTCCTGCTCTTAATTACGAGTCACATTCTCTGAGGTAAGTATAGAACGCAAATGCGACTTTCACAGCGATTAATAATTAAATTAGTATACGATGATAAGAGTGCGTGAAAAAGTTCGTTCCCACACGAGCGAAGCGGGATGACTTACATGCGCACGAGTATCGTACACTATTTTCCCAAAAATACCACTTCCACGCATACACCCACACCCGCGCGCACGCACACGCAGACACACAGTTTTTAAGAACTAGTGCGTAGTCACGCTTCATATCTTTTTATGATGAAAAATCAACGAGGAGAATTTCCGCCGCTTTCTTTTTGAGAAAGCAAAAGAGTCTTGGCAGTGGCGGAATCCCTTCAGCTCGCGAAGGGCACTAATACATAAAAACGAAATATCCATGTATGCATGCATCTCGACGGTGCCGGAAGAGCGTAGAAAAATAAACCACGCATCAGTACACAGACCAGTCAGTTGTACATGAAAATTCTGATCTCCTCTGGTAAGGTGGAATAAGAAAGAGCAGCAATAGCCTCGAAGGCAAAGAGACCTATATAGATACTGCAGGCAGCCGCAGCAGCGCGAGAGCTTTTAGCGCCTCTGAATTCTTCACGAAGATATAACGCTCGTGAGCAAATTTAATACGCGGGGAAGAGCGCGCGCACTAAAGGAAGTCGAGAAAGAACGGAAGGTTGTTACGCATATAAGCCGTTCTTGGATGCCAAGACAGGCCAACGTGAAAGAAGAGCAATACTGTGCAAAACTTTTAAGAAGCACTAACATTATAATTGTTGGATTTATATAGGTATACCTATATTATGCCAAATTCATTTATAAACATCATAAAAACAATTTGATTAATATTTTCGCGATTTTAATTCTGGGACGCTCAGTTGACTTCAGAGTCCGTGAAGAACTACCTTAAGTAATAAGTCCGGAGTAAAAATTATTTTGACTCACCTTTCACTGTGGATCATCGCGCCATCTTCTGGCTTTCGGGTACTTCAATTATCTATATTCTTTTTATGAAAATCGCCTGTGCGCATATTTGGTCGATTTCTCTGTATGTCCATTGTCTACGTGATTCTCTTTGTAATATTCAACCATTAGATCATGTATTCATACCCTGAAAAAAATATGTTAATTTAACTTTGTCTATCAGCTTAATTTTATTGATGACTTATTAAACTGTAGTAATTTTAAATCAATTCAAATAAATGAATATTTTTGGAAATTATGTTCAGGGGCATCGAAAAAGCCTTAAATACTAATAGCTGGTGTATACGTAGATGGTAGCGCTCTCATTCAGTGCCCACAAGGCATAACAGGTAGTAAAATAGATTCTTTTTCTGGGCAGTTTGTTCGGCATTTCCCGACCAGTTCTGAGATTACTGGCTTGAAACTTCTCTGAAAATTGCGAATGATTCTACAAGGGTATTGATGAACCCAACAAATTGAAGCAAGGTGATAAGAAGACAAAATTTCCTAAAGAATTAATCGGTTTGACCTAAACAGATTAATCAGTTTGCTTTCTCAACTATCACGCCGTATAAGTATTCCAGATCAAACATCTCGAGAAGAGATCAGTCGCAGTAGCAGTACCAGTAACGACAGCTTTCCACGCGCGAGCAGCATTCTTATGCCATTAGCATAGCCCCATCTGGCTGTCGGCCAAACACCTTCTTCAATTTTCCGTAAAATCCGATTTCCAGCCGTCGCCTTTCGTCCTCCAGCCCCTCCTTTTCCTCTTCTTCTGGCTCCCCGACCTCCGCCTCTGCTCAGCTCTCGTATTTCAAGACAGGACGGGGCGAACGCGCGAATCCCGGCGAAACGAGCCCCTGCAATTCAAGATGACACGTATACACACACTCCCACTCAGGGTAATTGCCCACTTGTGCTCGCTGGCTTACGAGTTTATCCGACTTGAGTGATGACTCGGTGCCCCTTTTACTTCGACTTTTTCTTCATGCCTCGCTATAGCTAATGCTATATTTGCCTGATCGATTCAAGTACGCGACTATTTGTTGACTTGGAATTCGCACTTAGCTATCTCTATTATAAGGTAAATACTTGCTAATTTTTCATCTTACTACTGGAAACAGAAGCGCTTTCAAAGGACTCGATGGAGCATTGATCCAATTTTCGCTCCCTGGTCACATCAAGAACGCGTTGTGGACGGACCCCCCCCCCCTCCCCCCGTAAGAGAACAAGAACTAAAGAACGAAAGGGGTTGGTGCAGCCGTCGGACAGTGATTTTCGAAACGCGAACTGGCGTGTGCACGAGCAGCAGAGCTCGGCTCTTTCTCTTCATTCCATTCCTAAAACGAGAAAACGAACGTGGCATATATCAGAGCAGAAATTACCGGTCACGTGCCAAGCTAGCAGATCGTCTCCTTAACTCCGTCGTTTTCTTTTCTACGTCTTTTAGTTTTGAACGAAAGTGGCCTGTATAACATCATCCAATCTTTTATTTTTCTTTGAATGCTACGTTCTTCAGTTTTACTGCTAATCTATAATTGAATAACTTTTTTTAGCAATGGGTTTTCTTTGATTGCACGACTTATTATTATCTTTACGTATATAATTGCGTACACTTTTTTGCCTACACTTCGCTGACGTGGTATAGCTACAATAGCAGTATGTGATCCACACTTAGCTGCTTCATTTTGTTAAGAAGTAAAGCACTTAATTTAATTAAAAAGCCGCAAGTGTACTGCAGTCTAATTAAAAGGAATGCTTTGGACATTTTATTTCATAGAAGCTTAACCAAGCTTGTGTTGTTTGTAGTTTTATCGCGTATACCTTTTTCAAAGCTAGAATCGTACTTTTTATGCATGAAATAAATGTTAAGGTAAGTACTACCGTTACCTAGCTAGCCAAAACAAGTCCATCTTTCATTTCTTGTTAATTTACGGAATATACTTAACAACAGCATTTACTGGATGCAATATTAGTATATAAAGCCGAAATTAATAAGAGACTTGATGCAGGTAATGCTTGCTTCTACGCCGTGAATAGATTACTAAAGTCGAAGTTACTGTCTAAAAAATGTCAAAATAAGCTTAAATACATAGGTGATAATTATCACTTTTCCACCGTGAGTGGGTGGGTAATGCTGTTTAATGTCTTTCTTTTCTTTTTCAATCGTTACAATCGTGTCAGCACACAGGCAAAAATAAAGAAAACCATTCACTTATAAGTACATACGTTGTACATCCACACTGAGCACTGAGCAGAGTAGCAGTGGCTGAGAGGTGTCTTCAGGAAACATATACCGCATTTTTACGAAGAAACTGTAGGCGCTTGATGCCCCATCTCTTTCTTTTCCACTTCGCAGCCACCTCCCCTCATTCCGACGATTTTCGCAGAAGTATTACTCAACACGGTTGGAAAAGAAGAGGGGATAGCAGGATAGACAAGGAAAGCGAAAAAAATATTCGGTGTCGTCGTGCGCCAGGAAGAACAGAGAAATAAGGCGATGGCGCTAAGAGAAGCCTCCTCTGCTACCTCTGCTACTCCTGGCTGAGGCTGCGCAAATTGAATGCGAGAAAAGTTTGGGGGAAACTTATGAGAAATGCCGGTGGGACAAGGCCGTGCATACGAAATATGTCACACGCGGGGTCATTTGTAACTCTGCGCTATACGGATAACTCCGGCTCTTCATTCTGGTGGGCCTCCGACGCTTGTCATTCCGTTGCTCAATCGAAAAGATTTGTATACATGCACATAATAATGTTAATACATCATTATCGAATCCAATTTGTTTTATACTCACTATCACGTACATTACTTTTACCTACATTCGCGTCGGCCGTATGTCACGTTTCGTTTCCTGCTTTGTGATATTATATCTCACTTTTTATTTGAATTTGTTAGAGACTCAAGGCGCAAAAGAAATAGAGCGTGAAATATAGCAATAAACACACACGCCACAACGAAAATGAAAGCACCGGATTATTGCGATACCAGACACCACAAGCACGGTTTGCGCACTCAATAAGCAGCAATTAAAATGCATTATCGATTCTCTCCAGTTTCCTCTCACCAATTTATTTTTCTACCTTTGACGTGCACACTTTGTGCTTTACACGTAGTTTCCCCTGTGTAGCAGTTCTTTGCTGCGAAAAGGCTACTCCGAAGGAGGGCAAAAAGCGTACTGCTCGCAAGTTGTTGGTAGAAGGCAAAGAGGAAAAAATGAAAAACAAATTAAGGGCCTTCGGGAGTATAGATATAGCTATACAATGAGCGAGAGAAATACTGGTACTCTTGCCTGCTGTTTTTCAATGAAAAATAGTTAAAAATTGCAAAAGTTTTCCTCGCTTGAGCCGCAAAATAAAACATTTGAAGTTATCACCGATATAGATGTATCTATAGTATATGTTAAATGTCAACATTGAATTTGATCTCAGGTAATTTAATTCAAGTCGTGTCGATAATTTTGCACGCTACGCATCCATATTCCCTTGCATCAATTCTATAGACGCGTATAATAATGGCAAGCCACTGCTCCGAAAGCTTCATCTGTTTTCGTTAATCGATCATAACTTATTCGATAGCTTGACTAGGCTTATGAATGAGCATGTTGGCTTTCTCTATACTCCTATCTCTACTCTTCAATTTCTATCATTACAATAAGCCCCCGCGGCCAGATGAAGTGCATGGGATTACAAATTACACAATCCCTACTCGCAGCCATAGATATTGATTTGCTATAATCGCAGCTTTGATAAATTTCTAGTGTTTGGTATTGAGACACACCTATATTCGATGATCCGATATTGGATTAACCAAAACCAAATTTCACAATGGATGACTTATACGTACAGATTTATTATGTAGGTGTAAAAACGCTCTACAGAAAGGAAGGAAGACGACTGACGTTGGAAAAAATCAACTGGCCTCACAACTCATTCATTCAAAAATTATTTTAATACATCAAACATGATAAAACAAATCGTGCTTAACAGCAATACTTTTCTTATTCCTGTACAAGATATTTTAGGCGTCTTACAGTGGATGAGACGAACACTTTTCGATATTGATCTACTCGAGGCTATCGCTGACTGAATTTCACAGAATCACATATGTATGCACAAAGCAAAAAGGCAAAGTGCATGAATAAGATCCTTTGCGAGTGCGACGACGAGTCGTCGTTTCGAAGTATAAAATTAAAACTTTGCAGCTTCGCGTTACGGCTCGCGGTATCTACGGCTGCTTTAGCAATTCAAAGTAGCTACGTGAAATTTTCGTATCCGCATGCGCCAATCGACGTTTTATACGCTCTTCGAAACGGCAGGACAGATTAACGTTTCACGCGGCTGCATATCACAGTTGCATGAAGTAAATAATTCTAAAAAATCTGGCTGTTTAAGAGCTGTTTTGATTGTTTTTTTTTTTTTTTTGTTTTTGTTTTATCTAAAAGTTATGTAAAATCTTCAATAATTTCCTCATAAAATCAGATAAATTTTCGTCTCAAGCGAAAAAAGCTTTAACAACCAAGTAAAAATATGAAGGATTTAGCAAGGCGTAACGGAGAGTGTTCTCGATTAATTGGTTCCATAAATCAGACCACTCGACACTAGCCAGTGAGCTTGCTGGCTTAATAAATCCTCTTCATGGCGGTCACAAATTTGCGTCCTCATCCTTATGGTTTGAGCACGTAACAGAGAGGAATAACACGACATAGGCGTATACAGCGAAGCTCATGTATTATATATAGAAAGGGGCAATATCTAAAAAGATTTTAAAAAAGAAATACTTTTATAAGTACTGCAGGTGAAGAACTTATGTTTTCACAGATTCTTCCACTACTTCAAAAAGAGCTGAATTCAAAGTCAAATTCTCAATAACATAAATGCGATAAAAGCCTTTTTCAGAAATATTTATGCGGCAGCACACTATAACAGCAAAAGCTAGTGCAATCAGCGACACGCATACCAAGCACCAATTGAATCGTATCTCGCAAAAAAGCAGCGAGGTTCTCTCTCTGCGCGCGCAATCCTTCAGACGTCGTTCAAGCCAGGATTATTGCTCTCGCGGTTAATTACTGCGCGCGGGCTGCTCGGGTGAGAGCCGCAACAGCGACGCAGAATATCCTAGATGCCGCCACCACCGCCTCGTCGTTTTTTTTTTTTTCCCTCCACCCTATTCTATCTCGGTCGCGACCCTTGGCTCCGAGAACCGTATACGCGAGTATAGGGACAGCCGCGCGCGCGCGCGCGCGCCGGAGCAGAGAGTTTCATCCAGCACCTGCGCTGCGCAGCTCATTCGAGCGAGCGTCGTAAATCGCGCGCGTAGCCAATAAAACGAGATCGAAAAATACCGAGGTGCATAAACTTTTTTGTCTTCGCGCTCATAAACGCGCGGCGGGCCGGGCGTGTGCGTATAGAGCGAAAGCGAGAGGGTGAGAAAAATTGAAGAGGAGGCGCTGACATTCTCGCGCGGCGTGACTTATACGTATACACGTCCTCTTCTCGACCCCTGTAGTCGATCGCGAGGAATAACAACAGTGAATTCTTTTGTCGGTTTCGCGGATGAATCCAGCAATTTTGTATAAACCTTAAACCGGGGGATCGAGAAAAATCAAACAGAGCTGTAATCGAATGAGCATCAAGCGACAAGCAATTCGCGGATGAAAAAAGGCACAGAGTCCGGCAATAGGTATAGTGGTCGATATTGTTCTATATGAGCGCTTTGTCGCACAAAGTGCCTGCAAACTCCGTCAAAAGTGACAATACGGTTATCGCGCTGTTCTCGGTCGCAAATACAATTTCGTGCCGACGCGGACGTGGCGATGCGAAAAGGGTGTGAGGCGACGGCAGAAGAGCGAGCGAAAAGTGACTAAAAATAGAGAAAAAGAGAGGGAGGCACGGCACAGCGAACGGGAGACAGAATGACGCAGTCGCGTTTATTTACCGCGGTTGCTTCATTCACTGCATCGGCAGCCACTGCGTATATAGTCAGGCTATTTGCCTCGCTATTTGCCTTCCCTCCGAGCGCGCTCGGCGTGTGTGTGTACACACACACACACACACACACACACACACACAGACGGCAGCAGCAGTGCGGATTCATCGAGCTGCCGGCTTGTTACACGCGTCCGCGTAAATGGGTCATTCCGCCCCGGATAATCGGGTCAAAATTTCGAGACGCCGGCGCAATTTTCCCTCTGCCCAGTGTGTGCTTGATGTTGGTTTTACAATCCCGGCTTGATGAAATGAAACGTCAGAAGTGCACTTTTTACTTTCGCGATAAAACGCGTTCATACCTGATTTAGCGGCACAAGAGGATCAATAAACATTCGATGCGTTGAAAATCCGAGAAGAATTCGAATGAAATTCAACGAGGCGCGCACCAGAGTTGCACACGCCGAGTTCAACGGGAAGTAGTTTATCTGCTTATATATAACACGCGTAACGCACATATATAGGTATACCAGTTGCAGAGAGAGAGAGAGAGAGAGAGAGAGAGAGAGAGAGAGAGAGAGACTGCTGCAATACAAGCGCTATGCATATGCCGCGAGCGGCGGGAGCTCGATCATTTCGCTCATTCCTGATGCTCTGCCGGGGAAAATTCGCGCAACAGCGACGCCCCAGCTCTACAGGGTGCATATAATTTCGCAGGATGTTGCAGAGCAGCCGGCCGCGGCGATTAGCGCGCCTATACCTTTGTTATACTTATACATGTATATAACATAATGCACGAAAATGCAACGCTCGTCGAATTATTGCGACCGCCATTGCGCAGTTGAGTATATCGTTACTACGCGAACGATCCGATCGCGATTAATCCTTTTTAGCAAGGAACACTGCCGAAAATTACGAAGCGCGCTCGCGCACGGGTATAATACCTATAATGCGTGCGCATTAACAGCGCGCGGGCGGTTATTATCGCGTTATTGCACAACTAGTTAACGCGCGCGGTTATTACATTTCTGATGCGGGCCTATATCGTCTGCGCGTTATACTGTGTTTTTATAATAGTATACGCGTAGCCTTTCTTATATAATATAACTAGCTAAATTTTTTGCTGCACGCGGTTTGTTTATTATAATGTCTAAAAGTATTCAAAACACTAACATGTATTTCACAATTAAGTTCACATTTGTATTTGATTGATGTTTTTTCTCAACAAGATAAGTAGTATTTTCTAAAACAAAGCACATTATAACGCAATCTAGTTTTTGAGGTTAGAATATATTAATATTATACAAATTAAGCTAGAATGATTATAAACGAAACAATCATATTATTAATTATGGTTGTAAAAAGAATCAACTGAATAATAGACCCAAAATCAAGATATTAAACTTAAACCATACTAAAACATTTTACATTTCGGCGCCATTCAACCGGATGTCTAACCATAACCAATCAAATCGAGTTTTAAAAGGCTTCACAACATCCGGTCATCTCTTTTTTTAAGAGAGGATAAGTCTCGAATGGATCATATACCATTGTTTACGTTGGCTATCTCTGATGGCCTTTTCGGTCCACGAATAAAACGCAGACTCGCGCGTTTTCGGCCGAGTTGCCCATCGACGGACGTTCGAACGTGAGGATAAATACAAGGGGCGGATTTTCCGAACTTGATAGTACTTCTTTCACCAACCGAGTATCGTGAGTAAGATTCCAGATCATGGCTGTTTCAAAAATGAACGCAACGCGGAACACGAATTAAAGACGAGCAGAGAGAAAGAATGACGTATAATATCGCGTTTTCTTGAAAGTGCTTCGATGATCGTTTAGAGCTTTTATGGCCCAAAGGTGTGGCATCCGATGCGTGCGGCCAACGCGTACTTTCCCCGTGTCGCCGCTTCGTTCAACGATACTGTTATAAAATTGCCACTTACTCGCCGCAGCGTTTTTTTGCTTTTCCTATATGGCCTGCAGTGCCTGAAGTGGTCTTCGCTACTCATACGAATAAAGGCTATCACCGTTTTGTGAAAGCATCAGGGCCGTGCGCGTTACAAGAGGAAATAAAAATTCAAAAAGGTACCGATCGATGTCTATCGCCAATGCGCCCACAAAGTGCGTATATAGTTCACAGCTATAATTCGCGGACACGAAAAATTTAACGAAGCTCCGCCACATAGATAATCGAGCCGAGCCTTTAATTAGCCGAATATAACAAAGCATTAATTGCCAATAAATTATTCTTATCTGGGCGTGCGTGAGCTCGAAAGAACGGCAAAGAATCCCATAAATAACGCATTGAAATTCCAGCATATAATTAACGTCCCGCTTGACACTACCAGCAGCAGCAGCGGCAGCAGCAACATCGCGCCCCTCAAGATTTATGCGCGCCCCTTGAAATTGCACTACGCGCTCGCGCGCGCGGTCTCGCTCGTACTAAACTTTTTTCGCTAATTATACGGGAGGCGTAAATGGCGCTAACCTCGAGACTGTCAGCGCCAGTTCTCTCTCTCTCTCTCTCTCTCTCTCGCTCTGCTCTCGGGAAGTTCTACTTCGCCTAATGCAGAGCGAGAGAGACCGCAGCTAGCGGATAACTTTATATATTTGAACGCACTCGTACGTTTATATTTATATACACGTACACAGGCAGGCGCACGCGTGTGCAGAAGGATTCCAAGGGACACACGCACACACACACTCCTTTGACGATTCTACTCGAGCTTCGTCGGTGCCGCAAGCTCACTCTTTTTCCCTCCCGCCCTCTCGCTCTCACGAGAAAGGGGAGTAGCGCGCAATAGAGCTGCACACGCTGCCTGGCTATCATTGCCTTTGCGGAGCTGCTTCACTAGCTGCTGAAATTAGTTTTCGGGATGATTTCGCGCTCGCGCGCCGAGAGCCCGAGTTCGCTTCGTGCCGTTTACTTTGCCGGCTCGCTGAACTCTTTCTCTCCTACTCGGCTAACTCGTCGGCTTTTTCACTTTTTATCCCATATAATACTTTGAAATGAAATTGCTAGCTCGCGCAGCTCGATCCCTCTCCTTCTTCGCACTTTGGCAAACACTCCTGCACAGTCTACACCTGTATATATCAAGGGAGTCTATTTTTATTCGCTTTCGATAAATAATATATCACGCGACTCTGCGGGAGTAACAGAGAAGATCGAGAGAGAGAGAGAGAGAGAGAGAGAGAGAGAGAGAGAGAGAGCCGCAGCCACTTAACCAGATTTTACTATTTCGCTTCTCGGCAGGCGCGCAATCATTTTGCGAGCTCTGCAGCAACGACGGCAGCTCCGTAGCTCGGCTTTCGGATAAGTTTAACGACGAGTTCATCCGAGGCGAAGACTCTCTTAGCTTCCCACTCTCGCCGCGCTCTCTTTGTATTACGATAGTGCGCGTTAATACTTGGCGTTAATCTAATGCAGTCTTTCTCTACCTCTCTCTTATACGTTTACTCTCTCTCTCTCTCGTCTCGCTTCGGGCTTATTCATATCGCGCCCGAGCTAGAGAGGCTATAGGGAGCGGGGGTAAAAGATAACGAGTCGAGGTATACATATATATATATTAACCTTTGGCGTTGCGTGCGAGAGCGCTAATTCAACTTCGTTTTACGATGAGAGATTCGTTTCGTTAGCGCGCGCTTGGACGAGGATTTATAAATTTTCGAAGGAGGTTATGAATGGCCCGGCGCACTTACCCCGAGGCCGGCTTCAAACTTTATTATTCTTAAACGCATAGCAGGCGTTCCTCTTGCGCTCGGCGTAATTATAAACAAAGCGGCTTCCTGAAATTTGAGATATATTTTCAGAGATCTTTACCTCGCAAATATTATAATTATGCTCGCGAAAAATACGCAGCTGTTCAGCACTTCTCCTTCTTAATGAGCAGCTACTCGAGCTTTATTTTCCGCTCTGTTTCACTTTAATCTTCTAATTATCTTCAACTCGATCAATTCGCTAACGTGATACGTACAATTGGCTTCGTTTGCTTTTTCAGGTTATGGCCTCATTACTCTCTCTCTCTCTCTCTCTCTCTCTCTCTCTCTCTCTCTCTCTCTCNGCCTCTTTTCTCTCTCTCTCTCTCTCTCTCTCTCTCTCTCTCTCTCTCTCTCTCTCTCTCTCTCTCTCTCTCTCTCTTTTGAAAAGTCATCTATATATATATACGTACAAACAAGCGAGCTCGCGGCACGAGCTCTCTTTTACAGTCTTTTACAGGTTAGAGCATAATGATGAGAAGGTTAATTTCTCAAGCAAAGAGAAGCCAAAAAGAGTCATGAGCGTCGAAAACTCGGAGAATTCTTCAGGGTACAGAGAGACGTCGTCGCGTGACAGTGCGGACGAGGACGGCGGCGAGGAAACCGAGTATCATTCCGGCTTTCGTAATAGCGCAGGCTTTACGGAACTTTATTACGAATCACAAGATGACGAGAGCGATGAAAAAGCGACCGCGGAAGAAGAGGAGGATCCGGGTGAGCCGAAACTGGGTCTAACGATATATAATTAAGATTTCAAAGAAACGCGTGTTCCGTATTTTTGAATTTTAACTTTTCGAGGAAAAGTTCACCCTGCAAGGCATCTGGTTAATTCATCTAATTTGATATCTCGTCAAAGCAGACGATGCTCCGAGCTCAAAGGACGCTTTTACCCGTGCGGAGGTCCATCGCGAAGACGAAGAGGAGGACTCGAGGACGGAGATGCAACAGCGAGCTCGTAGGGGCAGTCGCCGCAAGACCATCTACGAGCTCGACTCTTACTCTACGCTGAGTCCGGCCTTGAAAGACGCCGAAATCAGAGATGAGGACGTCGGGACCGCGCCACTGGCGCGCTTTTCTAAATCGCTGGTGAGTACCTGGCTCGTACGCGTTTCTGCGCTGAAGGGTTCTGATGATGCGCGCGAGATCGATAATTTATAGGGCATCCCGGGCGTGGCGCGCGTCAACCTGTCGGCCCTGAGCCAGAAGATCCTGGGTTGCGTGGTGGACGAGAACGTGACGACGGAGTACCCCTGGATCTACGTGCGCAAAGAGATAGTCGAGGACAACATCGACCTACACTCGGAGAGCAGCGACTTCCTGGCCATCAAGGACGAGCTGCAGCAGTATCCGGACTCGAGTTTGCTGCTGGGCTACGCGCCCACTGCCGCGAGCAGCCAGACCGGCGAGGGTGAATTCTACGTCTGCCTAACCGAGGAGAGCCGTGACGCCGTAGCCAGACGCATCGAGACGCTCAGGCACGAGCAGCAGCAGCGGGTGCGCAGTGCGGTGCTTAAGGAGCCGAGACCCTGGCAGGATCGCGGGAGCGCCACTGCTGTGGATCAGCAATCGCTCAAAAAGTCCAGGCCGCTGTTCGAGCTCGAGGTGCTGGACTTGCATTTTTTACCCAAACGTTCATCGCGAACGGCGAACTCCGCAAATCGGCTGAGACGCGGGAAAACCATATCAAGCGGACGGACGATCCTTCGGTTACTCGCTCGTCCGCGAACGCATATAAAACTTCTTCGTTGACTCGCGATCGTCGCGCGGCTCCGAGTTGATTCACATGTAAATTACCTCGCGAGCTTTTTTTAAGCTTTTTTAAGCTTTTTCAAGCGCGCGACAGAATGCTTTATCGAAGGAGGAACTTTTAATTCAATTTCCGAAAGGGCGCAGCGCGCTGCAATAAATTTCGCGGATGCCTGCTTACGCGCTGGCCGACGATAAATTTCCGTAGACCGCGGCCCAGCCACGCGCGCGCGTATATTATATGCCACTTTTATTATACCTGCCGGTCTGCGTAATGCAGCGCCGTTGAACGTCGTGGACCTCCACGCGAATTATACGTTCACAGGTCGAGTCGACGCTCGATAAGCTGAAGGCCCCATCGATCCTGATCGACAGAGGCTGCGACGACCAGCGGGACGGATACGTCGAGATACTGCCCGGTCGCGAAAACTTCGATAACGTGACGAGATTTTTTGTGGACAAGGCTTGCGCAGCGGCGCCCGCCAGCGCCGAGGGCAGCGCTCAAACCGAGATATCGATGCGAGTGAATTCCTGGTGCCAGAGCTCGCCTGAGTGCAGAGAAGCCGTGGCTGGGAGCGCTTCCAGCCGAGGCAAGAAGCTGCAGGGCTTCATCCGGAGCCGAGCAGAACAAGTCTTACAGGAGGTACGATGGCTCTTCGCTTTTGGACGAATTCTTTGGAAAGCCTTCGAACCGGAGCTCGTATAACTCTCTCCTGCGGGAGCCGGCGCGGCGATCGCCCGGGAGTGTACTAAATCGTAAATTAACGCGCCGGTACAGCCCGCCGAGGCCGCGTAATAGATTCCCATCCCATTTGCCGTCCTCCCGCCTCTCCGCTCGGGAGGACTATACGGCAAGGGGGATCGATACACGCAAACTCTCAGCTCGACTCTTTTCTTACCGTCAGACAGAGGCGAACGCCACCTGGGACGTGTACGCCAACGACTACGCGAAGCTCGCTGCGGCCGCGGTGAACGCGATGAGCGCGATGAGCGAGCCGGTCGACGAGTTGCGCTACGAGGAGCAGCAGAGCTACTTCGAGGGCAAATTGTGCGGGGGCAGGGTTATCAACGATCTGGCCTGGCATCCCCAGTGGACGGGACTCTTCGCTGCCGCCTACACCGCAGCGAGCAAGAGCGAGAATCTCGTCGGCCCCAAGCCCCCCGAGCAGGTTGGATTGCTTCTATAATACACTCATAGCCACGTGCTTGCTCTTGCGCTCGCTCTCTGCCCGCCAGGATCGAGTCGGGCCGAACCGCGTCCTCATCTGGTCCTTCGACGACTGCCTCCGACCGAAGCTCGTGCTCGAATCCGAGAGCCAGGTGACGTCCGTATCTTTCTGCCCACGCGACGGCAACATCCTCATCGGCGGCTGCGCGAACGGACAGGTACACGATTCGGCATCATTTTCGGAAAAGCGAGAGCGAGAGCCTTCTCGAAACTATACCATCGAACGCGCAGATCGTCGTCTGGGACATAACGGGCAGAATCGAGGAGCTCGAGAGGGTCGTTGTGCAGACGGCGGCGGAGGCCAAGTACGCGAGCGTCGTGAGGAGTCTCGGGACGTGGATGCGGCAGACGCTCGATCCCGCGCTCGTTCGACCGACGGCGAGCTCCTCGCTACAGCACAGCCAGAAGGGCGCGATCACGAAAATCGAATGGCTCTCGGCGCACAGCAAACTCGACGACAGGGGCAGGCTTCACGAACTGCCGGCCGGGACGGCGGAGGCAGATCTGAGTCTTCAGTTTGCCGCATCGAGCGAAGACGGCAGTATCGCCTTCTGGGATCTCAGGTTAACGTTTATTTCACTGTCGAAGACTTGTTCCTTGTCCTTATTACGGTTGAAAGTCGTTTTCCGAGTGGACGCAAAATTTTTTGGCAAAAGTTTCACTCCACTCGGTGAATCGACCAATATCAGCATTACACCGTAAAAATAAAATCGTCGTTGCTGCGCTATACGATAAAACAGTACCGCGAATTTATCGCCGTGTACGAGGTGTAAAATGTGCTTGTCCCGGCGCACGACTGAAAAGTTGGCGACCACCCGTAGAGAAGAAAGGCGAGTCGCGCTCTCGCAAGAGGAAAACTGTGGAAAAGCCACAGAGTCTCGTCCAGTCGATATCGCCCTACAAGATACTCGACGGTGTTTTCAAGCCCCTGTATATCCTGATAGTGCAGCAGGCGAACCAGACCCGTAACGCCGTTGTCACGGCGATGAGTTTACGTCGAGCGGAACTGCGCAAAGTGCAGCTGGAGCCCCGGCCACGGGATGACGATCCAGTGACTACGAGGAGCCACTTTAAAGTATTGCTCGAGAAAGGGGAAGAGGAAGTCAGACTCGGTAGAGCAATGCACTGACAGCGCAGCTTCGTTCAATTTCTGAGCATTAAAAACAGCGAAAAACGAGCAATTGCAGTCGGGATTTTCGTCGGCACCGCCGCCGGGGAATGCGGTCTCGTTTCTTGGGAGGGCTATGAATTCTCCACCGGCATAAGTTTGAACAAAGAGATCTGCAAGTGGATTTGGAGGAAGCAACTGCACGATGGGCCAGTTAGCCACGCGGTCAGATCCTGGCATTTGAAGGACGTCCTGCTGACGGTTGGCGGCCGGATTTTCGCAGTCTGGCGCGAGGACGTGGAGGACCCGATAATTTGGAGAAAATCCGAATTCAGGTAATACGCGCGAACTGTATCATGAATTTCGTCGAAGCGAAATCCAGCCTTTGTTGCATTAACCGTGAGCTTTGATTCGAATGGCCAATGTGAATTCTGTAATGATTTGATTCAAAAGCCTCGAATCAGAGAGCATCGGGACGATATGGCCAGTGCGCAGCGATAAATGAGTATATATAAATTCAGCGTCGAGCGAGCTCCATCAGATTAAAAAAAAAATGAAAAAAAAAAAGAATAAATAAAACGAAAATAGCACGCCTCTTTGCGTAGTCGATATTCGGTTATAAAAGGGCCAGAGCGAGCGCGCACGCGGGAGGCATAACTCGCGAGCAGTGAATTTGGCCGAGTATTTTCCCGGAAAAAGCCGGCTATTATTTTTGTTTATACGCGCCTGCAGGTACACGGCCGGCTGCTGGGATGGCAGTAAACCGACTGTAATCATTCTCGGCCGCAATGACGGCACCGTCGAGATCTGGGACGTTTTTAACAAAAGCCACGAGCCGAATATCACTCAAAGCCTCTCCGGACGAATAATCACGGGAATTTATGCGCACGAGCTGCCGCTCAATCCTCCCTGCGTTGGCTTTTGCGATTACAATGGAGCGCTCAGGACTTTTCTCGCTACCAAAGTTTTATTCGCATCCAGCGTCGAGAGTGACGTTAAATGGATGCGCCAATTTGTTGACCGAGAAGTTAACAGGGTAAAAAACTATTTTAAATTTAAATGCGCGTCAGCGAACTGAAACAACGCATGCGCTCGTTCGATTTAAATGCAAACTTCATTTACCACGAGCTCTTTCAAAATTGCCAATCTTTCAACTGCTAATTAACGTGCCATTCATCCCGACGCGCGTAGATCAAGGATTTCAACACGTGGCAAAAGAACTGGAACGAAACGAAAAATGTCGGCAACGAGTCCGAGAAAAAAGCGAGAACGCCAGAGCGCGAGGTAGCCAATAAGCAGCCCGAAGTCGAGGCCGCAAAAAATGCCACGGTATGCATCATCACATACTACAAAAAATCGGCAATAATCAAACGAGGGGTAAAATCGAATCGTCGTCAGGCTAAGAGGCGCCAGCAGCTGATCGAGGAGATGCAGGCTCGCTGGGTGAGGCGCGAGGTCGAGCGCATGCAGACGGCCATCCTTGAGAAGAAAGGTCTGCGGGGCGAGGAGTTGGAGCGCCGACGCGAACCCTTGCTGAGGATGAAACAGGAGGCGCGCGACAAAGAGGCCCGTCGCCAGGCCGTAATTGGCAAGGCTGCGGAGCTCTTCGAGGACGCGCTGGTCTCTAATTTCTCCCCGCAGCAGGGTAAAAAATTGCTGACCGCCGCCGCCGCCACCGCTGCCGTTGTCTCAAAGACTACCAAGAAGCCGCCGGCCACCGGGGACTTGATTTCGCTGAACACGGCTGATACTGGAGATGTAAGTTACGCCCTGATCACACCCTGTACTTGCGCTCCGACCAGTCATTATGCGCCTCCGCGTTTACTTTGCTGATTGAAGCTGCTGCGCCATCAATACAACGCGAGCTTCGATTTTTTTTTAATAATCACTCGAATAATTATTGTAAATTAGCAGATATTCGAAATTCAGCTCTCGATTGTCGGACTTTATTAATACCGAAAGATAAATTATGCGGAATACTTCACTGAATTCGAGATTTTCACAAGCCGCGAAATCGTGTTCGTGCGATGCAATATTGTTATCAGCAGGTCAGCGGAACAGCGGATGAGAGAGTCGTTGGCGAATACGAGAAAATCGAGGCCGAGGCATTATCGAGGATGCGCCGAAAATCGCGCGAGCTGGACTTCAGCTGGCGCAAGCTCATAAACGAGGGTCTCCAGCGACGAAGATCGATGGACGTTAATCTGAAGATGCATAAAATAAAAGTGAACGACGACGGCGAGGAGGAAGACGGCGTCCCGAGCAGTCTCGAAAGTTTCGAGGATCACGATTCTCGTCGATAAAAAGCCGAGCGCTTCACGCGACCGTCCGCTGATTCGAATAATAAAGAGACGAGAGCGAGTGGTAAAAGAGGCTGTATAGATACAAAATCGCATTCGACGCTTCTTTTTCGTTGGCGCTATACTCGCCACTTCCTCTTCCCATCTCGGCTTTGTCGTTTTCTGCAGCAAACTCGTAACCCGTAACGGAGTTGGCGGACGAAAACGCGGCTGGCGGAGAATTCCGTCCGGGAGAGAAAGAGATAAAGCGGGGAAAAATGGTGGAGCCGCGCTCCGGCACTCGACAATTTTTCACAATTAAAGCGGATTAAAACTGCGCGACGCGGACGTAAATGAATTTGAAATTTTAAACTACCACTTGTCCGCCGCCGCTGCCGGCGCTCCTGCTGCTGCTGCTGCGTCATTGTCGCCGCCTCCGCGCTCTGAACTCTTTCGCTCCTCCTCCACCTCCTCTATCTTCGTCTTTTTTTTATTATTTTCACACTCTGCAGTGCTGCTGCTGCTGCTCGCTTCATCGGCTGGGAAAGGCGACAAGGGAGCGCGCGCGCGTTATCCGACCAAAGAGCTTGTCTTCCAGCATTTATTTCCCAGGAGCGACATACTCCTTCTCTATCTACACACGCTCGCGCGTCCTCTTCCCTTTTCCAGCGCCAGCCAGCTAAGCTGCTCTGCTACACGCACGCGTCACCGTCCTTATTTCAATGACAATCCTTTACATTTTTTCGTCCGCTCATTGGATTCGAGCTTTGTAGTGCGGACTTGAACGAGCGCGTCGACGAGATGATAAAGTATAAATCTTTACCGCGCGCGATCGGCGAACTCGAATGTATATCGAACTTTCCGAATGATTTCGTTAGCTCCCCCCTCCCCCCCCTCTCGTCAGACTAGCTAAATTAAAAACACTTCCTCGATCGTCGAGCCATCCCATCGGCGATTCTGTTCCGGTATACACATCAGTCCAGCAGCTAGGCCACTGAAATTGGAAAAGTTTGGCAATCTTGCGTGCGCGCGGGATTAAAAAAATACCTTGCCCGGCGCTCGCCATGGGAAAGCAAGATCGTGTAATAGCGAGTGAATCGAACGAGATTAGCTGCTCGAACGCGGAGATACGCGCAAAGCAGATTCGCCGAGAGAGAGAGAGAGAGAGAGAGAGAGAGAGAGAGCGGATCCGCGCGCGTATATATATTGTCATACGCAGGGATGGCTGCTACACACGTCTACTGGCTTATACAGTGTCGCGTGTGTATATATGTGTATAACGTATCCAGTGCGGCAGGAGGAGGGAGGAGGGGAGAGCGGAGCGGGCGAACGATACGAGTTTCGCGAACTATACTCCGGCTTCTGGAACTGACTGCGGCATTATTGCCTAAGTTTGAAACATTCTCGCCGGCGCGTAGCACTCGAGTCGGCGCTCGCTCGCGCGCGCAGCTATCTTTCTGCAGATCCCTTCCTGCAGCCGCGCTCGCCGCAGTGGCAGCGTTCAAAGTCCTTCGGTATGCTTCTCGGCCCCTTCCCGCGATCGGCTCCTCCAGCGGCGCACACAAGACTGCAAGATTTTCCGTCGGACGCGCGACCGCTCGTCGTGGTCGATGAGAGCCGCGAACTTTTGCTCGGCTTCCAAATCGACGCGTCGCCTGGATAAATCTCCGGCCGGTGCTCCTTATAGCCTTGGCTGCGGATAATACGAGAGAGAGTGATGGCCGACGACGGCTGCGTTACAACTCGCGCCGTTGTCGTATACTTGCAGGCCGCGCCTGAAAAATCTCCTCTCGTCGCTGGATTATCGCGCTCAGAATCGAAGTCGGCCGCACGTGCGAGCAACTTGTTCCGTAACTCGAAAGACGCGCACCTGCGCTGACTTTTCCGCGCGATCGATTTTTCCCAGGCGAATAATTACGACGCGCTCTGTATTCGTTCCTGCGCATATAACACTATACGCGTACGACGCGAGAAAAGGTATAGTAAAGCAATTGTGCCCCGGCCGCCGTCGTTTTTTTTTTCCCTTTTTAGAGCTCAATAAAGGGCTTCAGTTTTAAAACTCATTTATACGGAATATCGTCCGTTCGCCGCATGCGGCTACAGTCTGCACCTTTTACGCAGCTCTACGCAAAGATAAACAGGATCTCCGGCGGGCTTTTACGGCATCGGAAACAAATTTTCAGTGGTACGAGCGTACGTGCGATCCGACTCACTTCGGATCGGTCCAAGCGCGCGCCTTTTTTCCAGCTGTTTTTCCGCCACGCTCGCTCGCGCGCGCGCGCTCACACAATAACGCGGATAATCGCCTCAATGGCTTACTTCCACGTATGCTCGCGCTCGTCAGGGCTTCGGGGTTTTACGGTCATTACGCCGAGCGCTAGCCGGCCTCGGTTCAGCGACCCTCTTTTTCTTTTCTCTCCTTTTACGGCCAAACGTCGTGAAATTGCGTTTGGCATTATACGGCCTTCTCTCGTGACTGCGCGAGCC